>CM047431.1:64865145-64902158 GCA_026168455.1 Theocolax elegans | reverse complement strand
GGAACCACCTAAATCGTTATACGAAAGGTATACCTACAAAAAGGGTCCCGATGATTTTTTTTAGATTTTTCATTTGATATTGTTTAACTTTTTGGGGTTTTAAAAGTAGATCCCTAGATGCAATTGATTATCACATATTCACATATCCTCAATAGGGTGTGGCGGAGACGAACCTTGACCAGTCACGGAATTAATAGCGCTGGACGCATTATGTTAGTTGATGCGGCTAATCGGACTTTGGTTTTCGCAATCGATTTTCTGCACAATTTAAAATGTGAGCTGGAAATGTGAGACTTCAGTTTCGGTGTTAGGCCAGCGCAATCTGACTTTATAATACCTAAACAGAATTGTTTCCGAAAATCCGAATACACCAAATACTTCTCGGATATTTTCATTGTAATAAGACAATATATAAATATATAGATATTATATAATATATATATATGTAAGTACTAATGTTACACATATACTGCCTTCCCAATAAGCATACTTTCGGAAAGAAAGAGTTCTTAAAGAATTGCGAATGTCCGCTGTAGAATAGATCTGGAAGGTATCAAAAAGTGTCTAAAAGTATTTAAAATAATTCTTTATAAGAAGAAATTTTCATAATTTTGTTCTCTTTGCAATTGCATAATACTATACATGTATATTTAAAAACGATTAAAAGTATTAGAAAAATTGTCTTATAGAAATCTTTGAGTAAATCCATACATTTTGGCATTTTAAAATACATTTATAAGATGTAAGAAAGTACTCTAAAGTTTGAAAATGTCTATAACAACAAATTTTTTTATGTGTATTTTCACACATATAAATGCATTCGAATTTAATCAACCGGCCGGGGAACGAAATTGAAAATTTTTAAAAAATCGATGTTTCTACCGTTTATGTGTGTGTCTTTACGCTTAATAATGCATTTGAATTTGATCTACCAGACCGGGGAACGAAATTGAAAATATTGAAATATAGATGTTTTGGTCAGTATTCTGTGTATTTTCATACATATAAATGCATTTGAATATGATCTACCCGGCCGGGGAACGAAACTGAATATATTGAAATAATCGACGTTTAGGACGGTTTTAGGTGTATTTTGACACATATAAATGCATTTGAATTTGATCAACCAGGCCGGGGAACGAAACTGGAAATATTGAAAAAATCGATGTTTTTACCGTTTATGTGTGTGCCTTTACGCTTAAAAATGCATTTGAATGAGATCAACCAGGTCGGGGAACGAAACTGAAAATTTTGAAGAAATCGATGTTTATACCGTATATGTGTGTGTCTTTACGCTTAAAAATGCATTTGAACTTGATCAACGAGGCCGGGGATTGAAACTGAAAATAATGTAATAGTCGACGTTTTGGCCGGTTTTATGCGTATTTTCACACATTTAATGCATTCGAATTTGATCAACCCAGCCGGGGAACGAAATTGAAAATTTTTAAAAAATCGACGTTTTGCCGGTTTTATGTATATTTTCACACATATAAATACATTTGAATTTGATCTACCCGGCCGGGGAACGAAATTGAAAAATTGACCGATTACCGTTTATGTGTGTGTCTTTACGCTTAAAAATGCATTTGAATGACATCGACGCGGCCGGGGAACGAAACTGAAAATATTGAAAAAGTCGACGTTGTGGCCCTTTATATGTGTATTTTGACACGTATAAATGCATTTGAATTTGATCAACCAGGCCGGGGACGAAACTGAAAATTTTGAAGAAATCTATGTTTTTATCGTTTATGTGTGTGTGTTTACGCTTAAAAATGCATTTGATCTTGATCAACCCGATCGGGGAACGAAATAGAAAATAATGAAAAAGTCGACATTTTGGCCGGTTTTATGTGTATTTTTACACATATAATGCATTTGAATTTGATCAACCCGGCCGGGGAACGAAATTGAAAATTTTTAAAAATCGACGTTTTGGCCGGTTTTTATGTATTTTTGACACATATAAATGCATTTGAATTTGATTTACCCGGACGGGGAACGAATTGAAAATAGTTGAAAAATAGATGTTGGGCCTGTATTGGGTTCTTAGTTCAAGTACAGTATACATGCAATTGTAATATCATCAAACCCGGCCTGTGGAAGCGGGAAACTGAAAATATTGAAAGGGTGGAATCGACGTTTATGCGCGCTTATAGGGGGTTATGTTGACACATAATTAAATGCATTTGAGATTTGATCAACCGAAGGCAAGGGTAACGAAACTGAAAATATTGAAAAAATCGATGTTTTACCGTTTATGTGTGGTGTCTTTACGCTTAAAACATGCATTTGAATGATGATCAACCAGGTCGTGGAACGAAACTGAAAATTTTGAAGAAAACGATGTTTTTACCGTATATGTGTGTGTCTTTACGCTTAAAAATGCATTTGAACTTGATCAACCAGTCGGGGAACGAAAACTGAAAATATTGAAACAGTCGACATTTTGGCCGGTTTTAGGTGTATTTTGACACATAGAAATGCATTTAAATTTGATCAACCAGGTCGTGGAACGAAACTGAAAATTTTGAAGTAATCGATGTTTTTACCGTATATGTGTGTGCTTTACGCTTAAAAATGCATTTGAACTTGATCAACGAGGCCGGGGAACGAAACTAAAAATATTGAAAAAATCGATGTTTTTACCGTTTATGTGTGTGTCTTTACGCTTAAAAATGCATTTGAATGACATCGACGCGGCCGGGGAACGAAACTGAAAATATTGAAAAAATCGATGTTTATACCGTTTATTAGTGTGTCTTTACGCTTAAAAATGCATTTGAATTTGATTAACTCGGCCAGGGAACGAAACTGAAAATATTGAAAAAGTCGACGTTTTGGCTGGTTTTATGTGTATTTTCACACATAATAATGCATTTGAATTTGATTAACCCGGCCGGGGAACAAAACTGAAAATACTGAAAAAATCGACGTTTAGGCCCGTTTTATGTGTATTTTCACACATATAAATGCATTTGAATTTGATCAACCCGGCCGGGGAACGAAATTGAAAATTTTTAAAAAATCGACGTTTTGGCCGTTTATATGTGTAATTTGACACATATAAATGCATTTGAATTTGATCAACCAGGCCGGGGAACGAAACTGAAAATATTGAAAAATCGATGTTTTGGCCGGTTTTATTTGTATTTACACACATATAAATGCATTTGAACTCGATCAACCAGGCCGGGGAACGAAACTGAAAATATTGAAAAAATCGATGTTTTTACCGTTTATGTGTGTGTCTTCAAGCTTAAAAATGCTTTTGAATGAGATCGACCCGGCCGGGGATTAAAACTGAAAATAATGAAAAAGTCGACGTTTTGGCCGGTTTTATGTGAATTTTCACACATATAAATGCATTTGAATTTGATCAACCAGGCCGGGGAACGAAACTGAAAATATTGAAAAAATTGATGTTTTTACCGTTTATGTGTGTCTTCAAGCTTAAAAATGCTTTTGAATGAGATCGAGCCGGCCGGGGAACGAAACTGAAAATATGAAACGTCGACGTTTTGGCCGTTTATATGTGTATTTTGACACTATAAATGCATTTGAATATGATCTACCCGGCCGGGGATTAAAACTGAAAATAATGAAAAAGTCGACGTTTTGGCCGGTTTTATGTGAATTTTCACACATATAAATGCATTTGAATTTGATCAACCAGGCCGGGGAACGAAACTGAAAATATTGAAAAAATCGATGTTTTTACCGTTTATGTGTGTGTCTTCAAGCTTAAAAATGCTTTTGAATGAGATCGAGCCGGCCGGGGAACGAAACTGAAAATATTGAAAACGTCGACGTTTTGGCCGTTTATATGTGTATTTTGAACATATAAATGCATTTGAATATGATCTACCCGGCCGGGGATTAAAACTGAAAATAATGAAAAAGTCGACATTTTGGCCGGTTTCATGTGTAATTTGACACATATAAATGCATTTGAATTTGATCAACCAGGCCGGGGAACGAAACTGAAAATATTGAAAAAATCGATGTTTTTACCGTTTATGTGTGTGTCTTCAAGCTTAAAAATGCTTTTGAATGAGATCGAGCCGGCCGGGGAACGAAACTGAAAATATTGAAAACGTCGACGTTTTGGCCGTTTATATGTGTATTTTGACAATATAAATGCATTTGAATATGATCTACCCGGCCGGGGATTAAAACTGAAAATAATGAAAAAGTCGACGTTTTGGCCGGTTTTATGTGAATTTTCACACATATAAATGCATTTGAATGAGATCAACCAGGTCGGGGAACGAAACTGAAAATTTTGAAGAAATCGATGTTTATACCGTATATGTGTGTGTCTTTACGCTTAAAAATGCATTTGAACTTGATCAACGAGGCCGGGGATTGAAACTGAAAATAATGTAATAGTCGACGTTTTGGCCGGTTTTATGCGTATTTTCACACATTTAATGCATTCGAATTTGATCAACCCAGCCGGGGAACGAAATTGAAAATTTTTAAAAAATCGACGTTTTGCCGGTTTTTATGTATATTTTCACACATATAAATACATTTGAATTTGATCTACCCGGCCGGGGAACGAAATTGAAAATTGACCGATTACCGTTTATGTGTGTGTCTTTACGCTTAAAAATGCATTTGAATGACATCGACGCGGCGGGGAACGAAACTGAAAATATTGAAAAAGTCGACGTTGTGGCCCTTTATATGTGTATTTTGACACGTAATAAATGCATTTGAATTTGATCAACCAGGCCGGGGACGAAACTGAAAATTTTGAAGAAATCTATGTTTTTATCGTTTATGTGTGTGTGTTTACGCTTAAAAATGCATTTGATCTTGATCAACCCGATCGGGGAACGAAATAGAAAATAATGAAAAAGTCGACATTTTGGCCGGTTTTATGTGTATTTTTACACATATAAATGCATTTGAATTTGATCAACCCGGCCGGGGAACGAAATTGAAAATTTTTAAAAAATCGACGTTTTGGCCGGTTTTTATGTATATTTTGACACATATAAATGCATTTGAATTTGATTTACCCGGACGGGGAACGAATTGAAAATATTGAAAAATAGATGTTTGGTCCGTATTCTGTGTATTTTCATACATATACATGCATTTGAATATCATCAACCCGGCCTGGGAACGAAACTGAAAATATTGAAATAATCGACGTTTAGGCCGCTTTAGGTGTATTTTGACACATATAAATGCATTTGAATTTGATCAACCAGGCCGGGGAACGAAACTGAAAATATTGAAAAAATCGATGTTTTTACCGTTTATGTGTGTGTCTTTACGCTTAAAAATGCATTTGAATGAGATCAACCAGGTCGGGGAACGAAACTGAAAATTTTGAAGAAAACGATGTTTTTACCGTATATGTGTGTGTCTTTACGCTTAAAAATGCATTTGAACTTGATCAACCAGGTCGGGGAACGAAACTGAAAATATTGAAACAGTCGACATTTGGCCGGTTTTATGTGTATTTGACACATATAAATGCATTTAAATTTGATCAACCAGGTCGGGGAACGAAACTGAAAATTTTGAAGTAATCGATGTTTTTACCGTATATGTGTGTGTTTTACGCTTAAAAATGCATTTGAACTTGTTCAACGAGGCCGGGGAACGAAACTGAAAATATTGAAAAAATCGATGTTTTACCGTTTATGTGTGTGTCTTTACGCTTAAAAATGCATTTGAATGACATCGACGCGGCCGGGGAACGAAACTGAAAATATTGAAAAAATCGATGTTTATACCGTTTATTAGTGTGTCTTTACGCTTAAAAATGCATTTGAATTTGATTAACTCGGCCAGGGAACGAAACTGAAAATATTGAAAAAGTCGACGTTTTGGCTGGTTTTATGTGTATTTTCACACATAATAATGCATTTGAATTTGATTAACCCGGCCGGGGAACAAAACTGAAAATACTGAAAAAATCGACGTTTAGGCCCGTTTTATGTGTATTTTCACACATATAAATGCATTTGAATTTGATCAACCCGGCCGGGGAACGAAATTGAAAATTTTTAAAAAATCGACGTTTTGGCCGTTTATATGTGTAATTTGACACATATAAATGCATTTGAATTTGATCAACCAGGCCGGGGAACGAAACTGAAAATATTGAAAAATCGATGTTTTGGCCGGTTTTATTTGTATTTACACACATATAAATGCATTTGAACTCGATCAACCAGGCCGGGGAACGAAACTGAAAATATTGAAAAAATCGATGTTTTTACCGTTTACGTGTGTGTCTTCACGCTTAAAAATGCTTTTGAATTTGATCTACCCGGCCGGGGATTAAAACTGAAAATAATGAAAAAGTCGACGTTTTGGCCGGTTTTATGTGAATTTTCACACATATAAATGCATTTGAATTTGATCAACCAGGCCGGGGAACGAAACTGAAAATATTGAAAAAATTGATGTTTTTACCGTTTATGTGTGTGTCTTCAAGCTTAAAAATGCTTTTGAATGAGATCGAGCCGGCCGGGGAACGAAACTGAAAATATTGAAAACGTCGACGTTTTGGCCGTTTATATGTGTATTTTGACACATATAAATGCATTTGAATATGATCTACCCGGCCGGGGATTAAAACTGAAAATAATGAAAAAGTCGACGTTTTGGCCGGTTTTATGTGAATTTTCACACATATAAATGCATTTGAATTTGATCAACCAGGCCGGGGAACGAAACTGAAAATATTGAAAAAATCGATGTTTTTACCGTTTATGTGTGTGTCTTCAAGCTTAAAAATGCTTTTGAATGAGATCGAGCCGGCCGGGGAACGAAACTGAAAATATTGAAAACGTCGACGTTTTGGCCGTTTATATGTGTATTTTGACACATATAAATGCATTTGAATATGATCTACCCGGCCGGGGATTAAAACTGAAAATAATGAAAAAGTCGACATTTTGGCCGGTTTCATGTGTAATTTGACACATATAAATGCATTTGAATTTGATCAACCAGGCCGGGGAACGAAACTGAAAATATTGAAAAAATCGATGTTTTTACCGTTTATGTGTGTGTCTTCAAGCTTAAAATGCTTTTTGAATGAGATCGAGCCGGCCGGGGAACGAAACTGAAAATATTGAAAACGTCGACGTTTTGGCCGTTTATATGTGTATTTTGACACATATAAATGCATTTGAATATGATCTACCCGGCCGGGATATTAAAACTGAAAATAATGAAAAAGTCGACGTTTTGGCCGGTTTTATGTGAATTTTCACACATATAAATGCATTTGAATGAGATCAACCAGGTCGGGGAACGAAAACTGAAAATTTTGAAGAAATCGATGTTTATACCGTATATGTGTGTGTCTTTACGCTTAAAAATGCATTTGAACTTGATCAACGAGGCCCGGGGATTGAAACTGAAAATAATGTAATAGTCGACGTTTGGCCGGTTTTATGCGTCTTTTCACACATTTAATGCATTCGAATTTGATCAACCCAGCCGGGGAACGAAATTGAAAATTTTTAAAAATCGACGTTTTGCCGGTTTTATGTATATTTTCACACATATAAATACATTTGAATTTGATCTACCCGGCCGGGGAACGAAATTGAAAAATTGACCGATTACCGTTTATGTGTGTGTCTTTACGCTTAAAAATGCATTTGAATGACATCGACGCGGCCGGGGAACGAAACTGAAAATATTGAAAAAGTCGACGTTGTGGCCCTTTATATGTGTATTTTGACACGTATAAATGCATTTGAATTTGATCAACCAGGCCGGGGACGAAACTGAAATTTTGAAGAAATCTATGTTTTTATCGTTTATGTGTGTGTTTACGCTTAAAAATGCATTTGATCTTGATCAACCCGATCGGGGAACGAAATAGAAATAATGAAAAAGTCGCCATTTTGGCCGGTTTTATGTGTATTTTTACACATATAAATGCATTTGAATTTGATCAACCCGGCCGGGGAACGAAATTGAAAATTTTTAAAAAATCGACGTTTTGGCCGGTTTTTATGTATATTTTGACACATATAAATGCATTTGAATTTGATTTACCCGGACGGGGAACGAATTGAAAATATTGAAAAATAGATGTTTGGTCCGTATTCTGTGTATTTTCATACATATACATGCATTTGAATATCATCAACCCGGCCTGGGAACGAAACTGAAAATATTGAAATAATCGACGTTTAGGCCGCTTTAGGTGTATTTTGACACATATAAATGCATTTGAATTTGATCAACCAGGCCGGGGAACGAAACTGAAAATATTGAAAAAATCGATGTTTTTACCGTTTATGTGTGTGTCTTTACGCTTAAAAATGCATTTGAATGAGATCAACCAGGTCGGGGAACGAAACTGAAAATTTTGAAGAAAACGATGTTTTTACCGTATATGTGTGTGTCTTTACGCTTAAAAATGCATTTGAACTTGATCAACCAGGTCGGGGAACGAAACTGAAAATATTGAAACAGTCGACATTTTGGCCGGTTTTATGTGTATTTTGACACATATAAATGCATTTAAATTTGATCAACCAGGTCGGGGAACGAAACTGAAAATTTTGAAGTAATCGATGTTTTTACCGTATATGTGTGTGTTTTACGCTTAAAAATGCATTTGAACTTGTTCAACGAGGCCGGGGAACGAAACTGAAAATATTGAAAAAATCGATGTTTTACCGTTTATGTGTGTGTCTTTACGCTTAAAAATGCATTTGAATGACATCGACGCGGCCGGGGAACGAAACTGAAAATATTGAAAAAATCGATGTTTATACCGTTTATTAGTGTGTCTTTACGCTTAAAAATGCATTTGAATTTGATTAACTCGGCCAGGGAACGAAACTGAAAATATTGAAAAAGTCGACGTTTTGGCTGGTTTTATGTGTATTTTCACACATAATAATGCATTTGAATTTGATTAACCCGGCCGGGGAACAAAACTGAAAATACTGAAAAAATCGACGTTTAGGCCCGTTTTATGTGTATTTTCACACATATAAATGCATTTGAATTTGATCAACCCGGCCGGGGAACGAAATTGAAAATTTTTAAAAAATCGACGTTTTGGCCGTTTATATGTGTAATTTGACACATATAAATGCATTTGAATTTGATCAACCAGGCCGGGGAACGAAACTGAAAATATTGAAAAATCGATGTTTTGGCCGGTTTTATTTGTATTTACACACATATAAATGCATTTGAACTCGATCAACCAGGCCGGGGAACGAAACTGAAAATATTGAAAAAAATCGATGTTTTTACCGTTTACGTGTGTGTCTTCACGCTTAAAAATGCTTTTGAATTTGATCTACCCGGCCGGGGATTAAAACTGAAAATAATGAAAAAGTCGACGTTTTGGCCGGTTTTATGTGAATTTTCACACATATAAATGCATTTGAATTTGATCAACCAGGCCGGGGAACGAAACTGAAAATATTGAAAAAATTGATGTTTTTACCGTTTATGTGTGTGTCTTCAAGCTTAAAAATGCTTTTGAATGAGATCGAGCCGGCCGGGGAACGAAACTGAAAATATTGAAAACGTCGACGTTTTGGCCGTTTATATGTGTATTTTGACACATATAATGCATTTGAATATGATCTACCCGGCCGGGGATTAAAACTGAAAATAATGAAAAAGTCGACGTTTTGGCCGGTTTATGTGAATTTTCACACATATAAATGCATTTGAATTTGATCAACCAGGCCGGGGAACGAAACTGAAAATATTGAAAAAATCGATGTTTTTACCGTTTATGTGTGTGTCTTCAAGCTTAAAAATGCTTTTGAATGAGATCGAGCCGGCCGGGGAACGAAACTGAAAATATTGAAAACGTCGACGTTTTGGCCGTTTATATGTGTATTTTGACACATATAAATGCATTTGAATATGATCTACCCGGCCGGGGATTAAAACTGAAAATAATGAAAAGTCGACATTTTGGCCGGTTTCATGTGTAATTTGACACATATAAATGCATTTGAATTTGATCAACCAGGCCGGGGAACGAAACTGAAAATATTGAAAAATCGATGTTTTACCGTTTATGTGTGTGTCTTCAAGCTTAAAAATGCTTTTGAATGAGATCGAGCCGGCCGGGGAACGAAACTGAAAATATTGAAAACGTCGACGTTTTGGCCGTTTATATGTGTATTTTGACACATATAAATGCATTTGAATATGATCTATCCGGCCGGGGATTAAAACTGAAAATAATGAAAAAGTCGACATTTTGGCCGGTTTTATGTGTATTTTGACACATATAAATGCATTTGAATTTGATCAACCAGGCCGGGGAACGAAACTGAAAATATTGAAAAAATCGATGTTTTTACCGTTTATGTGTGTGCCTTCAAGCTTAAAAATGCATTTGAATAAGATCAACCTAACCGGGGCACGAAACTGAAAATATTGAAAAGATCGACGTTTTGACCGTCTATATGTGTGTGTATACACTTAAAAATGCATTAGAATGTGATCAACCCGGCCGGGGAACGAAACTGAAAATATTGAAATATTCGATGTCTAGGCCGGTTTTATGTGTATTTTGACACATATAAATGCATTTGAATTTGATCAACCAGGCCGGGGAACGAAACTGAAAATATTGAAAAATCGATGATTTGGCCGGTTTTATTTGTATTTACACACATATAAATGCATTTGAACTCGATCAACCAGGCCGGGGAACGAAACTGAAAATATTGAAAAAATCGATGTTTTTACCGTTTACGTGTGTGTCTTCACGCTTAAAAATGCTTTTGAATTTGATCTACCCGGCCGGGGATTAAAACTGAAAATAATGAAAAAGTCGACGTTTTGGCCGGTTTTATGTGAATTTTCACACATATAAATGCATTTGAATTTGATCAACCAGGCCGGGGAACGAAACTGAAAATATTGAAAAAATCAATGTTTTCTCCGTTTATGTATGTGTCTTTAGGCTTAAAAATGCATTTGAATTTGATCAACCCGGCCGGGGAACGAAATTGAAAATTTTTAAAAAATCGACGTTTTGGCCGGTTTAATGTATATTTTCACACATATAAATGCATTTGAATTTGATTTACCCGGCCGGGGAACGGAATTGAAAATATTGAAAAATAGATGTTTTGGCCAGTATTCTGTGTATTTTCATACATATAAATGCATTTGAATATGATCAACCCGGCCGGGGAACGAAACTGAAAATATTGAAATATTCGACGTCTAGGCCGGTTTTATGTGTATTTTGACACATATAAATGCATTAGAATTTGATCAACCAGGCCGGGGAACGAAACTGAAAATATTGAAAAATCGATGTTTTGGCCGGTTTTATTTGTATTTACACACATATAAATGCATTTGAACTCGATCAACCAGGCCGGGGAACGAAACTGAATATATTGAAAAATCGATGTTTTGGCCGTTTTTATTTGTATTTACACACATATAAATGCATTTGAACTCGATCAACCAGGCCGGGGAACGAAACTGAAAATATTGAAAAATCGATGTTTTAGCCGGTTTTATTTGTATTTTCTCACATATAAATGCATTTGAACTCGATCAACCAGGCAGGGGACGAAACTGAAAATTTTGAAGAAATCGATGTTTTTACCGTTTATGTGTGTGTCTTTACGCTCAAAAATGCATTTGAATAAGATCAACCTAACCGGGGCACGAAACTGAAAATATTGAAAAGATCGACGTTTTGACCGTCTATATGTGTGTGTATACACTTAAAAAGCATTAGAATGTGATCAACCCGGCCGGGGAAAGAAACTGAAAATATTGAAAAAGTCAACGTTATGGCCGTTTATATGTGTGTGTTTACGCTTAAAAATGCATTTGAATAAGATCGACCCGCCGGGGAACGAAACTGAAAATATTGAAAATATCGATGTTTTAGCCGGTTTTATTTGTATTTTCTCACATATAAATGCATTTGAACTCGATCAACCAGGCAGGGGACGAAACTGAAAATTTTGAAGAAATCGATGTTTTTACCGTTTATGTGTGTGTCTTTACGCTCAAAAATGCATTTGAATAAGATCAACCTAACCGGGGCACGAAACTGAAAATATTGAAAAGATCGACGTTTTGACCGTCTATATGTGTGTGTATACACTTAAAAATGCATTAGAATGTGATCAACCCGGCCGGGGAAAGAAACTGAAAATATTGAAAAAGTCAACGTTATGGCCGTTTATATGTGTGTGTTTACGCTTAAAAATGCATTTGAATAAGATCGACCCGGCCGGGGAACGAAACTGAAAATATTGAAAATATCGACGTTTTAGCCGGTTTTATTTGTATTTTCTCACATATAAATGCATTTGAACTCGATCAACCAGGCAGGGGACGAAACTGAAAATTTTGAAGAAATCGATGTTTTTACCGTTTATGTGTGTCTTTACGCTCAAAAACGCATTTGAATAAGATCAACCTAACCGGGGCACGAAACTGAAAATATTGAAAAGATCGACGTTTTGACCGTCTATATGTGTGTGTTTACACTTGAAAATGCATTTGAATATGATCAACCCGGCCGGGGAACGAAACTGAAAATAATGAAAAAGTGGACGTTTGGACCGGTTTTATGTGTATTTTGACACATATAAATGCATTTGAACTCGATCAACCAGGCCGGGGAACGAAACTGAAAATATTGAAAAAATCGATGTTTTTACCGTTTACGTGTGTGTCTTCACGCTTAAAAATGCTTTTGAATTTGATCTACCCGGCCGGGGATTAAAACTGAGAATATTGAAAAAATCGACGTTTTGGCCGTTTATATGTATGTGTTTACGCTTAAAAATGCATTTGAATATGATCTACCCGGCCGGGGATTGAAACTGAAAATAATGAAAAAGTGGACGTTTTGGCCGGTTTTATGTGTGTTTTCACACATATAAATGCATTTGAATTTGATTTACCCGGCCGGGGAACGAAACTGAAAATATTGAAATATTCGACGTTTAGGCCGGTTTTATGTGTATTTTGACACATATAAATGCATTTGAATTTGATCAAATAGGCCAGGGAACGAAACTGAAAATATTGAAAAGTCGACGATTTGGCCGGTTTTATGTGTACTTTGACACATATAAATGCATTTGAATTTGATCAACCAGGCCGGGGAACGCAACTGAAACTATTGAAAAATCGATGTTTTAGCCGGTTTTATTTGTATTTTCTCACATATAAATGCATTTGAACTCGATCAACCAGGCAGGGGACGAAACTGAAAATTTTGAAGAAATCGATGTTTTTACCGTTTATGTGTGTGTCTTTACGCTCAAAAATGCATTTGAATAAGATCAACCTAACCGGGGCACGAAACTGAAAATATTGAAAAAATCGACGTTTTGACCGTCTATATGTGTGTGTTTACGCTTAAAAATGCATTTGAATAAGATCGACCCGGCTGGGGAGCGTAATTAAAAATATTGAAAAATTGACGTTTGGGCCGGTTTGCTGTGTATTTTCACACATATAAATGCGTTTGAATTTGATCAACCAGGCCGCGGAACGAATCTGAAAATACTGAAAAAATCGACGTTTAGGCCCGTTTTATGTGTATTTTCACACGTAATAATGCATTTGACTTTGATCAACTCGGCCGGGGAACGAAACTGAAAATATTGAATAAGTCGATGTTTTGGCCGTTTATATGTGTGTGTTTACGCTTAAAAATGCATTTGAACTTGATCTACCCGGCCGGGGAGCGAAATAGAAAATATTGAAAAATTGCCGATTTGGCCGGTTTTATGTGTATTTTGACTTTGAATTTGAGCAACCCGGTCGGGGAACGAAACTGAAAATACTGAAAAAATCGACGTTTAGGCCCGTTTTATGTGTATTTTCACACGTAATAATGCATTTGACTTTGATCAACTCGGCCGGGGAACGAAACTGAAAATATTGAATAAGTCGATGTTTTGGCCGTTTATATGTGTGTGTTTACGCTTAAAAATGCATTTGAACTTGATCTACCCGGCCGGGTAGCGAAATTAAGAATATTGAAAAATTGACGTTTTGGCCGGTTTAATGTGTATTTTCACACATATAAATGCAATTGAACTTGATCAACGAGGCCGGGGAACGAAACTGAGAATATTGAAAAATCGACGTTTTGGCCATTTATGTATGTGTTTACGCTTAAAAATGCATTTGAATTTGATCTACCCGGCCGGAGAGCGTAATTAAAAATATTGAAAAATTGACGTTTGGGCCGGTTTGCTGTGTATTTTCACACATATAAATGCATTTGAATAAGATCCACCCGGCCGGGGAAGGAAACTGAAAATATTGAAAAAAACGATGTTTTTACTGTTTATGTGTGTGTCTTTACGCTTAAAAATGCATTTGAACTTGATCAACGAGGCCGGGGAACGAAACTGAAAATATTGAAAAATCGATGTTTTGGCCGTTTATATGTGTGTGTTTACGCTTAAAAATGCATTTGAACTTGATCTACCCGGCCGGGTAGCGAAATTAAGAATATTGAAAAATTGACGTTTTGGCCGGTTTAATGTGTATTTTCACACATATAAATGCAATTGAACTTGATCAACGAGGCCGGGGAACGAAACTGAGAATATTGAAAAAATCGACGTTTTGGCCATTTATATGTATGTGTTTACGCTTAAAAATGCATTTGAATTTGATCTACCCGGCCGGAGAGCGTAATTAAAAATATTGAAAAATTGACGTTTGGGCCGGTTTGCTGTGTATTTTCACACATATAAATGCATTTGAATAAGATCCACCCGGCCGGGGAAGGAAACTGAAAATATTGAAAAAAACGATGTTTTTACTGTTTATGTGTGTGTCTTTACGCTTAAAAATGCATTTGAACTTGATCAACGAGGCCGGGGAACGAAACTGAAAATATTGAAAAAATCGACGTTCTGGCCGTTTATATGTATGTGTTTACGCTTAAAAATGCATTTGAATTTGATCTACCCGGCCGGAGTGCGAAATTTAAAATATTGAAAAATTGACGTTTGGGCCGGTTTGCTGTATATTTTCACACATATAAATGCATTTGAATATATCGACCCGGGCGGGAACGAAACTGAAAATATTGAAAAAAACGATGTTTTTACCGTTTATGTGTGTGTCTTTACGCTTAAAAATGCATTTGAACTTGTTCAACGAGGCCGGGGAACGAAAGTGAAAATATTGAAAAAATCGACGTTTTGGCCGTTTATATGTATGTGTTTACGCTTAAAAATGCATTTGAATTTGATCTACCCGGCCGGGTAGCGAAATTAAAAATATTGAAAAATTGACGTTTTGGCCGGTTTGATGTGTATTTTCACACATATAAATGCATTTGAACTTGATCAACGAGGCCGGGGAACGAAACTGAGAATATTGAAAAATCGACGTTCTGGCCGTTTATATGTATGTGTTTACGCTTAAAAATGCATTTGAATTTGATCTACCCGGCCGGAGTGCGAAATTTAAAATATTGAAAAATTGACGTTTGGGCCGGTTTGCTGTATATTTTCACACATATAAATGCATTTGAATATATCGACCCGGGCGGGAACGAAACTGAAAATATTGAAAAAAACGATGTTTTTACCGTTTATGTGTGTGTCTTTACGCTTAAAAATGCATTTGAACTGTTCAACGAGGCCGGGGAACGAAAGTGAAAATATTGAAAAATCGACGTTTTGGCCGTTTATATGTATGTGTTTACGCTTAAAAATGCATTTGAATTTGATCTACCCGGCCGGGTAGCGAAATTAAAAATATTGAAAATTGACGTTTGGCCGGTTTGATGTGTATTTTCACACATATAAATGCATTTGAACTTGATCAACGAGGCCGGGGAACGAAACTGAGAATATTGAAAAATCGACGTTTTGGCCATTTATATGTATGTGTTTACGCTTAAAAATGCATTTGAATTTGATCTACCCGGCCGGGGAGCGAAATTAAAAATATTGAAAAATTGACGTTTGGGCCGGTTTGCTGTGTATTTTCACACATATAAATGCATTTGAATAAGATCGACCCGGCCGGGGAACGAAACTGAAAATATTGAAAAAAACGATGTTGTTACTGTTTATGTGTGTGTCTTTACGCTTAAAAATGCATTTGAACTTGCTCAACTAGGCCGGGGAACGAAACTGAAAATATTGAAAATATCGACGTTTCGGCCGGTTTTATATGTATTTTCACGCATAAAATGACATTAGAATATGATCAACCTGGCCGGTGAACGAAGTTGAAAATATTGAAAAAATCGACGTAATTGCCATTTTTATGTGTGCGTGTTTATGCTTAAAATCGCATTTGAACTTGATCATCCCGGCCGGGGAACGAATTGAAAATATTGCAAAATCGTCGTTATTGCCATTTATATATGTGTGTTTATGTTTAAAAATGCATTTGAACTTGATCATCCCGGCCGGGGAACGAAACTGAAAATATTGAAATAATCGACGTTTTGGCCGTTTATATGTGTGTGTTTACGCTTAATAATGCATTTGAATTTCAGCTGCGCGGCCGGGGAACGAAATTAAAAATATTGAAAAATTGACGTTTTGGCCGGTTTGATGTGAATTTTCACACATATCAATGCATTTAAAATTGATCAACCCGGCCGGGGAACGAAACTGTAAATATAGAAAAAATCGTCGTTATTGCCATTTATATGTGTGTGTTTATGCTTAAAAGTGCATTTGAACTTGATCAACCCGGCCAGGGAACGAAATTGAAAATATTGAAAAAATCGCCGTTTCGGCTGGTTTTATGTGTATTTTTACGCATAAAATGACATTAGAATATGATCAACCTGGCCGGCGAACGGAATTGAAAATATTGAAAAAATCGTCGCTTTGGCCGTTTATATGTGTGTTTACACTTAATAATGCATTTGAATTTGATCTACCTGGCCGTAGATCGAAATTGAAAATATTGAAAAATTGACGTTTTGTCCGGTTTTATGTGTATTTTCACACGTATAAATGCATTTGAACTTGATCAACGAGACCGGGGAACGTAACTGAAAATATTGAATAAATCGACGTTTTGGCCGTTTATATGTGTGTGTTTACGGTTAATAATGCATTTGAATTTCATCTACACGGCCGTGGAACGAAACTGAAAATATTGAAAATATTGACGTTTCGGCTAGTTTTATGTGTATTTTCACGCATAAAATGGCATTAGAATATGATCAACCTGGCCGGCGAACGAAATTGAAAATATTGAATAAATCGTCGTTATTGACATTTATATGTGTGTGTTTATGCTTAAAAATGCATTTGAACTTGATCAACCCGGCCGGGGAACGAAACTGAAAATATTGAAAAAGTGGACGTTTTGGCCGGTTTTATGTGTGTTTTCACACATATAAATGCATTTGAATTTGATCAACCCGGCCGGGGAACGAAATTGAAAATTTTTAAAAAATCGACGTTTTGGCCGGTTTTATGTATATTTTCACACATATAAATGCATTTGAATTAGATTTACCCGGCCGGGGAACGGAATTGAAAATATTGAAAAATAGATGTTTTGGTCAGTATTCTGTGTATTTTCATACATATAAATGCATTTGAATACAATCAACCCGGCCGGGGAACGAAACTGAAAATATTGAAATATTCGACGTTTAGGCCGATTTTATGTGTATTTTAACACATATAAATGCATTTGAATTTGATCAAACAGGCCGGGGAACGAAACTGAAAATATTGAAAAAGTCGACGTTTTGGCCGTTTATATGTGTGTGTTTACACTTAAAAAATGCATTTGAATAAGATCAACCTAACCGGGGCACGAAACTGAAAATATTGAAAAAGTCGACGTTTTGGCCGGTTTTATGTGTAATTTGACACTTAAAAATGCATTTGAACTTGATCAACCCGGCCGGGGAACGAAACTGAAAATATTGAAAAAGTGGACGTTTTGGCCGGTTTTATGTGTGTTTTCACACATATAAATGCATTTGAATTTGATCAACCCGGCCGGGGAACGAAATTGAAAATTTTTAAAAAATCGACGTTTTGGCCGGTTTTATGTATATTTTCACACATATAAATGCATTTGAATTAGATTTACCCGGCCGGGGAACGAAATTGAAAATATTGAAAAATAGATGTTTTGGTCAGTATTCTGTGTATTTTCATACATATAAATGCATTTGAATACAATCAACCCGGCCGGGGAACGAAACTGAAAATATTGAAATATTCGACGTTTAGGCCGATTTTATGTGTATTTTCACACGTATAAATGCATTTGAATTTGATCAAACAGGCCGGGGAACGAAACTGAAAATATTGAAAAAGTCGACGTTTTGGCCGTTTATATGTGTGTTTACGCTTAAAAATGCATTTGAATAAGATCAACCTAACCGGGGCACGAAACTGAAAATATTGAAAAAGTCGACGTTTTGGCCGGTTTTATGTGTAATTTGACACATATAAATGCATTTGAATTTGATCAAACAGGCCAGGGAACGAAACTGAAAATATTGAAAAAGTCGACGATTTGGCCGGTTTTATGTGTATTTGACACATATAAATGCATTTGAATTTGATCAACCAGGCCGGGGAACGAAACTGAAAGTATTGAAAAATCGATGTTTTGGCCGTTTATATGTATGTGTTTACGCTAAAAATGCATTTGAATTTGATCTACCCGGCCGGGGAGCGAAATTAAAAATATTGAAAAAATCGACGTTTAGGCCGTTTATATGTGTGTGTTTACGCTTAAAAATGCATTTGTACTTGATCAACTGGGCCGGGGAACGAAACTGAAAATATTTGAAAATATCGACGTTTCAGCCGGTTTTATGTGTTTTTCACGCATAAAATGACATCAGAATATGATCAACCTGGCCGGCGTACGAAATTGAAAATATTGAAAAAATCGTCGTAATTGCCATTTATATGTGTGTGTTTATGCTTAAAAACGCATTTGAACTTGATCATCCCGGCCGGCGAACGAAGTTGAAAATATTGAAAAAAATCGTCGTAATTGCCATTTATATGTGTGTGTTTATGCTTAAAAACGCATTTGAACTTGATCATCCGGCCGGGGAGCGAAATGAAAAATATTGAAAAATCGACGTTTAGGCCGTTATATGTGTGTGTTTATGCTTAAAAGTGCATTTGAACTTGATCAACCCGGCCAGGGAACGAAATTGAAAATATTGAAAAATCGGCCGTTTCGGCCGGTTTATGTGTAGTTTTCACGCATAAATGACAGCAGAATATGATCAACCTGGCCGGCGTACGAAATTGAAAATATTGAAAAAATCGTCGTTTTGGCCGTTTTATATGTGTTTACGCTTAATAATGCATTTGAATTGATCTACCTGTCCGTAGAATCGAAATTGAAAATATTGAAAACTTGACGTTTTGTCCGGTTCTATATGTATTTTCACACGTATAAATGCATTTGAACTTGATCAACGAGGCCGGGGAAAGAAACTGAAAATATTGAATAAATCGACGTTTTGGCCGTTTATATGTATGTGTTTACGCTTAAAAATGCATTTGAATTTGATCTACCCAACCGGGGAGCGAAATTAAAAATATTGAAAAATTGACGTTTTGGCCGGTTTGAGGTGTATTTTCACACATATATTTGCATTTAAAATTGAGCAACCCGGCCGGGGAAAGAAATTGAAAATATTGAAAAAATCGACGTATTAGCCGTTATATGTATGTGTTTACGCTTAAAAATACATTTGAATTTGAATAAACTGACCAGGGAACGAAACTGAAAATATTGAAAATATCGACGTTATGGCCATTTATATGTGTGTGTTTATGCTTAAAAGTGCATTTGAACTTGATCAACCCGGCCAGGGAACGAAATTGAAAATATTGAAAAATCGCCGTTTCGGCCGGTTTTATGTGTATTTTCACGCATAAAATGACAGCAGAATATGATCAACCTGGCCGGCGTACGAAATTGAAAATATTGAAAAAATCGTCGTTTTGGCCGTTTATATGTGTGTTTACGCTTAATAATGCATTTGAATTTGATCTACCTGTCCGTAGATCGAAATTGAAAATATTGAAAACTTGACGTTTTGTCCGGTTCTATATGTATTTTCACACGTATAAATGCATTTGAACTTGATCAACGAGGCCGGGGAAAGAAACTGAAAATATTGAATAAATCGACGTTTTGGCCGTTTATATGTATGTGTTTACGCTTAAAAATGCATTTGAATTTGATCTACCCAACCGGGGAGCGAAATTAAAAATATTGAAAAATTGACGTTTTGGCCGGTTTGAGGTGTATTTTCACACATATATTTGCATTTAAAATTGAGCAACCCGGCCGGGGAAAGAAATTGAAAATATTGAAAAAATCGACGTATTAGCCGTTATATGTATGTGTTTACGCTTAAAAATACATTTGAATTTGAATAAACTGACCAGGGAACGAAACTGAAAATATTGAAAATATCGACGTTATGGCCATTTATATGTGTGTGTTTATGCTTAAAAGTGCATTTGAACTTGATCAACCCGGACAGGGAACGAAATTGAAAATATTGAAAAAATCGCCGTTTCGGCCGGTTTTATGTGTATTTTCACGCATAAAATGACATTAGAATATGATCAACCTGGCCGGCGAACGAAATTGAAAATATTGAAAAAATCGTCGTTTTGGCCGTTTATATGTGTGTTTACGCTTAATAATGCATTTGAATTTGATCTATCTGGCCGTAGATCGAAATTGAAAATATTGAAAACTTGACGTTTTGTCCGGTTCTATGTGTATTTTCACACGTATAAATGCATTTGAACTTGATCAACGAGGCCGGAGAACGAAACTGAAAATATTGAATAAATCGACGTTTTGGCCGTTTATATGTGTGTGTTTACGCTTAATAATGCATTTGAATTTCATCTACACGGCCGGGGAACGAAACTGAAAATATTGAAAAAATCGACGTTTTGGCCGTTTATATGTATGTGTTTACGCTTAAAAATGCATTTGAATTTGATCTACCCGGCCGGGGAGCGAAATTAAAAATAATTGAAAAAAATTGACGTTTTGGCCGGTTTGATGTGAATTTCACCTATATTTGCATTTAAAATTGTGCACCCGGCCGGGGAAGGAAACTGAAAATATGAAAAATCGACGTATTAGCCGTTATTGTATGTGTTTACGCTTAAAAATACATTTGAATTTGAATAAACCTGACCAGGGAACGAAACTGAAAAATATTGAAAATATCGACGTTTCGGCCGGTTTTATGTGTATTTTCACGCATAAAATGGCATTAGAATATGATCAACCTGGCCGGTGAACGAAATTGAAAATATTGAAAAAATCGTCGTTATTGACATTTATATGTGTGGTTTTTTATGCTTAAATGCATTTGAAATTGATCAAGACCCGGCCGGGGAACGAAACTGAAAATATTAAAAAATCGACGTTTTGGCCGTTTATATGTATGTGTTTACGCGTTAAAAATGCATTTGAATTTGATCTACCCGGCCGGGGAGCGAAATTAAAAATATTGAAAAATTGACGTTTTGGCCGGTTTGATGTGAATTTCACACATATATTTGCATTTAAAATTGTGCAACCCGGCCGGGGAAGGAAACTGAAAATATTGAAAAAATCGACGTATTAGCCGTTATATGTATGTGTTTACGCTTAAAAATACATTTGAATTTGAATAAACTGACCAGGGAACGAAACTGAAAATATTGAAAATATCGACGTTTCGGCCGGTTTTATGTGTATTTTCACGCATAAAATGGCATTAGAATATGATCAACCTGGCCGGTGAACGAAATTGAAAATATTGAAAAAATCGTCGTTATTGACATTTATATGTGTGTTTTTATGCTTAAAAATGCATTTGAAATTGATCAACCCGGCCGGGGAACGAAACTGAAAATATTGAAAAAATCGACGTTTTGGCCGTTTATATGTATGTGTTTACGCTTAAAAATGCATTTGAATTTGATCTACCCGGCCGGGGAGCGAAATTAAAAATATTGAAAAATTGACGTTTTGGCCGGTTTGATGTGAATTTCACACATATATTTGCATTTAAAATTGTGCAACCCGGCCGGGGAAGGAAACTGAAAATATTGAAAAAATCGACGTATTAGCCGTTATATGTATGTGTTTACGCTTAAAAATACATTTGAATTTGAATAAACTGACCAGGGAACGAAACTGAAAATATTGAAAATATCGACGTTTCGGCCGGTTTTATGTGTATTTTTACGCATAAAATGGCATTAGAATATGATCAACCTGGCCGGCGAACGAAATTGAAAATATTGAAAAAATCGTCGTTATTGACATTTATATGTGTGTTTTTATGCTTAAAAATGCATTTGAACTTGATCAACCCGGCCGGGTAACGAAATTGAAAATATTGAAAAAATCGACGTTTTGACCGTCTATATGTGTGTGTATACACTTAAAAATGCATTAGAATGTGATCAACCCGGCCGGGGAACGAAACTGAAAATATTGAAAAAGTGGACGTTTTGGCCGGTTTTATGTGTGTTTTCACACATATAAATGCATTTGAATATGATCAACCCGGCCGGGGAACGAAACTGAAAATATTGAAATATTCGACGTTTAGGCCGGTTTTATGTGTATTTTGACACATATAAATGCATTTGAATGTGATCAACCAGGCCGGGGAACGAAACTGAAAATATTGAAAAAGTCGACGTTTTGGCCGTTTATATGTGTGTGTTTACACTTAAAAAATGCATTTGAATAAGATCAACCTAACCGGGGCACGAAACTGAATATATTGAAAAAGTCGACGTTTTGGCCGGTTTTTATGTGTATTTTGACACATATAAATGCATTTGAATTTGATCAAACAGGCCAGGTAACGAAACTGAAAATATTGAAAAAATCGATGTTTTTACCGTTTATGTGTGTGTCTTTACGCTTAAAAATGCATTTGAACTTGATCAAAGAGGCCGGGGAACGAAACTGAAAATATTGAAAAAATCGACGTTTTGGCCGTTTATATGTATGTGTTTACACATATAAATGCATTTGAATGTGATCAACCAGGCCGGGGAACGAAACTGAAAATATTGAAAAAGTCGACGTTTTGGCCGTTTATATGTGTGTGTTTACACTTAAAAAATGCATTTGAATAAGATCAACCTAACCGGGGCACGAAACTGAATATATTGAAAAAGTCGACGTTTTGGCCGGTTTTATGTGTATTTTGACACATATAAATGCATTTGAATTTGATCAAACAGGCCAGGTAACGAAACTGAAAATATTGAAAAAATCGATGTTTTTACCGTTTATGTGTGTGTCTTTACGCTTAAAAATGCATTTGAACTTGATCAAAGAGGCCGGGGAACGAAACTGAAAATATTGAAAAAATCGACGTTTTGGCCGTTTATATGTATGTGTTTACTCTTAAAAATGCATTTGAATTTGATCTACCTGGCCGGGGAGCGAAATTAAAAATATTGAAAAAATTGACGTTTTGGCCGTTTATATGTGTGTGTTTACGCTTAAAAATGCATTTAAACTTGATCAACTAGGCCGGGGAACGAAACTGAAAATATTGAAAATATCGACGTTTCGGCCGGTTTTATGTGTTTTTTCACGCATAAAATGACATCAGAATATGATCAACCTGGCCGGCGAACGAAGTTGAAAATAATGAAAAAATCGTCGTAATTGCCATTTATATGTGTGTGTTTATGCTTAAAAACGCATTTGAACTTGATCATCCCGGCCGGCGAACGAAGTTGAAAATATTGAAAAAATCGTCGTAATTGCCATTTATATGTGTGTGTTTATGCTTAAAAACGCATTTGAACTTGATCATCCCGGCCGGGGAGCGAAATTAAAAATATTGAAAAAATCGACGTTTAGGCCGTTTATATGTGTGTGTTTATGCTTAAAAGTGCATTTGAACTTGATCAACCCGGCCAGGGAACGAAATTGAAAATATTGAAAAAATCGCCGTTTCGGCCGGTTTTATGTGTATTTTCACGCATAAAATGACATTAGAATATGATCAACCTGGCCGGCGAACGAAATTGAAAATATTGAAAAAATCGTCGTTATTGCCATTTATATATGTGTGTTTATGTTTAAAAATGCATGTGAACTTGATCAACCCGGCCGGGGAACGAAATTGAAAATATTGAAAAAATCGACGTTTTGACCGTCTATATGTGTGTGTTTACACTTAAAAATGCATTAGAATGTGATCAACCTGGCCGGGGAACGAAACTGAAAATATTGAAAAAGTGGACGTTTTGGCCGGTTTTATGTGTGTTTTCACACATATAAATGCATTTGAATTTGATCAAACAGGCCAGGGAACGAAACTGAAAATAATGAAAAAATCCACGATTTGGCCGGTTTTATGTGTATTTTCACACATATAAATGCATTTGAATTTGATCAACGAGGCCGGGGAACGAAACTGAAAATATTGAAAAATCGATGTTTTGGCCGTTTATATGTGTGTGTTTACACTTAAAAATGCATTAGAATGTGATCAACCTGGCCGGGGAACGAAACTGAAAATATTGAAAAAGTGGACGTTTTGGCCGGTTTTATGTGTGTTTTCACACATATAAATGCATTTGAATTTGATCAACAGGCCAGGGAACGAAACTGAAAATAATGAAAAAATCCACGATTTGGCCGGTTTTATGTGTATTTTCACACATATAAATGCATTTGAATTTGATCAACGAGGCCGGGGAACGAAACTGAAAATATTGAAAAATCGATGTTTTGGCCGTTTATATGTGTGTGTTTACGCTTAAAAATGCATTAGAATGTGATGAACCCGGCCGGGGAACGAAACTGAAAATATTGAAAAAGTCGACGTTTTGGCCGGTTTTATGTGTATTTTGACACATATAAATGCATTTGAATTTGATCAAACAGGCCAGGGAACGAAATAGAAAATATTGAAAAATTGACGTTTGGGCCGGTTTGCTGTGTATTTTCACACATATAAATGCATTTGAATAAGATCGACCCGGCCGGGGAACGAAACTGAAAATATTGAAAAAATCTATGTTTTTACCGTTTATGTGTGTGTCTTTACGCTTAAAAATGCATTTGAATTTCATCTACGCGGCCGGGTAACGAAATTAATAACCTGGCCGGCGAACGAAATTGAAAATATTGAAAAAATCGTCGTTATTGCCATTTATATATGTGTGTTTATGTTTAAAAATGCATGTGAACTTGATCAACCCGGCCGGGGATCGAAATTGAAAATTTTTGAAAAATCGATGTTTTTACCGTTTATGTGTGTCTTTACGCTTAAAAATGCAATTGAATAAGATCAACCTAACCGGGGCACGAAACTGAAAATATTGAAAAAGTCGACGTTTTGGCCGGTTTTATGTGTATTTTGACACATATAAATGCATTTGAATTTGATCAAACAGGCCAGGGAACGAAACTGAAAATAATGAAAAAATCGACGATTTGGCCGGTTTTATGTGTATTTTCACACATATAAATGCATTTGAATTTGATCAACGAGGCCGGGGAACGAAACTGAAAATATTGAAAAATCGATGTTTTGGCCGTTTATATGTGTGTTTACGCTTAAAAATGCATTAGAATGTGATGAACCCGGCCGGGGAACGAAACTGAAAATATTGAAAAAGTCGACGTTTTGGCCGGTTTTATGTGTATTTTGACACATATAAATGCATTTGAATTTGATCAAACAGGCCAGGGAACGAAATAGAAAATATTGAAAAATTGACGTTTGGGCCGGTTTGCTGTGTATTTTCACACATATAAATGCATTTGAATAAGATCGACCCGGCCGGGGAACGAAACTGAAAATATTGAAAAAGTCGACGTTTTGGCCGGTTTTATGTGTATTTTGACACATATAAATGCATTTGAATTTGATCAAACAGGCCAGGGAACGAAATAGAAAATATTGAAAAATTGACGTTTGGGCCGGTTTGCTGTGTATTTTCACACATATAAATGCATTTGAATAAGATCGACCCGGCCGGGGAACGAAACTGAAAATATTGAAAAAATCTATGTTTTTACCGTTTATGTGTGTGTCTTTACGCTTAAAAATGCATTTGAATTTCATCTACGCGGCCGGGTAACGAAATTAATAACCTGGCCGGCGAACGAAATTGAAAATATTGAAAAAATCGTCGTTATTGCCATTTATATATGTGTGTTTATGTTTAAAAATGCATGTGAACTTGATCAACCCGGCCGGGGATCGAAATTGAAAATTTTTGAAAAATCGATGTTTTTACCGTTTATGTGTGTGTCTTTACGCTTAAAAATGCAATTGAATAAGATCAACCTAACCGGGGCACGAAACTGAAAATATTGAAAAAGTCGACGTTTTGGCCGGTTTTATGTGTATTTTGACACATATAAATGCATTTGAATTTGATCAAACAGGCCAGGGAACGAAACTGAAAATAATGAAAAAATCGACGATTTGGCCGGTTTTATGTGTATTTTCACACATATAAATGCATTTGAATTTGATCAACGAGGCCGGGGAACGAAACTGAAAATATTGAAAAATCGATGTTTTGGCCGTTTATATGTGTGTGTTTACGCTTAAAAATGCATTAGAATGTGATGAACCCGGCCGGGGAACGAAACTGAAAATATTGAAAAAGTCGACGTTTTGGCCGGTTTTATGTGTATTTTGACACATATAATGCATTTGAATTTGATCAACAGGCCAGGGAACGAAATTGAAAATATTGAAAAATTGACGTTTGGGCCGGTTTGCTGTGTATTTTCACACATATAAATGCATTTGAATAAGATCGACCCGGCCGGGGAACGAAACTGAAAATATTGAAAAAATCTATGTTTTTACCGTTTATGTGTGTGTCTTTACGCTTAAAAATGCATTTGAATTTCATCTACGCGGCCGGGTAACGAAATTAATAATATTGAAATATTGACGTTTTGGCCGCTTTGATGTGTATTTTCACACGTATCAATGCATTTAAAATTGATCAACCCGGCCGGATAACGAAACTAAAAATATTGAAAAAATCGTCGTTATTGCCATTTATATGTGTGTGTTTATGCTTAAAAGTGCATTTGAACTTGATCAACCCGGCCAGGGAACGAAATTGAAAATATTGAAAAAATCGCCGTTTAGGCCGGTTTTATGTGTATTTTCACGCATAAAATGACATTAGAATATGATCAACCTGGCCGGGGAACGAAATTGGAAATATTGAAAAAATCGACATTTTGGCCGTTTATATATGTGTGTTTACGCTTAATAATGCATTTGAATTTGATCTACCTGGCCGGGGAACGAAACTGAAAATATTGAAAAAATCGACGTTTTGTCCGTTTATATGTGTGTTTACGCTTAAAAATGCATTTGATCTTAATCTACCCGACCGGGGAGCGAAATTAAAAATATTGAAATATTCGACGTTTAGGCCGGTTTTATGTGTATTTTGACACATATAAATGCATTTGAATTTGATCAACCCGGCCGGGGAACGAAACTGAAAATATTGAAAAAGTCGACGTTTTGGCCGTTTATATGTGTGTGTTTACACTTAAAAATGCATTTGAACTTGATCAACCCGGCCAGGGAACGAAATTGAAAATATTGAAAAAATCGCCGTTTCGGCCGGTTTTATGTGTATTTTCACGCATAAAATGACATTAGAATATGATCAACCTGGCCGGCGAACGAAATTGAAAATATTGAAAAAATCGTCGTTATTGCCATTTATATATGTGTGTTTATGCTTAAAAGTGCATTTGAACTTGATCAACCCGGCCAGGGAACGAAATTGAAAATATTGAAAAAATCGCCGTTTCGGCTGGTTTTATGTGTATTTTTACGCATAAAATGACATTAGAATATGATCAACCTGGCCGGCGAACGGAATTGAAAATATTGAAAAAATCGTCGCTTTGGCCGTTTATATGTGTGTTTACACTTAATAATGCATTTGAATTTGATCTACCTGGCCGTAGATCGAAATTGAAAATATTGAAAAATTGACGTTTTGTCCGGTTTATGTGTATTTTCACACGTATAAATGCATTTGAACTTGATCAACGAGACCGGGGAACGTAACTGAAAATATTGAATAAATCGACGTTTTGGCCGTTTATAGTGTGTGTTTACGGTTAATAATGCATTTGAATTTCATCTACACGGCCGTGGAACGAAACTGAAAATATTGAAATATTGACGTTTCGGCTAGTTTTATGTGTTTTCACGCATAAAATGGCATTAGAATATGATCAACCTGGCCGGCGAACGAAATTGAAAATATTGAATAAATCGTCGTTATTGACATTTATATGTGTGTGTTTATGCTTAAAAATGCATTTGAACTTGATCAACCCGGCCGGGGAACGAAACTGAAAATATTGAAAAAGTGGACGTTTTGGCCGGTTTTTGTGTTTTCACACATATAAATGCATTTGAATTTGATCAACCCGGCCGGGGATCGAAATTGAAAATTTTTGAAAAATCGATGTTTTTACCGTTTATGTGTGTGTCTTTACGCTTAAAAATGCAATTGAATAAGATCAACCTAACCGGGGCACGAAACTGAAAATATTGAAAAAGTCGACGTTTTGGCCGGTTTTATGTGTATTTTGACACATATAAATGCATTTGAATTTGATCAAACAGGCCAGGGAACGAAACTGAAAATAATGAAAAAATCGACGATTTGGCCGGTTTTATGTGTATTTTCACACATATAAATGCATTTGAATTTGATCAACGAGGCCGGGGAACGAAACTGAAAATATTGAAAAATCGATGTTTTGGCCGTTTATATGTGTGTGTTTACGCTTAAAAATGCATTAGAATGTGATGAACCCGGCCGGGGAACGAAACTGAAAATATTGAAAAAGTCGACGTTTTGGCCGGTTTTATGTGTATTTTGACACATATAAATGCATTTGAATTTGATCAAACAGGCCAGGGAACGAAATAGAAAATATTGAAAAATTGACGTTTGGGCCGGTTTGCTGTGTATTTTCACACATATAAATGCATTTGAATAAGATCGACCCGGCCGGGGAACGAAACTGAAAATATTGAAAAAATCTATGTTTTTACCGTTTATGTGTGTGTCTTTACGCTTAAAAATGCATTTGAATTTCATCTACGCGGCCGGGTAACGAAATTAATAATATTGAAATATTGACGTTTTGGCCGCTTTGATGTGTATTTTCACACATATCAATGCATTTAAAATTGATCAACCCGGCCGGATAACGAAACTAAAAATATTGAAAAAATCGTCGTTATTGCCATTTATATGTGTGTGTTTATGCTTAAAAGTGCATTTGAACTTGATCAACCCGGCCAGGGAACGAAATTGAAAATATTGAAAAAATCGCCGTTTAGGCCGGTTTTATGTGTATTTTCACGCATAAAATGACATTAGAATATCATCAACCTGGCCGGCGAACAAAATTGAAAATATTGAAAAAATCGACATTTTGGCCGTTTATATGTGTGTGTTTACGCTTAATAATGCATTTGAATTTGATCTACCTGGCCGGGGAACGAAACTGAAAATATTGAAAAAATCGACGTTTTGTCCGTTTATATGTGTGTGTTTACGCTTAAAAATGCATTTGATCTTAATCTACCCGACCGGGGAGCGAAATTAAAAATATTGAAATATTGTCGTTTTTGCCGGTCTTATGTGTATTTTGACACATATAAATGCATTTGAATTTGATCAACCAGGCCGGGGAACGAAACTGAAAATATTGAAAATATCGACGTTTCGGCCGGTTTTATGTGTATTTTCACGCATAAAATGGCATTAGAATATGATCAACCTGGCCGGCGAAAGAAATTGAAAATTGAAAAAATCGTCGTTATTGCCATTTATATGTTGTGTTTTGCTTAAAAACGCATTTGAACTTGATCTACCCGGCCGGGGAGCGAAATTAAAAATATTGAAAAATTGACGTTTTGGCCGGTTTGATGTGTATTTTAACACATATAAATGCATTTAAATTTGATCAACCAGGCCGGGGAACGAAACTGAAAATATTGAAAAAGTCGACGTTTTGGCCGTTTATATGTGTGTGTTTACACTTAAAAAATGCATTTGAATAAGATCAACCTAACCGGGGCACGAAACTGAAAATATTGAAAAAGTCGACGTTTTGGCCGGTTTTATGTGTAATTTGACACATATAAATGCATTTGAATTTGATCAAACAGGCCAGGGAACGAAACTGAAAATATTGAAAAAGTCGACGATTTGGCCGGTTTTATGTGTATTTTGACACATATAAATGCATTTGAATTTGATCAACCAGGCCGGGGAACGAAACTGAAAGTATTGAAAAATCGATGTTTTGGCCGTTTATATGTATGTGTTTACGCTAAAAATGCATTTGAATTTGATCTACCCGGCCGGGGAGCGAAATTAAAAATATTGAAAAAATCGACGTTTAGGCCGTTTATATGTGTGTGTTTACGCTTAAAAATGCATTTGTACTTGATCAACTGGGCCGGGGAACGAAACTGAAAATATTGAAAATATCGACGTTTCAGCCGGTTTTATGTGTTTTTTCACGCATAAAATGACATCAGAATATGATCAACCTGGCCGGCGTACGAAATTGAAAATATTGAAAAAATCGTCGTAATTGCCATTTATATGTGTGTGTTTATGCTTAAAAACGCATTTGAACTTGATCATCCCGGCCGGCGAACGAAGTTGAAAATATTGAAAAAATCGTCGTAATTGCCATTTATATGTGTGTGTTTATGCTTAAAAACGCATTTGAACTTGATCATCCCGGCCGGGGAGCGAAATTAAAAATATTGAAAAAATCGACGTTTAGGCCGTTTATATGTGTGTGTTTATGCTTAAAAGTGCATTTGAACTTGATCAACCCGGCCAGGGAACGAAATTGAAAATATTGAAAAAATCGCCGTTTAGGCCGGTTTTATGTGTATTTTCACGCATAAAATGACATTAGAATATCATCAACCTGGCCGGCGAACAAAATTGAAAATATTGAAAAAATCGACATTTTGGCCGTTTATATATGTGTGTTTACGCTTAATAATGCATTTGAATTTGATCTACCTGGCCGGGGAACGAAACTGAAAATATTGAAAAAATCGACGTTTTGTCCGTTTATATGTGTGTGTTTACGCTTAAAAATGCATTTGATCTTAATCTACCCGACCGGGGAGCGAAATTAAAAATATTGAAATATTCGACGTTTAGGCCGGTTTTATGTGTATTTTGACACATATAAATGCATTTGAATGTGATCAACCAGGCCGGGGAACGAAACTGAAAATATTGAAAAAGTCGACGTTTTGGCCGTTTATATGTGTGTGTTTACACTTAAAAAATGCATTTGAACTTGATCAACCCGGCCAGGGAACGAAATTGAAAATATTGAAAAAATCGCCGTTTCGGCGGTTTTATGTGTATTTTTACGCATAAATGGCATTAGAATTATGATCAACCTGGCCGGCGAACGAAATTGAAAATATTGAAAAATCGTCGTTATTGACATTTATATGTGTGTTTTTTATGCTTAAAATGCATTTGAAACTTGATCAACCCGGCCGGGTAACGAAATTGAAAATATTGAAAAAATCGACGTTTTGACCGTCTATATGTGTGTGTATTACACTTAAAAATGCATTAGAATGTGATCAACCCGGCCGGGGAACGAAACTGAAAATATTGAAAAAGTGGACGTTTTGGCCGGTTTTATGTGTGTTTCACACATATAAATGCATTTGAATATGATCAACCCGGCCGGGGAACGAAACTGAAAATATTGAAATATTCGACGTTTAGGCCGGTTTTATGTGTATTTTGACACATATAAATGCATTTGAATGTGATCAACCAGGCCGGGGAACGAAACTGAAAATATTGAAAAAGTCGACGTTTGGCCGTTTATATGTGTGTGTTTACACTTAAAAAATGCATTTGAATAAGATCAACCTAACCGGGGCACGAAACTGGATATATATTGAAAAAGTCGACGTTTTGGCCGGTTTTTATGTGTATTTTGACACATATAAAATGCATTTTGAATTTGATCAAACAGGCCAGGTAACGAAACTGAAAGTATTGAAAAAATCGATGTTTTTACCGTTTATGTGTGTGTCTTTACGCTTAAAAATGCATTTGAACTTGATCAAAGAGGCCGGGGAACGAAACTGAAAATATTGAAAAAATCGACGTTTTTGGCCGTTTATATGTATGGTTTACTCTAAAAATGCATTTGAATTTTGATCTACCTGGCCGGGGAGCGAAATTAAAAATATTGAAAAAATTGACGTTTGGCCGTTTATATGTGTGTGTTTACGCTTAAAAATGCATTTAAACTTGATCAACTAGGCCGGGGGAACGAAACTGAAAATATTGAAATATCGACGTTTTCGGCGGTTTTATGTGGTTTTTTTCACGCATAAAATGACATCAGAATATGATCAACCTGGCCGGCGAACGAAGTTGAAAATAATGAAAAAATCGTCGTAATTGCCAATTTATCTGTGTGTGTTTATGCTTAAAAACGCATTTTGAACTTTGATCCTCCCGGCCGGCGAACGAAGTTGAAAATATTGAAAAAATCGTCGTAATGCCATTTATATGTGTGTGTGTTATGCTTAACAACGCATTTGAACTTGATCATCCCGGCCGGGGGAGCGAAATTAAAAATATTGAAAAATCGACGTTTAGGCCGTTTATATGTGTGTGTTTATGCTTAAAAGTGCATTTGAACTTGATCAACCCGGCCAGGGAACGAAATTGAAAATATTGAAAAATCGCCGTTTCGGCCGGTTTATGTGTATTTTCACGCATAAAATGACATTAGAATATGATCAACCTGGCCGGCGAACGAAATTGAAAATATTGAAAAATCGTCGTTATTGCCATTTATATATGTGTGTTTATGTTTTAAAAATGCATGTGAACTTGATCAACCCGGCCGGGGAACGAAATTGAAAATATTGAAAAAATCGACGTTTTGACCGTCTATATGTGTGTGTTTACACTTAAAAATGCATTAGAATGTGATCAACCCTGGCCGGGGAACGAAACTGAAAATATTGAAAAGTGGACGTTTTGGCCGGTTTTATGTGTGTTTTCACACATATAAATGCATTTGAATTTGATCAAACAGGCCAGGGAACGAAACTGAAAATAATGAAAAAATCCACCCGATTTGGCCGGTTTTATGTGTATTTTCACACATATAAATGCATTTGAATTTGATCAACGAGGCCGGGGAACGAAACTGAAAATATTGAAAAATCGATGTTTTGGCCGTTTATATGTGTGTGTTTACGCTTAAAATGCATTAGAATGTGATGAACCCGGCCGGGGAACGAAACTGAAAATATTGAAAAAGTCGACGTTTTGGCCGGTTTTATGTGTATTTTGACACATATAAATGCATTTTGAATTTTGATCAAACAGGCCAGGGAACGAAATAGAAAATATTGAAAAATTGACGTTTGGGCCGGTTTGCTGTGTATTTTCACACATATAAATGCATTTGAAATAAGATCGACCCGGCCGGGGAACGAAACTGAACATATTGAAAAAATCTATGTTTTTACCGTTTATGTGTGTGTCTTTACGCTTAAAAATGCATTTGAATTTCATCTACGCGGCCGGGTAACGAAATTAATAACCTGGCCGGCGAACGAAATTGAAAATATTGAAAAAATCGTCGTTATGCCATTTATATATGTGTGTTTATGTTTAAAAATGCATGTGAACTTGATCAACCCGGCCGGGGATCGAAATTGAAAATTTTTGAAAAATCGATGTTTTTTACCGTTTATGTGTGTGTCTTCCGCTTAAAAATGCAATTGAATAAGATCAACCTAACCGGGGCACGAAACTGAAATATTGAAAAAGTCGACGTTTTGGCCGGTTTTATGTGTATTTTGACACATATAAATGCATTTGAATTTGATCAAACAGGCCAGGGACGAAACTGAAAATAATGAAAAAATCGACGATTTGGCCGGTTTTATGTGTATTTTCACACATATAAATGCATTTGAATTTGATCAACGAGGCCGGGGAACGAAACTGAAATATTGAAAAATCGATGTTTTGGCCGTTTATATGTGTGTGTTTACGCTTAAAATGCATTAGAATGTGATGAACCCCGGCCGGGGAACGAAACTGAAAATATTGAAAAAGTCGACGTTTTGGCCGGTTTTATGTGTATTTTGACACATATAAATGCATTTGAATTTGATCAAACAGGCCAGGGAACGAAATAGAAAATATTGAAAAATTGACGTTTGGGCCGGTTTGCTGTGTATTTTCACACATATAAATGCATTTGAATAAGATCGACCCGGCCGGGGAACGAACCTGAAAATATTGAAAAAATCTATGTTTTTTACCGTTTATGTGTGTGTCTTTACGCTTAAAATGCATTTGAATTTCATCTACGCGGCCGGGTAACGAAATTAATAATATTGAAATATTGACGTTTTGGCCGCTTTGATGTGTATTTTCACACGTATCAATGCATTTAAAATTGATCAACCGGCCGGATAACGAAACTAAAAATATTGAAAAAATCGTCGTTATTGCCATTTATAGTGTGTGTTTATGCTTAAAAGTGCATTTGAACTTGATCAACCCGGCCAGGGAACGAAATTGAAAATATTGAAAAATCGCCGTTTAGGCCGGTTTTATGTGTATTTTCACGCATAAAATGACATTAGAATATCATCAACCTGGCCGGCGAACAAAATTGAAAATATTGAAAAAATCGACATTTGGCCGTTTATATATGTGTGTTTACGCTTAATAATGCATTTGAATTTGATCTACCTGGCCGGGGAACGAAACTGAAATATTGAAAAAATCGACGTTTTGTCCGTTTATATGTGTGTGTTTACGCTTAAAAATGCATTTGATCTTAATCTACCCGACCGGGGAGCGAAATTAAAAATATTGAAATATTCGACGTTTAGGCCGGTTTTATGTGTATTTTGACACATATAAATGCATTTGAATGTGATCAACCAGGCCGGGGAACGAAACTGAAAATATTGAAAAGTCGACGTTTTGGCCGTTTATATGTGTGTGTTTACACTTAAAAAATGCATTTGAACTTGATCAACCCGGCCAGGGAACGAAATTGAAAATATTGTAAAAAATCGCCGTTTCGGCCGGTTTATGTGTATTTTCACGCATAAATGAACATTAGAATATGATCAACTGGCCGGCGAACGAAATTGAAAATATTGAAAAAATCGTCGTTATTGCCATTATATATGTGTGTTTATGTTTAAAAATGCATGTGAACTTGATCAACCCGGCCGGGGAACGAAATTGGAAATATTGAAAAAATCGACGTTTTGGACCGGTCTATATGTGTGTGTATACACTTAAAAATGCATTAGGAATGTGATCAACCTGGCCGGGGAAACGAAACTGAAATATTGAAAAAGTGGACGTTTTGGCCGGTTTTATGTGTGTTTTCACACATATAAATGCATTTGAATTTGATCAACCCGGCCGGGGATCGAAATTGAAAATTTTTGAAAAAATCGATGTTTTTACCGTTTATGTGTGTGTCTTTACGCTTAAAAATGCAATTGAATAAGATCAACCTAACCGGGGCACGAAACTGAAAATATTGAAAAAGTCGACGTTTTGGCCGGTTTTATGTGTATTTTGACACATATAAATGCATTTGAATTTGATCAAACAGGCCAGGGAACGAAACTGAAAATAATGAAAAAATCGACGATTTGGCCGGTTTTATGTGTATTTTCACACATATAAATGCATTTGAATTTGATCAACGAGGCCGGGGAACGAAACTGAAAATATATTGAAAAATCGATGTTTTTGGCCGTTTATATGTGTGTGTTTACGCTTAAAAATGCATTAGAATGTGATGAACCCGGCCGGGGAACGAAACTCGAAAATATTGAAAAAGTCGACGTTTTGGCCGGTTTTATGTGTATTTTGACACATATAAATGCATTGAATTTGATCAAACAGGCCAGGGAACGAAATAGAAAATATTGAAAAATTGACGTTTGGGCCGGTTTGCTGTGTATTTTCACACATATAAATGCATTTGAATAAGATCGACCCGGCCGGGGAACGAAACTGAAAATATTGAAAAAATCTATGTTTTTACCGTTTATGTGTGTGTCTTTACGCTTAAAAATGCATTTGAATTTCATCTACGCGGCCGGGTAACGAAATTAATAATATTGAAATATTGACGTTTTGGCCGCTTTGATGTGTATTTTCACACATATCAATGCATTTAAAATTGATCAACCCGGCCGGATAACGAAACTAAAAATATTGAAAAAATCGTCGTTATTGCCATTTATATGTGTGTGTTTATGCTTAAAAGTGCATTTGAACTTGATCAACCCGGCCAGGGAACGAAATTGAAAATATTGAAAAAATCGCCGTTTAGGCCGGTTTTATGTGTATTTTCACGCATAAAATGACATTAGAATATCATCAACCTGGCCGGCGAACAAAATTGAAAATATTGAAAAAATCGACATTTTGGCCGTTTATATGTGTGTGTTTACGCTTAATAATGCATTTGAATTTGATCTACCTGGCCGGGGAACGAAACTGAAAATATTGAAAAAATCGACGTTTTGTCCGTTTATGTGTGTGTTTACGCTTAAAAATGCATTTGATCTTAATCTACCCGACCGGGGAGCGAAATTAAAAATATTGAAATTGTCGTTTTTGCCGGTCTTATGTGTATTTTGACACATATAAATGCATTTGAATTTGATCACCAGGCCGGGGAACGAAACTGAAAATATTGAAAATATCGACGTTTCGGCCGGTTTTATGTGTATTTTCACGCATAAAATGGCATTAGAATATGATCAACCTGGCCGGCGAAAGAAATTGAAAATATTGAAAAAATCGTCGTTATTGCCATTTATATGTGTGTGTTTATGCTTAAAAACGCATTTGAACTTGATCTACCCGGCCGGGGAGCGAAATTAAAAATAT
>CM047431.1:64478267-64865045 GCA_026168455.1 Theocolax elegans | reverse complement strand
AACATTATTCCAACCATACAAAACTGATTTAGGAGAAATAAATCATGTTTACACAGCTTAAGTTCTCTCATTACAAAAATTCATATAGCAAATAATACAAATAAAGTAGTAGCATGTCTATTTCTAGATTTACAATCGGCTTTTGATCACGTAAATCCGACAATACTATATGACGATTTAAACAAATTAAATATTCCTAAAAACATCAGATTGTTCATATATAATGTAATGATATACAGGCAGTTATACTTTAAAGTAAACAACGAAATAATTGGACCTCTAATTAGAAATACGGCTCACACAGCATGAAAGCTTCACGATGAAAGATTCATGCAATATTCCTTTGCAAGTTTGCTGCAACCTTCCTAAAACTTTACTGAATCTTACTACAGCAATCTCTCAAAGGAAGATTTCTCGAAAGCGTTATACAATATTGTAGCAACATTCCAAGAAAGATAAAAATCACGGTAAAATGATATATTGCATGAAACATTGCTAACAGCTTGCAGCAACATTTCAAGAAATTGAAACAAGATTTATAACAGATTCAAAGAAATTATACGGCGTAAGCTTGCTGCAAGCTATTCAAATATATTGCTGCAACCATTGAAGGAATATTCCTTCTTAACATTCCAGAAAAATTCAGTAAAAGAATGCAGCAATTACTGCATACTAGCTTCTAGGAAGCTTGCTTAAAAGACTTCCAGCAAGATTTAAATGATTCTTTCTGGCATATCATAGAACAATATTTCCGGCAATAAGCGTAAAGACACACACATAAACGGTAAAAACATCGATTTTTCAATATTTCCAATTTCGTTCCCCGGCCTGGTTGATCAAATTTAAATGCATTTACATGTGTCAAAATACACATATAAACGGCCAAAACGTCGACTTTTTCAATATTTTCAGTTTCGTTCCCCGGCCGCGTCGATGTCATTCAAATGCATTTTTAAGCGTAAAGACACACACATAAACGGTAAAAACATCGATTTTTTCAATATTTTTAGTTTCGTTCCCCGGCCTCGTTGATCAAGTTCAAATGCATTTTTAAGCGTAAAACACACACATATACGGTAAAAACATCGATTTCTTCAAAATTTTCAGTTTCGTTCCCCGACCTGGTTGATCAAATTTAAATGCATTTATATGTGTCAAAATACACCTAAGGCGGCCTAAACGTCGATTATTTCAATATATTCAGTTTCGTTCCCCGGCCTGGTTGATCTAATTCAATGCATTTATATGTGTCAAAATACACCTAAAACCGGCCTAAACGTCGATTATTTCAATATATTCAGTTTCGTTCCCCGGCCGGGTAGATCATATTCAAATGCATTTATATGTATGAAAATACACAGAATACTGACCAAAACATCTATTTTTCAATATTTCCAATTTCGTTCCCCGGCCGGGTAGATCAAATTCAAATGCATTTATATGTGTGAAAATATACATAAAACCGGCCTAGACGTCGAATATTTCAATATTTTCAGTTACGTTCCCCGGCCTGGTTGATCGAGTTCAAATGCATTTATATGTGTGAAAATACAAATAAAACCGGCCAAAACATCGATTTTTCAATATTTTCAGTTTCGTTCCCCGACCTGGTTGATCAAATTTAAATGCATTTATATGTGTCAAAATACACATAAAACCGGCCAAAACCTCGACATTTTCAATATTTTCAGTTTCGTTCCCCGGCCGGGTTGATCAAGTTCAAATGCATTTATATGTGAAAATACACAGAATACTGACCAAAACATCTATGTTTAAAAAATTTTCAATTTTGATCCCCGGCCGGGCCGATTTCATTCATATGCATTATTAAGCGTAAAGACACACACATAAACGGTAAAGACATCGATATTTTCAATATTTTCAGTTTCGTTCCCCGGCCTGGTTGATCAAATTCAAATGCATTTATATTTGTCAAAATACACATAAAACCGGCCAAATCGTCGACTTTTTCAATATTTTCAGTTTCCTTCCCTGGCCTGTTTGATCAAATTCGAACGCATTTATATGTGTGAAAATACACATAAAACCGGCCAAAACGTCGACTTTTTCAATATTTTTAGTTTCGTTCCCGGGCCTGTTTGATCAATTCGAACGCATTTATATGTGTGAAAATACACATAAAACCGGCCAAAACGTCGACTTTTACATTATTTTCAGTTTCAATCCCCGGCCGGGTTGATCAAATTCAAATGCATTTATATGTGTCAAAATACACATACAACGGGCCTAAACGTCGATTTTTTCAGTATTTTCAGTTTCGTTCCCCGGCCGGGTTAGTCAAATTCAAATGCATTATTATGTGTGAAACTACACATAAAACCGGCCAAAACGTCGACTGTTTCAATATTTTCTATTTCGCTCCCCGGTCGGGTCGATCTCATTCAAATGCATTATTAAGCGTAAAGACACACACATAAACGGTAAAGACATCGAATTTTCAATATTTTCACTTTCGTTCCCTGGCCTGTTTGATCAAATTCAAATGCATTTATATGTGTCAAAATACACATAAAACCGGCCAAAATGTCGACTTTTTCAATATTTTCAGTTTCGTTCCCCGACCTGGTTGATCAAATTTAAATGCATTTATATGTGTCAAAATACACATAAAACCGGCCAAAACCTCGACATTTTCAATATTTTCAGTTTCGTTCCCCGGCCGGGTTGATCAAGTTCAAATGCATTTATATGTGTGAAAATACACAGAATACTGACCAAAACATCTATGTTTAAAAAATTTTCAATTTTGATCCCCGGCCGGGCCGATTTCATTCATATGCATTATTAAGCGTAAAGACACACACATAAACGGTAAAGACATCGATATTTTCAATATTTTCAGTTTCGTTCCCCGGCCTGGTTGATCAAATTCAAATGCATTTATATTTGTCAAAATACACATAAAACCGGCCAAATCGTCGACTTTTTCAATATTTTCAGTTTCCTTCCCTGGCCTGTTTGATCAAATTCGAACGCATTTATATGTGTGAAAATACACATAAAACCGGCCAAAACGTCGACTTTTTCAATATTTTTAGTTTCGTTCCCGGGCCTGTTTGATCAAATTCGAACGCATTTATATGTGTGAAAATACACATAAAACCGGCCAAAACGTCGACTTTTACATTATTTTCAGTTTCAATCCCCGGCCGGGTTGATCAAATTCAAATGCATTTATATGTGTCAAAATACACATAAAAACGACCAAAACGTCGACTTTTTCAATATTTTCGGTTTCGTTCCCCGGCCGGGTCGATCTCATTCAAATGCATTTTTAAGCGTATAGACACACACATATAAACGGCCAAAACGTCGACTTTTTCAATATTTTCGGTTGCGTTCCCCGGCCGGGTCTATTTCATTCAAATGCATTTTTAAGCGTAAAGACACACACATAAACGGTAAAAACATCGATTTTTTCAATATTTTCAGTTTCGTTCCCCGGCCTGATTGATCAAATTCAAATGCATTTTTACGCGTAAAGACACACACATAAACGGTAAAAACATCGATTTTTTCAATATTTTCAGTTTCGTTCCCCGGCCACGTTGATCAAGTTCAAATGCATTTTAAAGCGTAAAGACACACACATATACGGTAAAAACATCGATTTCTTCAAAATTTTCAGTTTCGTTCCCCGACCTGGTTGATCAAATTTAAATGCATTTATAAGTATCAAAATACACATAAAACCGGCCAAAACATCGATTTTTTCAATATTTTCGGTTTCGTTCCCCGGCCGGGTCGATCTCATTCAAATGCATTTTTAAGCGTAAAGACACACACACATAAACGGTAAAAACATCGATTTTTTCAATATTTTCAGTTTCGTTCCCCGGCCTGTTTGATCAAATTCAAATGCATTTATATGTGTCAAAATACACATAAAACTGGCCAAAATGTCGACTTTTTCAATATTTTCAGTTTCGTTCCCCGGCCTGGTTGATCAAATTCACATGCATTTATATTTGTCAAAATACACATAAAACCGGCCAAATCGTCGACTTTTTCAAAATTTTCAGTTTCGTTCCCCGACCTGGTTGATCAAATTTAAATGCATTTATAAGTATCAAAATACACATAAAACCGGCCAAAACGTCGACTTTTTCAATATTTTCGGTTTCGTTCCCCGGCCGGGTCGATCTCATTCAAATGCATTTTTAAGCGTAAAGACACACACATAAACGGTAAAAACATCGATTTTTTCAATATTTTCAGTTTCGTTCCCCGGCCTGTTTGATCAAATTCAAATGCATTTATATGTGTCAAAATACACATAAAACTGGCCAAAATGTCGACTTTTTCAATATTTTCAGTTTCGTTCCCCGGCCTGGTTGATCAAATTCACATGCATTTATATTTGTCAAAATACACATAAAACCGGCCAAATCGTCGACTTTTTCAATATTATCAGTTTCGTTCCCTGGCCTGTTTGATCAAATTCGAATGCATTTATGTGTGTCAAAATACACATAAAACCGGCCAAAATTTCGACTTTTTCTATATTTTCTGTTTCGTTCCCCGACCTGGTTGATCAAATTTAAATGCATTTATATGTGTCAAAATACACATATAACCGGCCAAAACGTTGACTTGTTCAATATTTTCAGTTTTAATCCCCGGCCGGGTAGATCATATTCAAATGCATTTATATGTGTCAAAATACACATATAAACGGCCAAAACGTCGACGTTTTCAATATTTTCAGTTTCGTTCCCCGGCCGGGTAGATCAAATTCAAATGCATTTATATGTTTCAAAATACACATATAAACGGCCAAAACGTCGACTTTCTCAATATTTTCAGTTTCGTTCCCCGGCCGGGTCGATCTCATTCAAATGCATTTTTAAGCGTAAAGACACACATATAGACGGTCAAAACGTCGATTTTTCAATATTTTCAGTTTCGTGCCCCGGTTAGGTTGATCTTATTCAAATGCATTTTTAAGCGTAAAAACACACACATAATCGGTAAAAACATCGATTTCTTCAAAATTTTCAGTTTCGTCCCCGACCTGGTTGATCAAATTTAAATGCATTTACATGTGTCAAAATACACATATATACGGCCAAAACGTCGACTTTTTCAATATTTTCAGTTTCGTTCCCCGGCCGGGTCGATCTCATTCAAATGCATTTTTAAGTGTATACACACACATATAGACGGTCAAAACGTCGATTTTTCAATATTTTCAGTTTCGTGCCCCGGTTAGGTTGATCTTATTCAAATGCATTTTTAAGCGTAAAAACACACATAATCGGTAAAAACATCGATTTCTTCAAAATTTTCAGTTTCGTCCCCGACCTGGTTGATCAAATTTAAATGCATTTACATGTGTCAAAATACACATATATACGGCCAAAACGTCGACTTTTTCAATATTTTCAGTTTCGTTCCCCGGCCGGGTCGATCTCATTCAAATGCATTTTTAAGTGTATACACACATATAGACGGTCAAAACGTCGATTTTTCAATATTTTCAGTTTCGTGCCCCGGTTAGGTTGATCTTATTCAAATGCATTTTTAGCGTAAAAACACACACAATAAACGGTTAAAAACATCGATTTCTTCAAAATTTTCAGTTTCGTCCCCGACCTGGTTGATCAAATTCAAAATGTATTTACATGTGTCAAAATACACATATAAACGGCCCAAAACGTCGACTTTTTCAATATTTTCAGTTTCGTTCCCCGGCCGGGTCGATCTCATTCAAATGCATTTTTAAGCGTAAAGACACACACATAAACGGTAAAAACATCGATTATTTCAATATTTTCAGTTTCGTTCGCCGGCCTGGTTGAACAAATTCAAATGCATTTATATGTATCAAAATACACATAAAACCGGTCCAAACGTCCACTTTTTCATTATTTTCAGTTTCGTTCCCCGGCCGGGTTGATCAAATTGGAATGCATTATTAAGCGTAAAGACACACACACATAAACGGTACAAACATCGATTTTTTCAATATTTTCAGTTTCGTTCACCGGCCGGGTAGATCAAATTCAAATGCATTTATATGTGTCAAAATACACATAAAACCGGTCCAAACGTCCACTTTTTCATTATTTTCAGTTTCGTTCCCCGGCCGGTTTGATCAAATTCAAATGCATTTTTAAGCGTAACTACACACACATAAACGGTAAAAACATCGATTTTTTCAATATTTTCAGTTTCGTTCGCCGGCCTGGTTGATCAAATTCAAATGAAATTATATGTGTGAAAATACACATAAAACCGGCCAAAACTTCGACTTTTTCAATATTTTCAGTTTCGTTCCCCGGCCGGGTTGATCAAATTCAAATGAAATTATATGTGTGAAAATACACATAAAACCGGCCAAAACTTCGACTTTTTCAATATTTTCAGTTTCGTTCCCCGGCCGGGTTGATCGAGTTCAAATGCATTTATATGTGTGAAAATACACATAAAACCGGCCAAAATGTCGACTTTTTCAATATTTTCAGTTTCGTTCCCCGACCTGGTTGATCAAATTTAAATGCATTTAAATGTGTCAAAATACACATAAAACCGGCCAAAACGTCGACTTTTTCAATATTTTCAGATTCGTGCCCCGGTTAAGTTGATCTTATTCAAATACATTATTAAGCGTAAAGACACACACATAAACGGTAAAGACATCGATATTTTCAATATTTTCAGTTTCGTTCCCCGGCCTGGTTGATCAAATTCAAATGCATTTATATTTGTCAAAATACACATAAAACCGGCCAAATCGTCGACTTTTTCAATATTTTCAGTTTCCTTCCCTGGCCTGTTTGATCAAATTCGAACGCATTTATATGTGTGAAAATACACATAAAACCGGCCAAAACGTCGACTTTTTCAATATTTTTAGTTTCGTTCCCGGGCCTGTTTGATCAAATTCGAACGCATTTATATGTGTGAAAATACACATAAAACCGGCCAAAACGTCGCCTTTTACATTATTTTCAGTTTCAATCCCCGGCCGGGTTGATCAAATTCAAATGCATTTATATGTGTCAAAATACACATACAAACGGCCAAAACGTCGACTTTTTCAATATTTTCAGATTCGTGCCCCGGTTAAGTTGATCTTATTCAAATGCATTTTTAAGCGTAAAGACACACGCATAAACGGTAAAAACATCGATATTTTCAATATTTTCAGCTTCGTTCCCCGGCCTGGATGATCACATTCTAATGCATTTTTAAGTGTATACACACACATATAGACGGTCAAAAAGTCGATTTTTTCAATATTTTCAGTTTCGTGCCCCGGTTAGGTTGATCTTATTCAAATGCATTATTAAGCGTAAAGACACACACATAAACGGTAAAGACATCAAATTTTCAATATTTTCACTTTCGTTCCCTGGCCTGTTTGATCAAATTCAAATGCATTTATATGTGTCAAAATACACATAAAACCGGCCAAAATGTCGACTTTTTCAATATTTTCAGTTTCGTTCCCCGACCTGGTTGATCAAATTTAAATGCATTTATATGTGTCAAAATACACATAAAACCGGCCAAAACCTCGACATTTTCAATATTTTCAGTTTCGTTCCCCGGCCGGGTTGATCAAGTTCAAATGCATTTATATGTGTGAAAATACACAGAATACTGACCAAAACATCTATGTTTAAAAAATTTTCAATTTTGATCCCCGGCCGGGCCGATTTCATTCATATGCATTTTTAAGCGTAAAGACACACATAAACGGTAAAAACATCGATATTTTCAATATTTTCAGTTTCGTTCCCCGGCCTGGTTGATCAAATTCAAATGCATTTATATTTGTCAAAATACACATAAACCGGCCAAATCGTCGACTTTTTCAATATTTTCAGTTTCCTTCCCTGGCCTGTTTGATCAAATTCGAACGCATTTATATGTGTGAAAATACACATAAAACCGGCCAAAACGTCGACTTTTTCAATATTTTTAGTTTCGTTCCCGGGCCTGTTTGATCAAATTCGAACGCATTTATATGTGTGAAAATACACATAAAACCGGCCAAAACGTCGCCTTTTACATTATTTTCAGTTTCAATCCCCGGCCGGGTTGATCAAATTCAAATGCATTTATATGTGTCAAAATACACATACAAACGGCCAAAACGTCGACTTTTTCAATATTTTCAGTTTCGTTCCCCGGCCGGGTCGATCTCATTCAAATGCATTTTTAAGCGTAAAGACACACGCATAAACGGTAAAAACATCGATATTTTCAATATTTTCAGTTTCGTTCCCCGGCCTGGATGATCACATCCTAATGCATTTTTAAGTGTATACACACACATATAGACGGTCAAAACGTCGATTTCTTCAAAATTTTCAGTTTCGTCCCCGGCCTGGTTGATCAAATTCAAATGCATTTATATGTGTCAAAATACACATATAAATGGCCACAACGTCGACTTTTTCAATATTTTCAGTTTCGTTCCCCGGCCGGGTCGATCTCATTCAAATGCATTTTTAATCGTAAAGACACACACATAAACGGTAAAATCATCGATTTTTTCAATATTTTCAGTTTCGTTCCCCGGCCGGGTTGGTCACATCCTAATGCATTTTTAAGTGTATACACACACATATAGACGGTCAAAACGTCGATTTTTTCAATATTTTCAGTTTCGTTCCCCGGCCTGGTTGATCAAATTCCAATGCATTTTTAATCGTAAAGACACACACATATAAACGGCCAAAACGTCGACTTTTTCAATATTTTCAGTTTCAATCCCCGGCCGGGTTGATCAAATTCAAATGCATTATTAAGCGTAAAGACACACACATAAACGGTACAAACATCGACTTTTTCAATATTTTCAGTTTCGTTCCCCGGCCGGGTCGATCTCATTCAAATGCATTTTTAAGCGTAAAGACACACACATAAACGGTAAAAACATCGATTTTTTCAATATTTTCAGTTTCGTTCCCCGGCCTGGTTGATCAAATTCAAATGCATTTTTAAGCGTAAAGACACACACATAAACGGTAAAAACATCGATTTCTTCAAAATTTTCAGTTTCGTCCCCGGCCTGGTTGATCAAATTCAAATGCATTTACATGTGTCAAAATACACATATAAACGGCCAAAACGTCGACTTTTTCAATATTTTCAGTTTCGTTTCCCGTCCGGGTCGATCTCATTCAAATGCATTTTTAAGCGTAAAGACACACACATAAACGGTAAAAACATCGATTTGTTCAATATTTTCAGTTTCGTCCCCGGCCTGGTTGATCAAATTCAAATGCATTTATATGTGTGAAAATACACATAAAACCGGCCAAAATGTCGACTTTTTCAATATTTTCAGTTTCGTTCCCCGACCTGGTTGATCAAATTTAAATGCATTTATATTTGTTAAAATACACATAAAACCGGCCAAAACGTCGACTTTATCAATATTTTCAGTTTCGTGCCCCGGTTAAGTTGATCTTATTCAAATGCATTTTTAAGCGTAAAGACACACACATAAACGGTAAAAACATCGATTTGTTCAATATTTTCAGTTTCGTCCCCGGCCTGGTTGATCAAATTCAAATGCATTATATGTGTTAAAATACACATAAAACCGGCCTAAACGTCGAATATTTCAATATTTTCAGTTTCGTTCCCCGGCCGGGTTGATCATATTCAAATGCATTTATATGTATGAAAATACACAGAATACTGACCAAAACCTCTATTTTTCAATATTTTCAATTTCGTTCCCCGGCCGGGTAGATCAAATTCAAATGCATTTATATGTGTGAAAATATACATAAAACCGGTCAAAACGTCGATTTTTTATATATTTTCAGTTTCGTTCCCCGGCCGGTTTAATCAAATTCTAATGCATTTTTAAGTGTAAACACACACATATAAACGGCCAAAGCGCCGACTTTTTCAATATTTTCAGTTTCGTTCCCCGACCTGGTTGATCAAATTTAAATGCATTTATATGTGTCAAAATACACCTAAAACCGGCCTAAACGTCGATTATTTCAATATTTTCAGTTTCGTTCCCCGGCCGGGTAGATCATATTCAAATGCATTTATAAGTATGAAAATACACAGAATACTGACCATAACATCTATTTTTCAATATTTTCAATTTCGTTCCCCGGCCGGGTAGATCAAATTCAAATCCATTTATATGTGTGAAAATATACGTAAAACCGGCCAAATCGTCGACTTTTTCAATATTTTCAGTTTCGTTCCCCGGCCGGGTTGATCAAGTTCAAATGCATTTATATGTGTGAAAATACACAGAATACTGACCAAAACATCTATGTTTAAAAATTTTCAATTTTGATCCCTGGCCGGGACGATTTCATTCATATGCATTTTTAAGCGTAAAGACACACATAAACGGTAAAAACATCGATATTTTCAATATTTTCAGTTTCGTTCCCCGGCCTGGTTGATCAAATTCGAATGCATTTATATGTGTCAAAATACACATAAAACCGGCCAAAACGTCGACTTTTTCAATATTTTCAATTTCGTTCCCCGGCCGGGTTGATCAAATTCGAATGCATTTATATGTTTCAAAATACACATATAAACGGCCAAATCGTCGACTTTTTCAATATTTTCAGTTTCGTTTCCCGTCCGGGTCGATCTCATTCAAATGCATTTTTAAGCGTAAAGACACACACATAAACGGTAAAAACATCGATTTGTTCAATATTTTCAGTTTCGTCCCCGGCCTGGTTGATCAATTTCAAATGCATTTATATGTGTAAAAATACACCTAAAACCGGCCTTAACGTCGATTATTTCATTATTTCCAGTTTCGTTCCCCGGCCGGGTAGATCATATTCAAATGCATTTATATGTATGAAACTACACAGAATACTGACCAAAACATCTATTTTTCAATATTTTTAATTTCGTTCCCCGGCCGGGTTGATCAAATTCGAACGCATTTATATGTGTGAAAATACACATAAAACCGGCCAAAACGTCGACTTTTACATTATTTTCAGTTTCAATCCCCGGCCAGGTTGATCAAATTCAAATGCATTATTAAGCGTAAAGACACACACATAAACGGTACAAACATCGATTTATTCAATATTTTCAGTTTCGTTCCCCGGCCTGGTTGATCAAATTCAAATGCATTTATATGTGTCAAAATACACATAAATCCGGCATAAACGTCGACTTTTTCAATATTTTCAGTTTCGTTCCCCGGCCAGGTCGATCTCATTCAAATGCATTTTTAAGCGTAAAGACATACACATAAACGGTAAAAACATCGATATTTTCAATATTTTCAGTTTCGTTCCCCGGCCTGGTTGATCAAATTCAAATGCATTTATATTTGTCAAAATACACATAAAACCGGCCAAAACGTCGATTTTTTATAAATTTTCAGTTTCGTTCCCCGGCCGGTTTGATCAAATTCAAATGCATTTACATGTGTCAAAATACACATATAAACGGCCAAAACGTCGACTTTTTCAATATTTTCAGTTTCGTTCCCCGGCCGGGTCGATCTCATTCAAATGCATTTTTAAGCGTAAAGACACACACATAAACGGTAAAAACATCGATTTGTTCAATATTTTCAGTTTCGTTCCCCGGCCTGGTTGATCAAATTCAAATGCATTATATGTGTCAAAATACACATAAAACCGGCCAAAACGTCGACTTTTACATTATTTTCAGTTTCAATCCCCGGCCGGGTTGATCAAATTCAAATGCATTATTAAGCGTAAAGACACACACATAAACGGTACAAACATCGATTTTTTCAATATTTTCAGTTTCGTTCCCCGGCCCGGTTGATCAAATTCAAATGCATTTATATGTGTCAAAATACACATAAATCCGGCCTAAACGTCGACTTTTTCAATATTTTCAGTTTCGTTCCCCGGCCAGGTCGATCTCATTCAAATGCATTTTTAAGCGTAAAGACACACACATAAACGGTAAAAACATCGATTTGTTCAATATTTTCAGTTTCGTCCCCGGCCTGGTTGATCAAATTCAAATGCATTATATGTGTCAAAATACACATATAAACGGCCAAAACGTCGACTTTTTCAATATTTTCAGTTTCGTTCCCCCGCCGGGTTGATCACATCCTAATGCATTTTTAAGTGTAAACACACACATATAAACGGCCAAAGCGCCGACTTTTTCAATATTTTCAGTTTCGTTCCCCGGCCTGGTTGATCAAATTCAAATGCATTTATATTTGTCAAAATACACATAAAACCGGCCAAATCGTCGAGTTTTTCAATATTTTCAGTTTCGTTCCCTGGCCTGTTTGATCAAATTCGAATGCATTTATGTGTGTCAAAATACACATAAAACCGGCCACAATTTCGACTTTTTCAATATTTTCAGTTACGTTCCCCGACCTGGTTGATCAAATTTAAATGCATTTATATGTGTCAAAATACACATATAACCGGCCAAATCGTCGACTTGTTCAATATTTTCAGTTTCGTGCCCCGGTTAAGTTCATCTTATTCAAATGCATTTTTAAGCGTAAAGACACACACATAAACGGTAAAAACATCGATTTCTTCAAAATTTTCAGTTTCGTCCCCGGCCTGGTTGATCAAATTCAAATGCATTTACATGTGTCAAAATACACATATAAACGGCCAAAACGTCGACTTTTTCAATATTTTCAGTTTCGTTTCCCGTCCGGGTCGATCTCATTCAAATGCATTTTTAAGCGTAAAGACACACACATAAACGGTAAAAACATCGATTTGTTCAATATTTTCAGTTTCGTCCCCGGCCTGGTTGATCAAATTCAAATGCATTATATGTGTCAAAATACACATATAAACGGCCAAAACGTCGACTTTATCAATATTTTCAGTTTCGTTCCCCCGCCGGGTTGATCACATCCTAATGCATTTTTAAGTGTATACACACACATATAGACGGTCAAAACGTCGATTTTTTCAATATTTTCAGTTTCGTGCCCCGGTTAGTTTGATCTTATTCAAATGTATTTTTAAGTGTAAACACACACATATAAACGGCCATAACGTCGACTTTTTCAATATTTTCAGTTTCGTTCCCCGGCCTGGATGATCAAATTCAAATGCATTTATGTGTGTTAAAATACACCTAAAACCGGCCTAAACGTCGAATATTTCAATATTTTCAGTTTCGTTCCCCGGCCGGGTTGATCATATTCAAATGCATTTATATGTATGAAAATACACAGAATACTGACCAAAACATCTATTTTTCAATATTTTCAATTTCGTTCCCCGGCCGGGTAGATCAAATTCAAATGCATTTATATGTGTGAAAATATACATAAAACCGGTCAAAACGTCGATTTTTTATAAATTTTCAGTTTCGTTCCCCGGCCGGTTTGATCAAATTCTAATGCATTTTTAAGTGTAAACACACACATATAAACGGCCAAAGCGCCGACTTTTTCAATATTTTCAGTTTCGTTCCCCGACCTGGTTGATCAAATTTAAATGCATTTATATGTGTCAAAATACACATAAAACCGCCCAAAACGTCGACTTTTTCAATATTTTCAGTTTCGTTCCCTGGCCTGTTTGATCAAATTCAAATGCATTTTTAAGCGTAAAGACACACACATAAACGGTAAAAACATCGATTTTTTCAATATTTTCAGTTTCGTTTCCCGGCCTGGTTGATCAAATTCAAATGCATTTATATGTGTCAAAATACACCTAAAACCGGCCTAAACGTCGATTATTTCAATATTTTCAGTTTCGTTCCCCGGCCGGGTAGATCATATTCATATGCATTTATAAGTATGAAAATACACAGAATACTGACCATAACATCTATTTTTCAATATTTTCAATTTCGTTCTCCGGCCGGGTAGATCAAATTCAAATGCATTTATATGTGTGAAAATATACATAAAACCGGCCAAAACGTCGACTTTTTCAATATTTTCAGTTTCGTTCCCCGGCCGGGTTGATCAAGTTCAAATGCATTTATATGTGTGAAAATACACAGAATACTGACCAAAACATCTATGTTTAAAAATTTTCAATTTTGATCCCTGTCCGGGACGATTTCATTCATATGCATTTTTAAGCGTAAAGACACACATTAACGGTAAAAACATCGATATTTTCAATATTTTCAGTTTCGTTCCCCGGCCTGGTTGATCAAATTCGAATGCATTTATATGTGTCAAAATACACATAAAACCGGCCAAAACGTCGACTTTTTCAATATTTTCAATTTCGTTCCCCGGCCGGGTTGATCAAATTCGAATGCATTTATATGTTTCAAAATACACATATAAACGGCCAAAACGTCGACTTTTTCAATATTTTCAGTTTCGTTTCCCGTCCGGGTCGATCTCATTCAAATGCATTTTTAAGCGTAAGACACACACATAACGGTAAAAACATCGATTGTTCAATATTTTCAGTTTCGTCCCCGGCCTGGTTGATCAATTTCAAATGCATTTATATGTGTAAAAATACACCTAAAACCGGCCTAAACGTCGATTATTTCAATATTTTCAGTTTCGTTCCCCGGCCGGGTAGATCATATTCAAATGCATTTATATGTATGAAACTACACAGAATACTGACCAAAACATCTATTTTTCAATATATTCAATTTCGTTCCCCGGCCGGGTTGATCAAATTCGAACGCATTTATATGTGTGAAAATACACATAAAACCGGCCAAAACGTCGACTTTTACATTATTTTCAGTTTCAATCCCCGGCCGGGTTGATCAAATTCAAATGCATTATTAAGCGTAAAGACACACACATAAACGGTAAAAACATCGATATTTTCAATATTTTCAGTTTCGTTCCCCGGCCTGGTTGATCAAATTCAAATGCATTTATATTTGTCAAAACACACATAAAACCGGCCAAATCGTCGACTTTTTCAATATTTTCAGTTTCGTTCCCTGGCCTGGTTGATCAAATTCAAATGCATTATATGTGTCAAAATACACATAAAACCGGCCAAAATGTCGATTTTTTCAATATTTTCAGTTTCGTTCCCCGGCCTGGTTGATCAAATTCAAATGCATTATATGTGTCAAAATACACATAAAACCGGCCAAAACGTCGACTTTTACATTATTTTCAGTTTCAATCCCCGGCCGGGTTGATCAAATTCAAATGCATTATTAAGCGTAAAGACACACACATAAACGGTACAAACATCGATTTTTCAATATTTCAGTTTCGTTCCCCGGCCTGGTTGATCAAATTCAAATGCATTTATATGTGTCAAAATACACATAAATCCGGTCTAAACGTCGACTTTCTCAATATTTTCAGTTTCGTTCCCCGGCCAGGTCGATCTCATTCAAATGCATTTTTAAGCGTAAAGACACACACATAAACGGTAAAAACAGCGATTTGTTCAATATTTTCAGTTTCGTCCCCGGCCTGGTTGATCAAATTCAAATGCATATATGTGTCAAAATACACATATAAACGGCCAAAACGTCGACTTTTTCAAATATTTTCAGTTTCGTTCCCCCGCCGGGTTGATCACATCCTAATGCATTTTTAAAGCGTAACTACACAGACATAAACGGTAAAAAACATCGATTTTTCAATATTTTCAGTTTCGTTCGCCGGCCTGGTTGATCAAATTCAAATGAAATTATATGTGTGAAAATACACATAAAACCGGCCAAAACTTCGACTTTTCAATATTTTCAGTTTCGTTCCCCGCCGGGTTGGTCACATCCTAATGCATTTTTAAGTGTATACACACACATATAGACGGTCAAAACGTCGATTTTTTCAAAATTTTCAGTTTCGTGCCCCGGTTAGTTTGATCTTATTCAAATGCATTTTAAGTGTAAACACACACATATAACGGCCAAAGCGTCGACTTTTTCAATATTTTCAGTTTCGTTCCCCGACCTGGTAGAATCAAAATTAAATGCATTTATATGTGTCAAAATACACATAAAACCGGCCAAAACGTCGACTTTTTATTATTTTCAGTTTTCGTTCCCGGCCTGTTTGATCAAATTCAAATGCATTATATGTTGTCAAAATACACATAAAACCGGCCAAAATGTCGATTTTTTCAATATTTTCAGTTTCGTTCCCCGGCCTGGTTGATCAAATTCAAATGCATTATATGTGTCAAAATACACATAAAACCGGCCAAAACGTCGACTTTTACATTATTTTCAGTTTCAATCCCCGGCCGGGTTGATCAAATTCAAATGCATTATTAAGCGTAAAGACACACACATAAACGGTACAAACATCGATTTTTTCAATATTTTCAGTTTCGTTCCCCGGCCTGGTTGATCAAATTCAAATGCATTTATATGTGTCAAAATACACATAAATCCGGTCTAAACGTCGACTTTCTCAATATTTTCAGTTTCGTTCCCCGGCCAGGTCGATCTCATTCAAATGCATTTTTAAGCGTAAAGACACACACATAAACGGTAAAAACATCGATTTGTTCAATATTTTCAGTTTCGTCCCCGGCCTGGTTGATCAAATTCAAATGCATTATATGTGTCAAAATACACATATAAACGGCCAAAACGTCGACTTTTTCAATATTTTCAGTTTCGTTCCCCCGCCGGGTTGATCACATCCTAATGCATTTTTAAGCGTAACTACACAGACATAAACGGTAAAAACATCGATTTTTTCAATATTTTCAGTTTCGTTCGCCGGCCTGGTTGATCAAATTCAAATGAAATTATATGTGTGAAAATACACATAAAACCGGCCAAAACTTCGACTTTTTCAATATTTTCAGTTTCGTTCCCCCGCCGGGTTGGTCACATCCTAATGCATTTTTAAGTGTATACACACACATATAGACGGTCAAAACGTCGATTTTTTCAAAATTTTCAGTTTCGTGCCCCGGTTAGTTTGATCTTATTCAAATGCATTTTTAAGTGTAAACACACACATATAAACGGCCAAAGCGTCGACTTTTTCAATATTTCAGTTTCGTTCCCGACTGGTAGATCAAAATTAAATGCATTTATATGTCAAAAACACATAAAACCGGCCAAAACGTCGACTTTTTATTATTTTCAGTTTCGTTCCCTGGCCTGTTTGATCAAATTCAAATGCATTATATGTGTGTCAAAATACACATAAAACCGGCCAAAATTTCGACTTTTTCAATATTTTCAGTTTCGTTCCCCGACCTGGTTGATCAAATTTAAATGCATTTATATGTGTCAAAATACACATATAACCGGCCAAAACGTCGACTTGTTCAATATTTTCAGTTTCGTGCCCCGGTTAAGTTGATCTTATTCAAATGCATTTTTAAGCGTAAAGACACACACATAAACGGTAAAAACATCGATTTCTTCAAAATTTTCAGTTTCGTCCCCGGCCTGGTTGATCAATTTCAAATGCATTTACATGTGTCAAAATACACATATAAACGGCCAAAACGTCGACTTTTTCAATATTTTCAGTTTCGTTCCCCGGCCGGTTTGATCAAATTCAAATGCATTTTTAAGCGTAACTACACAGACATAAACGGTAAAAACATCGATTTTTTCAATATTTTCAGTTTCGTTCGCCGGCCTGGTTGATCAAATTCAAATGAAATTATATGTGTGAAAAACACATAAAACCGGCCAAAACTTCGACTTTTTCAATATTTTCAGTTTCGTTCCCCGGCCGGGTTGATCAAATTCAAATGAAATTATATGTGTGAAAATACACATAAAACCGGCCAAAACTTCGACTTTTTTAATATTTTCAGTTTCGTTCCCCGGCCGGGTTGATCGAGTTCAAATGCATTTATATGTGTGAAAATACACATAAAACCGGCCAAAATGTCGACTTTTTCAATATTTTCAGTTTCGTTCCCCGACCTGGTTGATCAAATTTAAATGCATTTAAATGTGTCAAAATACACATAAAACCGGCCAAAACGTCGACTTTTTCAATATTTTCAGATTCGTGCCCCGGTTAAGTTGATCTTATTCAAATGCATTATTAAGCGTAAAGACACACACATAAACGGTAAAAACATCGATTTTTTCAATATTTTCAGTTTCGTTCGCCGGCCTGGTTGATCAAATTCAAATGAAATTATATGTGTGAAAATACACATAAAACCGGCCAAAACTTCGACTTTTTCAATATTTTCAGTTTCGTTCCCCGGCCGGGTTGATCAAATTCAAATGAAATTATATGTGTGAAAATACACATAAAACCGGCCAAAACTTTGACTTTTTCAATATTTTCAGTTTCGTTCCCCGGCCGGGTTGATCGAGTTCAAATGCATTTATATGTGTCAAAATACACATAAAACCGGCCAAAATGTCGACTTTTTCAATATTTTCAGTTTCGTTCCCCGACCTGGTTGATCAAATTTAAATGCATTTATATGTGTCAAAATACACATAAAACCGGCCAAAACGTCGACATTTTCAATATTTTCAGTTTCGTTCCCCGGCCGGGTTGATCAAATTCAAATGCATTTATATTTGTCAAAATACACATAAAACCGGCCAAATCGTCGACCTTTTCAATATTTTCAGTTTCGTTCCCTGGCCTGTTTGATCAATTCGAACGCATTATATGTGTGATAATACACATAAACCGGCCAAAACGTCGACTTTTTCAATATTTTTAGTTTCGTTCCATGGCCTGTTTGATCAAATTCGAACGCATTTATATGTGTGAAAATACACATAAAACCGGCCACAACGTCGCCTTTTACATTATTTCAGTTTCAATCCCCGGCCGGGTTGATCAAATTCAAATGCATTTATATTGTCAAAATACACATACAAACGGCCAAAACGTCAACTTTTTCAATATATTCAGTTACGTTCCCCGGCCGGGTCGATCTCATTCAAATGCATTTTTAAGCGTAAAGACACACGCATAAACGGTAAAAACATCGATATTTTCAATATTTTCAGTTTCGTTCCCCGGCCTGGATGATCACATTCTAATGCATTTTTAAGTGTATACACACACATATAGACGGTCAAAACGTCGATTTTTTCAATATTTTCAGTTTCGTGCCCCGGTTAGTTTGATCTTATTCAAATGCATTTTTAAGCTTAAAGACACACACATAAACGGTAAAAACATCGATTTCTTCAAATTTTCAGTTTCGTCCCCGGCCTGGTTGTTCAAATTCAAATGCATTTATATGTGTCAAAATACACATTTAAACGGCCACAACGTCGACTTTTTCAATATTTTCAGTTTCGTTCCGCGGGCCGGGTCGATCTCATTCAAATGCATTTTTAATCGTAAAGACACACACATAAACGGTAAAAACATCGATTTTTCAATATTTTCAGTTTCGTTCCCCGGCCGGGTTGATCACATCCTAATGCATTTTTAAGTGTATACACACACATATAGACGGTCAAAACGTCGATTTTTCAATATTTTCAGTTTCGTGCCCCGGTTAGGTTGATCTTATTCAAATGCATTTTTAAGTGTAAACACACACATATAAACGGCCAAAACGTCGACTTTTTCAATATTTTCAGTTTCGTTCCCCGGCCTGGTTGATCAAATTCAAATGCATTTATATGTGTGTAAAATATACATAAAACCGGCCAAAACTTTCGACTTTTTATAAATTTTTCAGTTCGTTCCCCGGACCTGGTTGATCAAATTTCAAATGCATTTACATGTGTCAAAATACACATATAACCGGCCAAAACGTCGACTTGTTCAATATTTTCAGTTTCGTGCCCCGGTCCGTTCGATCTATTCAAATGCATTTTTAAGCGTAAAGACACACACATAAACGGTAAAAACATCGATTTGTTCAAATTTTCAGTTTCGTCCCGGCCTGGTTGATCAAATTTCAAATGCATTATATGTGTCAAAATACACATATAAACGGCCAAAACGTCGACTTTTTCAATATTTTCAGTTTCGTTCCCCTGGCCTGTTTGATCAAATTCGAACTGCATTATATGTGTGTAACTACACAGACATAAACGGTAAAAACATCGATTTTTTCAATATTTTCAGTTTCGTTCGCCGGCCTGGTTGATCAAATTCAAATGAAATTATATGTGTGAAAATACACATAAAACCGGCCAAAACTTCGACTTTTTCAATATTTTCAGTTTCGTTCCCCGGCCGGGTTGATCAAATTCAAATGAAATTATATGTGTGAAAATACACATAAAACCGGCCAAAACTTCGACTTTTTTAATATTTTCAGTTTCGTTCCCCGGCCGGGTTGATCGAGTTCAAATGCATTTATATGTGTGAAAATACACATAAAACCGGCCAAAATGTCGACTTTTTCAATATTTTCAGTTTCGTTCCCCGACCTGGTTGATCAAATTTAAATGCATTTAAATGTGTCAAATACACATAAAACCGGCCAAAACGTCGACTTTTTCAATATTTTCAGATTCGTGCCCCGGTTAAGTTGATCTTATTCAAATGCATTATTAAGCGTAAAGACACACACATAAACGGTAAAAACATCGATTTTTTCAATATTTTCAGTTTCGTTCGCCGGCCTGGTTGATCAAATTCAAATGAAATTATATGTGTGAAAATACACATAAAACCGGCCAAAACTTCGACTTTTTCAATATTTTCAGTTTCGTTCCCCGGCCGGGTTGATCAAATTCAAATGAAATTATATGTGTGAAAATACACATAAAACCGGCCAAAACTTTGACTTTTTCAATATTTTCAGTTTCGTTCCCCGGCCGGGTTGATCGAGTTCAAATGCATTTATATGTGTCAAAATACACATAAAACCGGCCAAAATGTCGACTTTTTCAATATTTTCAGTTTCGTTCCCCGACCTGGTTGATCAAATTTAAATGCATTTATATGTGTCAAAATACACATAAAACCGGCCAAAACGTCGACATTTTCAATATTTTCAGTTTCGTTCCCCGGCCGGGTTGATCAAATTCAAATGCATTTATATTTGTCAAAATACACATAAAACCGGCCAAATCGTCGACCTTTTCAATATTTTCAGTTTCGTTCCCTGGCCTGTTTGATCAAATTCGAACGCATTTATATGTGTGATAATACACATAAAACCGGCCAAAACGTCGACTTTTTCAATATTTTTAGTTTCGTTCCCTGGCCTGTTTGATCAAATTCGAACGCATTTATATGTGTGAAAATACACATAAAACCGGCCACAACGTCGCCTTTTACATTATTTTCAGTTTCAATCCCCGGCCGGGTTGATCAAATTCAAATGCATTTATATGTGTCAAAATACACATACAAACGGCCAAAACGTCAACTTTTTCAATATATTCAGTTACGTTCCCCGGCCGGGTCGATCTCATTCAAATGCATTTTTAAGCGTAAAGACACACGCATAAACGGTAAAAACATCGATATTTTCAATATTTTCAGTTTCGTTCCCCGGCCTGGATGATCACATTCTAATGCATTTTTAAGTGTATACACACACATATAGACGGTCAAAACGTCGATTTTTTCAATATTTTCAGTTTCGTGCCCCCGGTTAGTTTGATCTTATTCAAATGCATTTTAAGCTTAAAGACACACACATAAACGGTAAAAACATCGATTTCTTCAAAATTTTCAGTTTCGTCCCCGGCCTGGTTGTTCAAATTCAAATGCATTTATATGTGTCAAAATACACATTTAAACGGCCACAACGTCGACTTTTTCAATATTTTCAGTTTCGTTCCGCGGCCGGGTCGATCTCATTCAAATGCATTTTTAATCGTAAAGACACACACATAAACGGTAAAAACATCGATTTTTTCAATATTTTCAGTTTCGTTCCCCGGCCGGGTTGATCACATCCTAATGCATTTTTAAGTGTATACACACACATATAGACGGTCAAAACGTCGATTTTTTCAATATTTTCAGTTTCGTGCCCCGGTTAGGTTGATCTTATTCAAATGCATTTTTAAGTGTAAACACACACATATAAACGGCCAAAACGTCGACTTTTTCAATATTTTCAGTTTCGTTCCCCGGCCTGGTTGATCAAATTCAAATGCATTTATATGTGTGAAAATATACATAAAACCGGCCAAAACGTCGATTTTTTATAAATTTTCAGTTTCGTTCCCCGGCCGGTTTGATCAAATTCAAATGCATTTACATGTGTCAAAATACACATATAAACGGCCAAAACGTCGACTTTTTCAATATTTTCAGTTTCGTTCCCCGGCCGGGTCGATCTCATTCAAATGCATTTTTAAGCGTAAAGACACACACATAAACGGTAAAAACATCGATTTGTTCAATATTTTCAGTTTCGTCCCCGGCCTGGTTGATCAAATTCAAATGCATTATATGTGTCAAAATACACATATAAACGGCCAAAACGTCGACTTTTTCAATATTTTCAGTTTCGTTCCCTGGCCTGTTTGATCAAATTCGAACGCATTTATATGTGTGATAATACACATAAAACCGGCCAAAACGTCGACTTTTTCAATATTTTTAGTTTCGTTCCCTGGCCTGTTTGATCAAATTCGAACGCATTTATATGTGTGAAAATACACATAAAACCGGCCACAACGTCGCCTTTTACATTATTTTCAGTTTCAATCCCCGGCCGGGTTGATCAAATTCAAATGCATTTATATGTGTCAAAATACACATACAAACGGCCAAAACGTCAACTTTTTCAATATATTCAGTTACGTTCCCCGGCCGGGTCGATCTCATTCAAATGCATTTTTAAGCGTAAAGACACACGCATAAACGGTAAAAACATCGATATTTTCAATATTTTCAGTTTCGTTCCCCGGCCTGGATGATCACATTCTAATGCATTTTTAAGTGTATACACACACATATAGACGGTCAAAACGTCGATTTTTTCAATATTTTCAGTTTCGTGCCCCGGTTAGTTTGATCTTATTCAAATGCATTTTTAAGCTTAAAGACACACACATAAACGGTAAAAACATCGATTTCTTCAAAATTTTCAGTTTCGTCCCCGGCCTGGTTGTTCAAATTCAAATGCATTTATATGTGTCAAAATACACATTTAAACGGCCACAACGTCGACTTTTTCAATATTTTCAGTTTCGTTCCGCGGCCGGGTCGATCTCATTCAAATGCATTTTTAATCGTAAAGACACACACATAAACGGTAAAAACATCGATTTTTTCAATATTTTCAGTTTCGTTCCCCGGCCGGGTTGATCACATCCTAATGCATTTTTAAGTGTATACACACACATATAGACGGTCAAAACGTCGATTTTTTCAATATTTTCAGTTTCGTGCCCCGGTTAGGTTGATCTTATTCAAATGCATTTTTAAGTGTAAACACACACATATAAACGGCCAAAACGTCGACTTTTTCAATATTTTCAGTTTTGTTCCCCGGCCTGGTTGATCAAATTCAAATGCATTTATATGTGTGAAAATATACATAAAACCGGCCAAAACGTCGATTTTTTATAAATTTTCAGTTTCGTTCCCCGGCCGGTTTGATCAAATTCTAATGCATTTTTAAGTGTAAACACACACATATAAACGGCCAAATCGTCGACTTTTTCAATATTTTCAGTTTCGTTCCCCGGCCTGGTTGATCAAATTTAAATGCATTTATATGTGTCAAAATACACATAAAACCGGCCAAAACGTCGACTTTTTCAATATTTTCGGTTTCGTTCCCCGGCCGGGTCGATCTCATTCAAATGCATTTTTAAGCGTGAAGACACACACATAAACGGTAAAAACATCGATTTTTTCAATATTTTCAGTTTCGTTCCCCGGCCTGGTTGATCAATTTCAAATGCATTTATATGTGTCAAAATACACCTAATACCGGCCTAAACGTCGATTATTTCAATATTTTCAGTTTCGTTCCCCGGCCGGGTAGATCATATTCAAATGCATTTATATGTATGAAACTACACAGAATACTGACCAAAACATCTATTTTTCAATATTTTCAATTTCGTTCCCCGGCCGGGTTGATCAAATTCGAACGCATTTATATGTGTGAAAATACACATAAAACCGGCCCAAACGTCGACTTTTACATTATTTTCAGTTTCAATCCCCGGCCGGGTTGATCAACTTCAAATGCATTATTAAGCGTAAAGACACACACATAAACGGTACAAACATCGATTTTTTCAATATTTTCAGTTTCGTTCCCCGGCCTGGTTGATCAAATTCAAATGCATTTATATGTGTCAAAATACACATAAATCCGGCCTAAACGTCGACTTTTTCAATATTTTCAGTTTCGTTCCCCGGCCAGGTCGATCTCATTCAAATGCATTTTTAAGCGTAAAGACATACACATAAACGGTAAAAACATCGATATTTTCAATATTTTCAGTTTCGTTCCCCGGCCTGGTTGATCAAATTCAAATGCATTTATATTTGTCAAAATACACATAAAACCGGCCAAATCGTCGACTTTTTCAATATTTTCAGTTTCGTTCCCTGGCCTGTTTGATCAAATTCGAATGCATTTATGTGTGTCAAAATACACATAAAACCGGCCAAAATGTCGACTTTTCAATATTTTCAGTTTCGTTCCCCGACCTGGTTGATCAAATTTAAATGCATTTATATGTGTCAAAATACACATATAACCGGCCAAAACGTCGACTTGTTCAATATTTTCAGTTTCGTTCCCCGGCCGGGTTGATCAAGTTCAAATGCATTTATATGTGTGAAAATACACATAAAACCGGCCAAAATGTCGACTTTTTCAATATTTTCAGTTTCGTTCCCCGGCCGGGTAGATCAAATTCAAATGCATTTATATGTTTCAAAATACACATATAAACGGCCCAAAACGTCGAGTTTTTCAATATTTTCAGTTTCGTTCCCCGGCCTGGTCGATCTCATTCAAATGCATTTTTAAGCGTAAAGACACACATATAGACGGTCAAAACGTCGATTTTTTCAATATTTTCAGTTTCGTGCCCCGGTTAGGTTGATCTTATTCAAATGCATTTTTAAGCGTAAAAACACACACATAAACGGTAAAAACATCGATTTCTTCAAAATTTTCAGTTTCGTCCCCGGCCTGGTTGATCAAATTCAAATGCATTTACATGTGTCAAAATACACATATAAACGGCCAAAACGTCGACTTTTTCAATATTTTCAGTTTCGTTTCCCGTCCGGGTCGATCTCATTCAAATGCATTTTAAGCGTGAAGACACACACATAAACGGTAAAACATCGATTTGTTCAATATTATCAGTTTCGTCCCCAGCCGGGTTGATCAAATTCAAAAGCATTTATATGTTACACAATACACATATAAACGGCCAAAACGTCGACATTTTCAATATTTTCAATTTCGTTCCCCGGCCTGGTTGATCAAATTTAAATGCATTTATATTTGTCAAAATACACATAAAACCGGCCAAATCGTCGACTTTTTCAATATTTTCAGTTTCGTTCCCTGGCCTGTTTGATCAAATTCGAATGCATTTATGTGTGTCAAAATACACATAAAACCGGCCAAAATGTCGACTTTTTCAATATTTTCAGTTTCGTTCCCCGACCTGGTTGATCTCATTCAAATGCATTTTTAAGCGTGAAGACACACACATAAACGGTAAAAACATCGATTTTTTCAATATTTTCAGTTTCGTTCCCTGGCCTGTTTGATCAAATTCGAATGCATTTATGTGTGTCAAAATACACATAAAACCGGCCAAAATGTCGACTTTTTCAATATTTTCAGTTTCGTTCTCCGGCCGGGTAGATCATATTCAAATGCATTTATATGTATGAAACTACACAGAATACTGACCAAAACATCTATTTTTCAATATTTTCAATTTCGTTCCCCGGCCGGGTTGATCAAATTCGAACGCATTTATATGTGTGAAAATACACATAAAACCGGCCAAAACGTCGACTTTTACATTATTTTCAGTTTCAATCCCCGGCCGGGTTGATCAAATTCAAATGCATTATTAAGCGTAAAGTCACACACATAAACGGTACAAACATCGATTTTTTCAATATTTTCAGTTTCGTTCCCCGGCCTGGTTGATCAAATTCAAATGCATTTATATGTGTCAAAATACACATAAATCCGGCCTAAACGTCGACTTTTTCAACATTTTCAGTTTCGTTCCCCGGCCAGGTCGATCTCATTCAAATGCATTTTTAAGCGTAAAGACATACACATAAACGGTAAAAACATCGATATTTTCAATATTTTCAGTTTCGTTCCCCGGCCTGGTTGATCAAATTCAAATGCATTTATATTTGTCAAAATACACATAAAACCGGCCAAATCGTCGACTTTTTCAATATTTTCAGTTTCGTTACCTGGCCTGTTTGATCAAATTCGAATGCATTTATGTGTGTCAAAATACACATAAAACCGGCCAAAATGTCGACTTTTTCAATATTTTGAGTTTCGTTCCCCGACCTGGTTGATCAAATTTAAATGCATTTATATGTGTGAAAATACACATAAAACCGGCCAAAATGTCGACTTTTTCAATATTTTCAGTTTCGTTCCCCGGCCGGGTACATCAAATTCAAATGCATTTATATGTTTCAAAATACACATATAAACGGCCAAAACGTCGAGTTTTTCAATATTTTCAGTTTCGTTCCCCGGCCGGGTCGATCTCATTCAAATGCATTTTTAAGCGTAAAGACACACATATAGACGGTCAAAACGTCGATTTTTTCGATATTTTCAGTTTCGTGCCCCGGTTAGGTTGATCTTATTCAAATGCATTTTTAAGCGTAAAAACACACACATAAACGGTAAAAACATCGATTTCTTCAAAATTTTCAGTTTCGTCCCCGGCCTGGTTGATCAAATTCAAATGCATTTACATGTGTCAAAATACACATATAAACGGCCAAAACGTCGACTTTTTCAATATTTTCAGTTTCGTTTCCCGTCCGGGTCGATCTCATTCAAATGCATTTTTAAGCGTAAAGACACACACATAAACGGTAAAAACATCGATTTGTTCAATATTTTCAGTTTCGTTCCCCGGCCTGGTTGATCAAATTTAAATGCATTTATATGTGTCAAAATACACATAAAACCGGCCAAAACGTCGACTTTTTCAATATTTTCGGTTTCGTTCCCCGGCCGGGTCGATCTCATTCAAATGCATTTTTAAGCGTGAAGACACACACATAAACGGTAAAAACATCGATTTTTTCAATATTTTCAGTTTCGTTCCCCGACCTGGTTGATCAATTTCAAATGCATTTATATGTGTCAAAATACACCTAAAACCGGCCTAAACGTCGATTATTTCAATATTTTCAGTTTCGTTCCCCGGCCGGGTAGATCATATTCAAATGCATTTATATGTATGAAACTACACAGAATACTGACCAAAACATCTATTTTTCAATATTTTCAATTTCGTTCCCCGGCCGGGTTGATCAAATTCGAACGCATTTATATGTGTGAAAATACACATAAAACCGGCCAAAACGTCGACTTTTACATTATTTTCAGTTTCAATCCCCGGCCGGGTTGATCAAATTCAAATGCATTATTAAGCGTAAAGACACACACATAAACGGTACAAACATCGATTTTTTCAATATTTTCAGTTTCGTTCCCCGGCCTGGTTGATCAAATTCAAATGCATTTATATGTGTCAAAATACACATAAATCCGGCCTAAACGTCGACTTTTTCAATATTTTCAGTTTCGTTCCCCGGCCAGGTCGATCTCATTCAAATGCATTTTTAAGCGTAAAGACATACACATAAACGGTAAAAACATCGATATTTTCAATATTTTCAGTTTCGTTCCCCGGCCTGGTTGATCAAATTCAAATGCATTTATATTTGTCAAAATACACATAAAACCGGCCAAATCGTCGACTTTTTCAATATTTTCAGTTTCGTTCCCTGGCCTGTTTGATCAAATTCGAATGCATTTATGTATGTCAAAATACACATAAAACCGGCCAAAATGTCGACTTTTTCAATATTTTCAGTTTCGTTCCCCGACCTGGTTGATCAAATTTAAATGCATTTATATGTGTCAAAATACACATATAACCGGCCAAAACGTCGACTTGTTCAATATTTTCAGTTTCGTTCCCCGGCCGGGTTGATCAAGTTCAAATGCATTTATATGTGTGAAAATACACATAAAACCGGCCAAAATGTCGACTTTTTCAATATTTTCAGTTTCGTTCCCCGGCCGGGTAGATCAAATTCAAATGCATTTATATGTTTCAAAATACACATATAAACGGCCAAAACGTCGAGTTTTTCAATATTTTCAGTTTCGTTCCCCGGCCTGGTCGATCTCATTCAAATGCATTTTAAGCGTAAAGACACACATATAGACGGTCAAAACGTCGATTTTTTCAATATTTTCAGTTTCGTGCCCCGGTTAGGTTGATCTTATTCAAATGCATTTTTAAGCGTAAAAACACACACATAAACGGTAAAAACATCGATTTCTTCAAAATTTTCAGTTTCGTCCCCGGCCTGGTTGATCAAATTCAAATGCATTTACATGTGTCAAAATACACATATAAACGGCCAAAACGTCGACTTTTTCAATATTTTCAGTTTCGTTTCCCGTCCGGGTCGATCTCATTCAAATGCATTTTTAAGCGTGAAGACACACACATAAACGGTAAAAACATCGATTTGTTCAATATTATCAGTTTCGTCCCCAGCCGGGTTGATCAAATTCAAAAGCATTTATATGTTACACAATACACATATAAACGGCCAAAACGTCGACATTTTCAATATTTTCAATTTCGTTCCCCGGCCTGGTTGATCAAATTCAAATGCATTTATATGTGTCAAAATACACATATAAACGGCCAAAACGTCGACTTTTTTAATATTTTCAGTTTCGTTCCCCGGCCGGGTCGATCTCATTCAAATGCATTTTTAAGCGTAAAGACACACACATAAACGGTAAAAACATCGATTTCTTCAAAATTTTCAGTTTCGTCCCCGGCCTGGTTGATCAAATTCAAATGCATTTACATGTGTCAAAATACACATATAAACGGCCAAAACGTCGACTTTTTCAATATTTTCAGTTTCGTGTCCCGTCCGGGTCGATCTCATTCAAATGCATTTTTAAGCGTGAAGACACACACATAAACGGTAAAAACATCGATTTGTTCAATATTATCAGTTTCGTCCCCAGCCGGGTTGATCAAATTCAAAAGCATTTATATGTTACACAATACACATATAAACGGCCAAAACGTCGACATTTTCAATATTTTCAATTTCGTTCCCCGGCCTGGTTGATCAAATTCAAATGCATTTATATGTGTCAAAATACACATATAAACGGCCAAAACGTCGACTTTTTTAATATTTTCAGTTTCGTTCCCCGGCCGGGTCGATCTCATTCAAATGCATTTTTAAGCGTAAAGACACACACATAAACGGTAAAAACATCGATTTTTTCAATATTTGCAGTTTCGTCCCCGGCCTGGTTGATCAAATTTAAATGCATTTATATGTGTCAAAATACACATAAAACCGGCCAAAACGTCGACTTTTTCAATATTTTCGGTTTCGTTCCCCGGCCGGGTCGATCTCATTCAAATGCATTTTTAAGCGTGAAGACACACACATAAACGGTAAAAACATCGATTTTTTCAATATTTTCAGTTTCGTTCCCTGGCCTGTTTGATCAAATTCGAATGCATTTATGTGTGTCAAAATACACATAAAACCGGCCAAAATGTCGACTTTTTCAATATTTTCAGTTTCGTTCTCCGGCCGGGTAGATCATATTCAAATGCATTTATATGTATGAAACTACACAGAATACTGACCAAAACATCTATTTTTCAATATTTTCAATTTCGTTCCCCGGCCGGGTTGATCAAATTCGAACGCATTTATATGTGTGAAAATACACATAAAACCGGCCAAAACGTCGACTTTTACATTATTTTCAGTTTCAATCCCCGGCCGGGTTGATCAAATTCAAATGCATTATTAAGCGTAAAGACACACACATAAACGGTACAAACATCGATTTTTTCAATATTTTCAGTTTCGTTCCCCGGCCTGGTTGATCAAATTCAAATGCATTTATATGTGTCAAAATACACATAAATCCGGCCTAAACGTCGACTTTTTCAACATTTTCAGTTTCGTTCCCCGGCCAGGTCGATCTCATTCAAATGCATTTTTAAGCGTAAAGACATACACATAAACGGTAAAAACATCGATATTTTCAATATTTTCAGTTTCGTTCCCCGGCCTGGTTGATCAAATTCAAATGCATTTATATTTGTCAAAATACACATAAAACCGGCCAAATCGTCGACTTTTTCAATATTTTCAGTTTCGTTACCTGGCCTGTTTGATCAAATTCGAATGCATTTATGTGTGTCAAAATACACATAAAACCGGCCAAAATGTCGACTTTTTCAATATTTTGAGTTTCGTTCCCCGACCTGGTTGATCAAATTTAAATGCATTTATATGTGTCAAAATACACATATAACCGGCCAAAACGTCGACTTGTTCAATATTTTCAGTTTCGTTCCCCGGCCGGGTTGATCAAGTTCAAATGCATTTATATGTGTGAAAATACACATAAAACCGGCCAAAATGTCGACTTTTTCAATATTTTCAGTTTCGTTCCCCGGCCGGGTACATCAAATTCAAATGCATTTATATGTTTCAAAATACACATATAAACGGCCAAAACGTCGAGTTTTTCAATATTTTCAGTTTCGTTCCCCGGCCGGGTCGATCTCATTCAAATGCATTTTTAAGCGTAAGACACACATATAGACGGTCAAAACGTCGATTTTTTCGATATTTTCAGTTTCGTGCCCCGGTTAGGTTGATCTTATTCAAATGCATTTTTAAGCGTAAAAACACACACATAAACGGTAAAAACATCGATTTCTTCAAAATTTTCAGTTTCGTCCCCGGCCTGGTTGATCAAATTCAAATGCATTTACATGTGTCAAAATACACATATAAACGGCCAAAACGTCGACTTTTTCAATATTTTCAGTTTCGTTTCCCGTCCGGGTCGATCTCATTCAAATGCATTTTTAAGCGTAAAGACACACACATAAACGGTAAAAACATCGATTTGTTCAATATTTTCAGTTTCGTTCCCCGGCCTGGTTGATCAAATTTAAATGCATTTATATGTGTCAAAATACACATAAAACGGGCCAAAACGTCGACTTTTTCAATATTTTCGGTTTCGTTCCCCGGCCGGGTCGATCTCATTCAAATGCATTTTTAAGCGTGAAGACACACACATAAACGGTAAAAACATCGATTTTTTCAATATTTTCAGTTTCGTTCCCCGGCCTGGTTGATCAATTTCAAATGCATTTATATGTGTCAAAATACACCTAAAACCGGCCTAAACGTCGATTATTTCAATATTTTCAGTTTCGTTCCCCGGCCGGGTAGATCATATTCAAATGCATTTATATGTATGAAACTACACAGAATACTGACCAAAACATCTATTTTTCAATATTTTCAATTTCGTTCCCCGGCCGGGTTGATCAAATTCGAACGCATTTATATGTGTCAAAATACACATAAATCCGGCCAAAACGTCGACTTTTACATTATTTTCAGTTTCAATCCCCGGCCGGGTTGATCAAATTCAAATGCATTATTAAGCGTAAAGACACACACATAAACGGTACAAACATCGATTTTTTCAATATTTTCAGTTTCGTTCCCCGGCCTGGTTGATCAAATTCAAATGCATTTATATTTGTCAAAATACACATAAAACCGGCCAAATCGTCGACTTTTTCAATATTTTCAGTTTCGTTACCTGGCCTGTTTGATCAAATTCGAATGCATTTATGTGTGTCAAAATACACATAAAACCGGCCAAAATGTCGACTTTTTCAATATTTTGAGTTTCGTTCCCCGACCTGGTTGATCAAATTTAAATGCATTTATATGTGTCAAAATACACATATAACCGGCCAAAACGTCGACTTGTTCAATATTTTCAGTTTCGTTCCCCGGCCGGGTTGATCAAGTTCAAATGCATTTATATGTGTGAAAATACACATAAAACCGGCCAAAATGTCGACTTTTTCAATATTTTCAGTTTCGTTCCCCGGCCGGGTACATCAAATTCAAATGCATTTATATGTTTCAAAATACACATATAAACGGCCAAAACGTCGAGTTTTTCAATATTTTCAGTTTCGTTCCCCGGCCGGGTCGATCTCATTCAAATGCATTTTTAAGCGTAAAGACACACATATAGACGGTCAAAACGTCGATTTTTTCGATATTTTCAGTTTCGTGCCCCGGTTAGGTTGATCTTATTCAAATGCATTTTTAAGCGTAAAAACACACACATAAACGGTAAAAACATCGATTTCTTCAAAATTTTCAGTTTCGTCCCCGGCCTGGTTGATCAAATTCAAATGCATTTACATCTGTCAAAATACACATATAAACGGCCAAAACGTCGACTATTTCAATATTTTCAGTTTCGTTTCCCGTCCGGGTCGATCTCATTCAAATGCATTTTTAAGCGTAAAGACACACACATAAACGGTAAAAACATCGATTTGTTTAATATTTTCAGTTTCGTCCCCGGCCGGGTTGATCAAATTCAAAAGCATTTATATGTTACACAATACACATATAAACGGCCAAAACGTCGACATTTTCAATATTTTCAATTTCGTTCCCCGGCCTGGTTGATCAAATTCAAATGCATTTATATGTGTCAAAATACACATATAAACGGCCAAAACGTCGACTTTTTTAATATTTTCAGTTTCGTTACCCGGCCGGGTCGATCTCATTCAAATGCATTTTTAAGCGTAAAGACACACATATAGACGGTCAAAACGTCGATTTTTTCAATATTTGCAGTTTCGTCCCCGGCCTGGTTGATCAAATTCAAATGCATTTATATGTGTCAAAATACACATATAAACGGCCAAAACGTCGACTTTTTCAATATTTTCAGTTTCGTTCCCCGGCCTGGTTGATCAAATTCAAATGCATTTATATGTGTCAAAATACACATATAAACGGCCAAAACGTCGACTTTTTTAATATTATCAGTTTCGATCCCCGGCCGGGTCGATCTCATTCAAATGCCTTTTTAAGCGTAAAGACACACATATAGACGGTCAAAACGTCGATTTTTTCAATATTTGCAGTTTCGTCCCCGGCCGGGTTGATCAAATTCAAAAGCATTTATATGTTACACAATACACATATAAACGGCCAAAACGTCGACATTTTCAATATTTTCAATTTCGTTCCCCGGCCTGGTTGATCAAATTCAAATGCATTTATATGTGTCAAAATACACATATAAACGGCCAAAACGTCGACTTTTTTAATATTTTCAGTTTCGTTCCCCGGCCGGTTCGATCTCATTCAAATGCATTTTTAAGCGTAAAGACACACACATAAACGGTAAAAACATCGATTTTTTCAATATTTGCAGTTTCGTCCCCGGCCTGGTTGATCAAATTCAAATGCATTTATATGTGTCAAAATACACATATAAACGGCCAAAACGTCGACATTTTCAATATTTTCAATTTCGTTCCCCGGCCTGGTTGATCAAATTCAAATGCATTTATATGTGTCAAAATACACATATAAACGGCCAAAACGTCGACTTTTTTAATATTTTCAGTTTCGTTCCCCGGCCGGTTCGATCTCATTCAAATGCATTTTTAAGCGTAAAGACACACACATAAACGGTAAAAACATCGATATTTTCAATATTTTCAGTTTCGTTCCCCGGCCTGGTTGATCAAATTCGAATGCATTTATATGTGTCAAAATACACATAAAACCGGCCAAAACGTCGACTTTTTCAATATTTTCAATTTCGTTCCCCGGCCGGGTTGATCAAATTCGAATGCATTTATATGTTTCAAAATACACATATAAACGGCCAAAACGTCGACTTTTTCAATATTTTCAGTTTCGTTTCCCGGCCGGGTAGATCAAATTCAAATGCATTTATATGTTTCAAAATACACATATAAACGGCCAAAACGTCGAGTTTTTCAATATTTTCAGTTTCGTTCCCCGGCCGGGTCGATCTCATTCAAATGCATTTTTAAGCGTAAAGACACACACATAAACGGTAAAAACATCGATTTTTTCAATATTTGCAGTTTCGTCCCCGGCCTGGTTGATCAAATTCAAATGCATTTATATGTGTCAAAATACACATATAAACGGCCAAAACGTCGACTTTTTCAATATTTTCAGTTTCGTTCCCCGGCCGGGTTGATCAAGTTCAAATGCATTTATATGTGTGAAAATACACAGAATCCTGACCAAAACATCTATGTTTAAAAATTTTCAATTTTGATCCCTGGCCGGGACGATTTCATTCACATGCATTTTTAAGCGTAAAGACACACATAAACGGTAAAAACATCGATATTTTCAATATTTTCAGTTTCGTTCCCCGGCCTGGTTGATCAAATTCGAATGCATTTATATGTGTCAAAATACACATAAAACCGGCCAAAACGTCGACTTTTTCAATATTTTCAATTTCGTTCCCCGGCCGGGTTGATCAAATTCGAATGCATTTATATGTTTCAAAATACACATATAAACGGCCAAAACGTCGACTTTTTCAATATTTTCAGTTTCGTTTCCCGGCCGGGTAGATCAAATTCAAATGCATTTATATGTTTCAAAATACACATATAAACGGCCAAAACGTCGAGTTTTTCAATATTTTCAGTTTCGTTCCCTGGCCGGGACGATTTCATTCACATGCATTTTTAAGCGTAAAGACACACATAAACGGTAAAAACATCGATTTGTTCAATATTTTCAGTTTCGTCCCCGGCCTGGTTGATCAAATTCAAATGCATTATATGTGTCAAAATACACATATAAACGGCCAAAACGTCGACTTTTTCAATATTTTCAGTTTCGTTCCCCCGCCGGGTTGATCACATCCTAATGCATTTTTAAGTGTATACACACACATATAGACGGTCAAAACGTCGATTTTTTCAATATTTTCAAATTCGTGCCCCGGTTAGTTTGATCTTATTCAAATGCATTTTTAAGTGTAAACACACACATATAAACGGCCAAAACGTCGACTTTTTCAATATTTTCAGTTTCGTTTCCCGTCCGGGTCGATCTCATTCAAATGCATTTTTAAGTGTAAACACACACATATAAACGGCCAAAACGTCGACTTTTTCAATATTTTCAGTTTCGTTCCCCGGCCTGGATGATCAAATTCAAATGCATTTATATGTGTTAAAATACACATAAAACCGGCCAAAATGTCGACTTTTTCAATATTTTCAGTTTCGTTCCCCGGCCGGGTAGATCAAATTCAAATGCATTTATATGTTTCAAAATACACATATAAACGGCCAAAACGTCGAGTTTTTCAATATTTTCAGTTTCGTTCCCCGGCCGGGTCGATCTCATTCAAATGCATTTTTAAGCGTAAAGACACACATATAGACGGTCAAAACGTCGATTTTTTCAATATTTTCAGTTTCGTGCCCCGGTTAGGTTGATCTTATTCAAATGCATTTTTAAGTGTAAACACACACATATAAACGGCCAAAACGTCGACTTTTTCAATATTTTCAGTTTCGTTCCCCGGCCTGGATGATCAAATTCAAATGCATTTATGTGTGTTAAAATACACATAAAACCGGCCTAAACGTCGAATATTTCAATATTTTCAGTTTCGTTCCCCGGCCGGGTTGATCATATTCAAATGCATTTATATGTATGAAAATACACAGAATACTGACCAAAACATCTATTTTTCAATATTTCAATTTCGTTCCCCGGCCGGGTAGATCAAATTCAAATGCATTTATATGTGCGAAAATATACATAAAACCGGTCAAAACGTCGATTTTTTATACATTTTCAGTTTCGTTCCCCGGCCGGTTTGATCAAATTCTAATGCATTTTTAAGTGTAAACACACACATATAAACGGCCAAAGCGCCGACATTTTCAATATTTTCAGTTTCGTTCCCCGACCTGGTTGATCAAATTTAAATGCATTTATATGTGTCAAAATACACATAAAACCGGCCAAAACGTCGACTTTTTCAATATTTTCAGTTTCGTTCCCTGGCCTGTTTGATCAAATTCAAATGCATTTTTAAGCGTAAAGACACACACATAAACGGTAAAAACATCGATTTTTTCAATATTTTCAGTTTCGTTCCCCGGCCTGGTTGATCAAATTCAAATGCATTTATATGTGTCAAAATACACCTAAAACCGGCCTAAACGTCGATTATTTCAATATTTTCAGTTTCGTTCCCCGGCCGGGTAGATCATATTCAAATGCATTTATATGTATGAAAATTCACAGAATACTGACCATAACATCTATTTTTCAATATTTTCAATTTCGTTCCCCGGCCGGGTAGATCATATTCAAATGCATTTATATGTGTGAAAATACACAGAATACTGACCAAAACATCTATGTTTAAAAATTTTCAATTTTGATCCCTGGCCGGGACGATTTCATTCATATGCATTTTTAAGCGTAAAGACACACATAAACGGTAAAAACATCGATATTTTCAATATTTTCAGTTTCGTTCCCCGGCCTGGTTGATCAAATTCGAATGCATTTATATGTGTCAAAATACACATAAAACCGGCCAAAACGTCGACTTTTTCAATATTTTAAATTTCGTTCCCCGTCCGGGTTGATCAAATTCGAATGCATTTATATGTTTCAAAATACACATATAAACGGCCAAAACGTCGACTTTTTCAATATTTTCAGTTTCGTTTCCCGTCCGGGTCGATCTCATTCAAATGCATTTTTAAGCGTAAAGACACACGCATAAACGGTAAAAACATCGATTTGTTCAATATTTTCAGTTTCGTCCCCGGCCTGGTTGATCAAATTCAAATGCATTATATGTGTCAAAATACACATATAAACGGCGAAAACGTCGACTTTTTCAATCTTTTCAGTTTCGTTCCCCCGCCGGGTTGAACACATCCTAATGCATTTTTAAGTGTATACACACACATATAGACGGTCAAAACGTCGATTTTTTCAATATTTTCAGTTTCGTTCCCCGGCCGGGTCGATCTCATTCAAATGCATTTTTAAGCGTAAAGACACACATATAGACGGTCAAAACGTCGATTGTTTCAATATTTTCAGTTTCGTGCCCCGGTTAGGTTGATCTTATTCAAATGCATTTTTAAGTGTAAACACACACATATAAACGGCCAAAACGTCGACTTTTTCAATATTTTCAGTTTCGTTCCCCGGCCTGGATGATCAAATTCAAATGCATTTATGTGTGTTAAAATACACATAAAACCGGCCTAAACGTCGAATATTTCAATATTTTCAGTTTCGTTCCCCGACCTGGTTGATCAAATTTAAATGCATTTATATGTGTCAAAATACACATACACCGGCCAAAACGTCGACTTCTTCAATATTATCAGTTTCGTTCTCTGGCCTGTTTGATCAAATTCAAATGCATTTTTAAGCGTAAAGACACACACATAAACGGTAAAAACATCGATTTTTTCAATATTTTCAGTTTCGTTCCCCGGCCTGGTTGATCAAATTCAAATGCATTTATATGTGTCAAAATACACATATAAACGGCCAAAACGTCGACTTTTTTAATATTTTAAGTTTCGTTCCCCGGCCGGGTCGATCTCATTCAAATGCATTTTTAAGCGTAAAGACACACACATAAACGGTAATAACATCGATTTTTTCAATATTTGCAGTTTCGTCCCCGGCCTGGTTGATCAAATTCAAATGCATTTCTATGTGTCAAAATACACATAAAACCGGCCAAAACGTCGACTTTTTCAATATTTTCAATTTCGTTCCCCGTCCGGGTTGATCAAATTCGAATGCATTTATATGTTTCAAAATACACATATAAACGGCCAAAACGTCGACTTTTTCAATATTTTCAGTTTCGTTTCCCGTCCGGGTCGATCTCATTCAAATGCATTTTTAAGCGTAAAGACACACACATAAACGGTAAAAACATCGATTTGTTCAATATTTTCAGTTTCGTCCCCGGCCTGGTTGATCAAATTCAAATGCATTATATGTGTCAAAATACACATATAAACGGCGAAAACGTCGACTTTTTCAATATTTTCAGTTTCGTTCCCCCGCCGGGTTGATCACATCCTAATGCATTTTTAAGTGTATACACACACATATAGACGGTCAAAACGTCGACTTTTTCAATATTTTCAGTTTCGTTCCCCGGCCGGGTCGATCTCATTCAAATGCATTTTTAAGCGTAAAGACACACATATAGACGGTCAAAACGTCGATTTTTTCAATATTTTCAGTTTCGTGCCCCGGTTAGGTTGATCTTATTCAAATGCATTTTTAAGTGTAAACACACACATATAAACGGCCAAAACGTCGACTTTTTCAATATTTTCAGTTTCGTTCCCCGGCCTGGATGATCAAATTCAACTGCATTTATGTGTGTTAAAATACACATAAAACCGGCCTAAACGTCGAATATTTCAATATTTTCAGTTTCGTTCCCCGGCCGGGTTGATCATATTCAAATGCATTTATATGTATGAAAATACACAGAATACTGACCAAAACATCTATTTTTCAATATTTCAATTTCGTTCCCCGGCCGGGTAGATCAAATTCAATTGCATTTATATGTGCGAAAATATACATAAATCCGGTCAAAACGTCGATTTTTTATACATTTTCAGTTTCGTTCCCCGGCCGGTTTGATCAAATTCTAATGCATTTTTAAGTGTAAACACACACATATAAACGGCCAAAGCGCCGACTTTTTCAATATTTTCAGTTTCGTTTCCCGACCTGGTTGATCAAATTTAAATGCACTTATATGTGTCAAAATACACATAAAACCGGCCAAAACGTCGACTTATTCAATATTTTCAGTTTCGTTCCCTGGCCTGTTTGATCAAATTCAAAAGCATTTTTAAGCGTAAAGACACACACATAAACGGTAAAAACATCGATTTTTTCAATATTTTCAGTTTCGTTCCCCGGCCTGGTTGATCAAATTCAAATGCATTTATATGTGTCAAAATACACCTAAAACCGGCCTAAACGTCGATTATTTCAATATTTTCAGTTTCGTTCCCCGGCCGGGTAGATCATATTCAAATGCATTTATATGTATGAAAATTCACAGAATACTGACCATAACATCTATTTTTCAATATTTTCAATTTCGTTCCCCGGCCGGGTAGATGATATTCAAATGCATTTATATGTGTGAAAATACACAGAATACTGACCAAAACGTCTATGTTTAAAAATTTTCAATTTTGATCCCTGGCCGGGACGATTTCATTCATATGCATTTTTAAGCGTAAAGACACACATAAACGGTAAAAACATCGATATTTTCAATATTTTCAGTTTCGTTCCCCGGCCTGGTTGATCAAATTCGAATGCATTTATATGTGTCAAAATACACATAAAACCGGCCAAAACGTCGACTTTTTCAATATTTTCAATTTCGTTCCCCGTCCGGGTTGATCAAATTCGAATGCATTTATATGTTTCAAAATACACATATAAACGGCCAAAACGTCGACTTTTTCAATATTTTCAGTTTCGTTTCCCGTCCGGGTCGATCTCATTCAAATGCATTTTTAAGCGTAAAGACACACACATAAACGGTAAAAACATCGATTTGTTCAATATTTTCAGTTTCGTCCCCGGCCTGGTTGATCAAATTCAAATGCATTATATGTGTCAAAATACACATATAAACGGCGAAAACGTCGACTTTTTCAATATTTTCAGTTTCGTTCCCCCGCCGGGTTGATCACATCCTAATGCATTTTTAAGTGTATACACACACATATAGACGGTCAAAACGTCGATTTTTTCAATATTTTCAGTTTCGTGCCCCGGTTAGTTTGATCTTATTCAAATGCATTTTTAAGTGTAAACACACACATATAAACGGCCAAAACGTCGACTTTTTCAATATTTTCAGTTTCGTTCCCCGGCCTGGATGATCAAATTCAAATGCATTTATGTGTGTTAAAATACACATAAAACCGGCCTAAACGTCGAATATTTCAATATTTTCAGTTTCGTTCCCCGGCCGGGTTGATCATATTCAAATGCATTTATATGTATGAAAATACACAGAATACTGACCAAAACATCTATTTTTCAATATTTTCAATTTCGTTCCCCGGCCGGGTAGATCAAATTCAAATGCATTTATATGTGTGAAAATATACATAAAACCGGTCAAAACGTCGATTTTTTATAAATTTTCAGTTTCGTTCACCGGCCGGTTTGATCAAATACTAATGCATTTTTAAGTGTAAACACACACATATAAACGGCCAAAGCTCCGACTTTTTCAATATTTTCAGTTTCGTTCCCCGACCTGGTTGATCAAATTTAAATGCATTTATATGTGTCAAAATACACATAAAACCGGCCAAAACGTCGACTTTTTCAATATTTTCAGTTTCGTTCCCCGGCCGGGTTGATCAAGTTCAAATGCATTTATATGTGTCAAAATTCACCTAAAACCGGCCTAAACGTCGATCTTATTCAAATGCATTTATATGTGTGGAAATACACATAAAACCGGCCAAATCGTCGACTTTTTCAATATTTTCAGGTTCGTTCCCCGGCCGGGTCGATCTCATTCAAATGCATTTTTAAGCGTAAAGACACACACATAAACGGCAAAAACATCGATTTTTTCAATATTTTCAGTTTCGTTCCCCGGCCTGGTTGATCAAATTCAAATGCATTTATTTGTGTCAAAATACACCTAAAACCGGCCTAAACGTCGATTATTTCAATATTTTCAGTTTCGTTCCCCGGCCGGGTAGATCAGATTCAAATGCATTTATATGTATGAAAATACACAGAATACTGACCAAAACATCTATTTTTCAATATTTTCAATTTCGTTCCCCGGCCGGGTAGATCAAATTCAAATGCATTTATATGTGTGAAAATATACATAAAACCGGCCAAAACGTCGATTTTTTAAAAAATTTCAATTTCGTTCCCCGGCCGGGTTGATCAAATTCAATTGCATTTATATGTGTCAAAATACACCTAAAACCGGCCAAATCGTCGACTTTTTCAATATTTCCAGTTTCGTTTCCTGGCCTGTTTGATCAAATTCAAATGCATTTATATTTGTCAAAATACACATAAAACCGGCCAAAACGTCGACTTTTACATTATTTTCAGTTTTAATCCCCGGCCGGGTTGATCAAATTCAAAAGCATTTATATGTTACACAATACACATATAAACGGCCAAAACGTCGACATTTTCAATATTTTCAATTTCGTTCCCCGGCCTGGTTGATCAAATTCAAATGCATTTATATGTGTCAAAATACACATATAAACGGCCAAAACGTCGACTTTTTTAATATTATCAGTTTCGTTCCCCGGCCGGGTCGATCTCATTCAAATGCATTTTTAAGGTAAAGACACACACATAAACGGTAAAAACATCGATTTTTTCAATATTTGCAGTTTCGTCCCCGGCCTGGTTGATCAAATTCAAATGCATTTATATGTGTCAAAATACACATATAAACGGCCAAAACGTCGACTTTTTCAATATTTTCGGTTTCGTTCCCCGGCCGGGTCGATCTCATTCAAATGCATTTTTAAGCGTAAAGACACACACATAAACGGTAGAAACATCGATTTTTTCAATATTTTCAGTTTCGTTCCCCGGCCTGTTTGATCAAATTCAAATGCATTTATATGTGTCAAAAAACACCTAAAACCGGCCTAAACGTCGATTATTTCAATATTTTCAGTTTCGTTCCCCGGCCGGGTAGATCATATTCAAATGCATTTATATGTATGAAAATACACAGAATACTGACCAAAACATCTATTTTTCAATATTTTCAATTTCGTTCCCCGGCCGGGTTGATCAAATTCAATTGCATTTATATGTGTCAAAATACACCTAAAACCGGCCTAAACGTTGATTATTTCAATATTTTCAGTTTCGTTCCCCGACCTGGTTGATCAAATTCAAATGCATTTATATGTGTCAAAATAGACATAAAACCGGCCAAAACGTCGACTTTTTCAATTATTTCAGTTTCGTACCCTGGCCTGTTTGATCAAATTCAAATGCATTTATATGTGTCAAAATACACATAAAACCGGCCAAAACGTCGACTTTTTCAATTATTTCAGTTTCGTTCCCTGGCCGGGTAGATCAAATTCAAATGCATTTATATGTGTGAAAATACACAGGATACTGACAAAAACATCTATTTTTCAGTATTTTCAGTTTCGTTCCCCGACCTGGTTGATCAAATTTAAATGCATTTATATGTGTCAAAATACACATAAAACCGGCCAAAACGTCGACTTTTTCAATATTTTCAGTTTCGTTCCCCGACCTGGTTGATCAAATTTAAATGCATTCATATGTGTCAAAATACACATAAAACCGGCCAAAACGTCGACTTTTTCAATTATTTCAGTTTCGTTCCCTGGCCTGTTTGATCAAATTCAAATGCATTTATATGTGTCAAAATACACATAAAACCGGCCAAAACGTTGACTTTTTCAATATTTTCAGTTTCGTTCCCCGGCCTGGTTGATCAAATTCAAATGCATTTATATTTGTCAAAATACACATAAAACCGGCCAAATCGTCGACTTTTTCAATATTTTCAGTTTCGTTCCCCGGCCTGGTTGATCAAATTCAAATGCATTTATATTTGTCAAAATACACATAAAACCGGCCAAAACGTCGACTTTTTCAATATTTTCAGTTTCGTTCCCTGGCCTGTTTGATCAAATTCAAATGCATTTTTAAGCGTAAAGACACACACATAAACGGTAAAAACATCGATTTTTTCAATATTTTCAGTTTCGTTCCCCGGCCTGGTTGATCAAATTCAAATGCATTTATATGTGTCAAAATACACCTAAAACCGGCCTAAACGTCGATTATTTCAATATTTTCAGTTTCGTTCCCCGGCCGGGTAGATCATATTCAAATGCATTTATATGTATGAAAATTCACAGAATACTGACCATAACATCTATTTTTCAATATTTTCAATTTCGTTCCCCGGCCGGGTAGATCATATTCAAATGCATTTATATGTGTGAAAATACACAGAATACTGACCAAAACATCTATGTTTAAAAATTTTCAATTTTGATCCCTGGCCGGGACGATTTCACTCATATGCATTTTTAAGCGTAAAGACACACATAAACGGTAAAAACATCGATATTTTCAATATTTTCAGTTTCGTTCCCCGGCCTGGTTGATCAAATTCGAATGCATTTATATGTGTCAAAATACACATAAAACCGGCAAAAACGTCGACTTTTTCAATATTTTAAATTTCGTTCCCCGTCCGGGTTGATCAAATTCGAATGCATTTATATGTTTCAAAATACACATATAAACGGCCAAAACGTCGACTTTTTCAATATTTTCAGTTTCGTTTCCCGTCCGGGTCGATCTCATTCAAATGCATTTTAAGCGTAAAGACACACGCATAAACGGTAAAAACATCGATTTGTTCAATATTTTCAGTTTCGTCCCCGGCCTGGTTGATCAAATTCAAATGCATTATATGTGTCAAAATACACATATAAACGGCGAAAACGTCGACTTTTTCAATATTTTCAGTTTCGTTCCCCCGCCGGGTTGATCACATCCTAATGCATTTTTAAGTGTATACACACACATATAGACGGTCAAAACGTCGATTTTTTCAATATTTTCAGTTTCGTTCCCCGGCCGGGTCGATCTCATTCAAATGCATTTTTAAGCGTAAAGACACACATATAGACGGTCAAAACGTCGATTTTTTCAATATTTTCAGTTTCGTGCCCCGGTTAGGTTGATCTTATTCAAATGCATTTTTAAGTGTAAACACACACATATAAACGGCCAAAACGTCGACTTTTTCAATATTTTCAGTTTCGTTCCCCGGCCTGGATGATCAAATTCAAATGCATTTATGTGTGTTAAAATACACATAAAACCGGCCTAAACGTCGAATATTTCAATATTTTCAGTTTCGTTCCCCGACCTGGTTGATCAAATTTAAATGCATTTATATGTGTCAAAATACACATACACCGGCCAAAACGTCGACTTTTTCAATATTATCAGTTTCGTTCTCTGGCCTGTTTGATCAAATTCAAATGCATTTTTAAGCGTAAAGACACACACATAAACGGTAAAAACATCGATTTTTTCAATATTTTCAGTTTCGTTCCCCGGCCTGGTTGATCAAATTCAAATGCATTTATATGTGTCAAAATACACATATAAACGGCCAAAACGTCGACTTTTTTAATATTTTAAGTTTCGTTCCCCGGCCGGGTCGATCTCATTCAAATGCATTTTTAAGCGTAAAGACACACACATAAACGGTAAAAACATCGATTTTTTCAATATTTGCAGTTTCGTCCCCGGCCTGGTTGATCAAATTCAAATGCATTTCTATGTGTCAAAATACACATAAAACCGGCCAAAACGTCGACTTTTTCAATATTTTCAATTTCGTTCCCCGTCCGGGTTGATCAAATTCGAATGCATTTATATGTTTCAAAATACACATATAAACGGCCAAAACGTCGACTTTTTCAATATTTTCAGTTTCGTTTCCCGTCCGGGTCGATCTCATTCAAATGCATTTTTAAGCGTAAAGACACGCACATAAACGGTAAAAACATCGATTTGTTCAATATTTCAGTTTCGTCCCCGGCCTGGTTGATCAAATTCAAATGCATTATATGTGTCAAAATACACATATAAACGGCGAAAACGTCGACTTTTTCAATATTTTCAGTTTCATTCCCCCGCCGGGTTGATCACATCCTAATGCATTTTAAGTGTATACACACACATATAGACGGTCAAAACGTCGATTTTTTCAATATTTTCAGTTTCGTGCCCCGGTTAGTTTGATCTTATTCAAATGCATTTTTAAGTGTAAACACACACATATAAACGGCCAAAACGTCGACTTTTTCAATATTTTCAGTTTCGTTCCCCGCCTGGATGATCAAATTCAAATGCATTTATGTGTGTTAAAATACACATAAAACCGGCCTAAACGTCGAATATTTCAATATTTTCAGTTTCGTTCCCCGGCCGGGTTGATCATATTCAAATGCATTTATATGTATGAAAATACACAGAATACTGACCAAAACATCTATTTTTCAATATTTTCAATTTCGTTCCCCGGCCGGGTAGATCAAATTCAAATGCATTTATATGTGTGAAAATATACATAAAACCGGTCAAAACGTCGATTTTTTATAAATTTTCAGTTTCGTTCCCCGGCCGGTTTGATCAAATGCTAATGCATTTTTAAGTGTAAACACACACATATAAACGGCCAAAGCTCCGACTTTTTCAATATTTTCAGTTTCGTTCCCCGACCTGGTTGATCAAATTTAAATGCATTTATATGTGTCAAAATACACATAAAACCGGCCAAAACGTCGACTTTTTCAATATTTTCAGTTTCGTTCCCCGGCCTGGATGATCAAATTCAACTGCATTTATGTGTGTTAAAATACACATAAAACCGGCCTAAACGTCGAATATTTCAATATTTTCAGTTTCGTTCCCCGGCCGGGTTGATCATATTCAAATGCATTTATATGTATGAAAATACACAGAATACTGACCAAAACATCTATTTTTCAATATTTCAATTTCGTTCCCCGGCCGGGTAGATCAAATTCAATTGCATTTATATGTGCGAAAATATACATAAAACCGGTCAAAACGTCGATTTTTTATACATTTTCAGTTTCGTTCCCCGGCCGGTTTGATCAAATTCTAATGCATTTTTAAGTGTAAACACACACATATAAACGGCCAAAGCGCCGACTTTTTCAATATTTTCAGTTTCGTTCCCCGACCTGGTTGATCAAATTTAAATGCACTTATATGTGTCAAAATACACATAAAACCGGCCAAAACGTCGACTTATTCAATATTTTCAGTTTCGTTCCCTGGCCTGTTTGATCAAATTCAAATGCATTTTTAAGCGTAAAGACACACACATAAACGGTAAAAACATCGATTTTTTCAATATTTTCAGTTTCGTTCCCCGGCCTGGTTGATCAAATTCAAATGCATTTATGTGTGTTAAAATACACATAAAACCGGCCTAAACGTCGAATATTTCAATATTTTCAGTTTCGTTCCCCGGCCGGGTAGATCATATTCAAATGCATTTATATGTGTGAAAATACACAGAATACTGACCAAAACATCTATGTTTAAAAATTTTCAATTTTGATCCCTGGCCGGGACGATTTCATTCATATGCATTTTTAAGCGTAAAGACACACATAAACGGTAAAAACATCGATATTTTCAATATTTTCAGTTTCGTTCCCCGGCCTGGTTGATCAAATTCGAATGCATTTATATGTGTCAAAATACACATAAAACCGGCCAAAACGTCGACTTTTTCAATATTTTCAATTTCGTTCCCCGTCCGGGTTGATCAAATTCGAATGCATTTATATGTTTCAAAATACACATATAAACGGCGAAAACGTCGACTTTTTCAATATTTTCAGTTTCGTTTCCCGTCCGGGTCGATCTCATTCAAATGCATTTTTAAGCGTAAAGACACACACATAAACGGTAAAAACATCGATTTGTTCAATATTTTCAGTTTCGTCCCCGGCCTGGTTGATCAAATTCAAATGCATTATATGTGTCAAAATACACATATAAACGGCGAAAACGTCGACTTTTTCAATATTTTCAGTTTCGTTCCCCCGCCGGGTTGATCACATCCTAATGCATTTTTAAGTGTATACACACACATATAGACGGTCAAAACGTCGATTTTTTCAATATTTTCAGTTTCGTGCCCCGGTTGGTTTGATCTTATTCAAATGCATTTTTAAGTGTAAACACACACATATAAACGGCCAAAACGTCGACTTTTTCAATATTTTCAGTTTCGTTCCCCGGCCTGGATGATCAAATTCAAATGCATTTATGTGTGTTAAAATACACATAAAACCGGCCTAAACGTCGAATATTTCAATATTTTCAGTTTCGTTCCCCGGCCGGGTTGATCATATTCAAATGCATTTATATGTATGAAAATACACAGAATACTGACCAAAACATCTATTTTTCAATATTTCAATTTCGTTCCCCGGCCGGGTAGATCAAATTCAAATGCAGTTATATGTGTGAAAATATACATAAAACCGGTCAAAACGTCGATTTTTTATAAATTTTCAGTTTCGTTCCCCGGCCGGTTTGATCAAATGCTAATGCATTTTTAAGTGTAAACACACACATATAAACGGCCAAAGCTCCGACTTTTTCAATATTTTCAGTTTCGTTCCCCGACCTGGTTGATCAATTTAAATGCATTTATATGTGTCAAAATACACATAAAACCGGCCAAAACGTCGACTTTTTCAATATTTTCAGTTTCGTTCCCCGGCCTGGATGATCAAATTCAACTGCATTTATGTGTGTTAAAATACACATAAAACCGGCCAAAACGTCGACTTTTTCATATTTTCAGTTTCGTTCCCCGGCCGGGTTGATCATATTCAAATGCATTTATATGTATGAAAATACACAGAATACTGACCAAAACATCTATTTTTCAATATTTCATTTCGTTCCCCGGCCGGGTAGATCAAATTCAATTGCATTTATATGTGCGAAAATATACATAAAACCGGTCAAAACGTCGATTTTTTATACATTTTCAGTTTCGTTCCCCCGCCGGTTTGATCAAATTCTAATGCATTTTTAAGTGTAAACACACACATATAAACGGCCAAAGCGCCGACTTTTTCATATTTTCAGTTTCGTTCCCCGACCTGGTTGATCAAATTTAAATGCACTTATATGTGTCAAAATACACATAAAACCGGCCAAAACGTTCGACTTATTCAATATTTTCAGTTTCGTTCCCTGGCCTGTTTGATCAAATTCAAATGCATTTTTTAAGCGTAAAGACACACACATAACGGTAAAAACATCGATTTTTTCAATATTTCAGTTTCGTTCCCCGGCCTGGTTGATCAAATTCAAATGCATTTATGTGTGTTAAAATACACATAAAAACCGGCCTAAACGTCGAATATTTCAATATTTTCAGTTTCGTTCCCCGGCCGGGTAGATCATATTCAAATGCATTTATATGTGTGAAAATACACAGAATACTGACCAAAACATCTATGTTTAAAAATTTTCAATTTTGATCCCTGGCCGGGACGATTTTCATTCATATGCATTTTTAAGCGTAAAGACACACATAAAACGGTAAAACATCGATAATTTTCAATATTTTCAGTTTCGCTCCTCCCCGGCCTGGTTGATCAAATTCGAATGCATTTATATGTGTCAAAAATACACATAAAACCCGGCCAAAACGTCGACTTTTTCAATATTTTCAATTTCGTTCCCCGTCCGGGTTTTGATCAAATTCGAATGCATTATATGTTTCAAAATACACATATAAACGGCGAAAACGTCGACTTTTTCAATATTTTCAGTTTCGTTTTCCCGTCCGGGTCGATCTCATTCAAATGCATTTTTAAGCGTAAAGACACACACATAAACGGTAAAAACATCGATTTGTTCAATATTTTCAGTTTCGTCCCCGGCCTGGTTGATCAAATTCAAATGCATTATATGTGTCAAAATACACATATAAACGGCGAAAACGTCGACTTTTTCAATATTTTCAGTTTCGTTCCCACCGCCGGGTTGATCACATCCTAATGCATTTTTAAGTGTATACACACACATATAGACGGTCAAAACGTCGATTTTTTCAATATTTTCAGTTTCGTGCCCCCGGTTGGTTTGATCTTATTCAAATGCATTTTTACGTGTAAACACACACATATAAACGGCCAAAACGTCGACTTTTTCAATATTTTCAGTTTCGTTCCCCGGCCTGGATGATCAAATTCAAATGCATTTATGTGTGTTAAAATACACATAAAACCGGCCTAAACGTCGAATATTTCAATATTTTCAGTTTCGTCCCGGCCGGGTTGATCATATTCAAATGCATTTATATGTATGAAAATACACAGAATACTGACCAAAACATCTATTTTTCAATATTTTCAATTTCGTTCCCCGGCCGGGTAGATCAAATTCAAATGCAGTTATATGTGTGAAAATATACATAAAACCGGTCAAAACGTCGATTTTTTATAAATTTTCAGTTTCGTTCCCCGGCCGGTTTGATCAAATGCTAATGCATTTTTAAGTGTAAACACACACATATAAACGGCCAAAGCTCCGACTTTTTCAATATTTTCAGTTTCGTTCCCCGACCTGGTTGATCAAATTTAAATGCATTTATATGTGTCAAAATACACATAAAACCGGCCAAAACGTCGACTTTTTCAATATTTTCAGTTTCGTTCCCCGGCCGGGTTGATCAAGTTCAAATGCATTTATATGTGTCAAAATTCACCTAAAACCGGCCTAAACGTCGATCTTATTCAAATGCATTTATATGTGTGGAAATACACATAAAACCGGCCAAATCGTCGACTTTTTCAATATTTTCAGGTTCGTTCCCCGGCCGGGTCGATCTCATTCAAATGCATTTTTAAGCGTAAAGACACACACATAAACGGCAAAAACATCGATTTTTTCAATATTTTCAGTTTCGTTCCCCGGCCTGGTTGATCAAATTCAAATGCATTTATTTGTGTCAAAATACACAGAATACTGACCAAAACATCTATTTTTCAATATTTTCAATTTCGTTCCCCGGCCGGGTAGATCAAATTCAAATGCATTTATATGTGTGAAAATTTACATAAAACCGGCCAAAACGTCGATTTTTTAAAAAATTTCAATTTCGTTCCCCGGCCGGGTTGATCAAATTCAATTGCATTTATATGTGTCAAAATACACCTAAAACCGGCCAAATCGTCGACTTTTTCAATATTTCCAGTTTCGTTCCCTGGCCTGTTTGATCAAATTCAAATGCATTTATATTTGTCAAAATACACATAAAACCGGCCAAAACGTCGACTTTTACATTATTTTCAGTTTTAATCCCCGGCCGGGTTGATCAAATTCAAAAGCATTTATATGTTACACAATACACATATAAACGGCCAAAACGTCGACATTTTCAATATTTTCAATTTCGTTCCCCGGCCTGGTTGATCAAATTCAAATGCACTTATATGTGTCAAAATACACATATAAACGGCCAAAACGTCGACTTTTTTAATATTTTCAGTTTCGTTCCCCGGCCGGGTCGATTTCATTCAAATGCATTTTTAAGCGTAAAGACACACACATAAACGGTAAAAACATCGATTTTTTCAATATTTGCAGTTTCGTCCCCGGCCTGGTTGATCAAATTCAAATGCATTTATATGTGTCAAAATACACATATAAACGGCCAAAACGTCGACTTTTTCAATATTTTCGGTTTCGTTCCCCGGCCGGGTCGATCTCATTCAAATGCATTTTTAAGCGTAAAGACACACACATAAACGGTAGAAACATCGATTTTTTCAATATTTTCAGTTTCGTTCCCCGGCCTGTTTGATCAAATTCAAATGCATTTATATGTGTCAAAATACACATAAAACCGGCCAAAACGTCGACTTTTTCAATATTTTCAGTTTCGTTCCCCGACCTGGTTGATCAAATTTAAATGCATTCATATGTGTCAAAATACACATAAAACCGGCCAAAACGTCGACTTTTTCAATTATTTCAGTTTCGTTCCCTGGCCTGTTTGATCAAATTCAAATGCATTTATATGTGTCAAAATACACATAAAACCGGCCAAAACGTCGACTTTTTCAATATTTTCAGTTTCGTTCCCCGACCTGGTTGATCAAATTTAAATGCATTCATATGTGTCAAAATACACATAAAAACCGGCCAAAACGTCGACTTTTTCAATTATTTCAGTTTCGTTCCCTGGCCTGTTTGATCAAATTCAAATGCATTTATATGTGTCAAAATACACATAAAACCGGCCAAAACGTCGACTTTTACATTATTTTCAGTTTCAATCCCCGGCCGGGTTGATCAAATTCAAATGCATTATTAAGCGTAAAGACACACACATAAACGGTACAAACATCGATTTTTTCAATATTTTCAGTTTCGTTCCCCGGCCTGGTTGATCAAATTCAAATGCATTTATATGTGTCAAAATACACATAAAACCGGCCTAAACGTCGATTATTTCAATATTTTCAGTTTCAATCCCCGGCCGGGTTGATCAAATTCAAATGCATTATCAAGCGTAAAGACACACACATAAACGGTAGAAACATCGATTTTTTAAAAAATTTTAATTTCGTTCCCCGGCCGGGTTGATCAAAATCGAATGCATTTATATGTGTGAAAATACACATAAAACCGGCCAAAACGTCGACTTTTTATGATTTTCAGTTTCAATCCCCGGCCGGGTTGATCAAATTCAAATGCATTATCAAGCGTAAAGACACACACATAAACGGTAGAAACATCGATTTTTTAAAAATTTTCAATTTCGTTCCCCGGCCGGGTTGATCAAATTCAAATGCATTTTTTAGTGTAAAGACAGACACATAAACGGTATAAACATCGATTTTTTCAATATTTTCAGTTTCGTTCCCCGGCCTGGTTAATCAAATTCAAATGCATTTATATGTGTTATAATACACATAAAACCGGCCAAAACGTCGACTTTATCAATATTTTCAGTTTCGTGCCCCGGTTAAGTTGATCTTATTCAAATGCATTTTTAAGCGTAAAGACACACACATAAACGGTATAAACATCGATTTTTTCAATATTTTCAGTTTCGTTCCCCGGCCTTGTTGATCAAATTCAAATGCATTTATATGTGACAAAATACACCTAAAACCGGCCTAAACGTCGATTATTTCAATATTTTCAGTTTCGTTCCCCGGCCGGGTAGATCATATTCAAATGCATTTATATGTATGAAAATACACAGAATACTGACCATAACATCTATTTTTCAATATTTTCAATTTCGTTCCCCGGCTGGATAGTTCAAATTCAAATGCATTTATATGTGTGAAAATATACATAAAACCGGCCAAAACGTCGACTTTTTCAATATTTTCAGTTTCGTTCCCCGGCCGGGTTGATCAAGTTCAAATGCATTTATATGTGTGAAAATACACGGAATACTGACCAAAACATCTATGTTTAAAAATTTTCAATTTGATCCCTGGCCGGGACGATTCATTCATATGCATTTTAAGCGTAAAGACACACATAAACGGTAAAAACATCGATATTTTCAATATTTTCAGTTTCGTTCCCCGGCCTGGTTGATCAAATTCGAATGCATTAATATGTGTCAAAATACACATAAAACCGGCCAAAACGTCGACTTTTTCAATATTTTCAATTTCGTTCCCCGGCCGGGTTGACCAAATTCGAATGCATTTATATGTTTCAAAATACACATATAAACGGCCAAAACGTCGACTTTTTCAATATTTTCAGTTTCTTTTCCCGTCCGGGTCGATCTCATTCAAATGCATTTTTAAGCGTAAAGACACACACATAAACGGTAAAAACATCGATTTGTTCATTATTTTCAGTTTCGTCCCCGGCCTGGTTGATCAAATTCAAATGCATTATATGTGTCAAAATACACATATAAACGGCCAAAACGTCGACTTTTTCAATATTTTCAGTTTCGTTCCCCCGCCGGGTTGATCACATCCTAATGCATTTTTAAGTGTATACACACACATATAGACGGTCAAAACGTCGATTTTTTCAATATTTTCTGTTTCGTGCCCCGGTTAGTTTGATCTTATTCAAATGCATTTTTAAGTGTAAACACACACATATAAACGGCCAAAACGTCGACTTTTTCAATATTTTCAGTTTCGTTCCCCGGCCTGGATGATCAAATTCAAATGCATTTATGTGTGTTAAAATACACATAAAACCGGCCAAAACGTCGACTTTTTCAATATTTTCAGTTTCGTTCCCCGGCCGGGGATGATCAAATTCAAATGCATTTATGTGTGTTAAAATACACATAAAACCGGCCAAAACGTCGACTTTTTCAATATTTTCAGTTTCGTTCCCCGGCCGGGTCGATCTCATTCAAATGCATTTTTAAGCGTAAAGACACACACATAAACGGCAAAAACATCGATTTTTTCAATATTTTCAGTTTCGTTCCCCGGCCTGGTTGATCAAATTCAAATGCATTTATTTGTGTCAAAATACACCTAAAACCGGCCTAAACGTCGATTATTTCAATATTTTCAGTTTCGTTCATCGGCCGGGTAGATCATATTCAAATGCATTTATATGTATGAAAATACACAGACTACTGACCAAAACATCTATTTTTCAATATTTTCAATTTCGTTCCCCGGCCGGGTTGATCAAATTCACATGCATTTATATGTGTCAAAATACACATAAAACCGGCCAAAAAGTCGACTTTTTCAATATTTCCAGTTTCGTTCCCCGGCCTGGTTGATCAAATTCGAATGCATTTATATGTGTCAAAATACACATAAAACCGGCCAAAACGTCGACTTTTTCAATATTTTCAATTTCGTTCCCCGGCCGGGTTGATCAAATTCGAATGCATTTATATGTATGAAAATACACAGAATACTGACCAAAACATCTATTTTTCAATATTTTCAATTTCGTTCCCCGGCCGGGTAGATCAAATTCAAATGCATTTATATGTGTGAAAATATACATAAAACCGGCCAAAACGTCGATTTTTTAAAAAATTTCAATTTCGTTCCCCGGCCGGGTTGATCAAATTCACATGCATTTATATGTGTCAAAATACACATAAAACCGGCCAAAATGTCGACTTTTTCAATATTTTCAGTTTCGTTCCCCGGCCTGGTTGATCAAATTCAAATGCATTTATATGTGTCAAAATACACCTAAAACCGGCCTAAACGTCGATTATTTCAATATTTTCAGTTTCGTTCCCCGGCCGGGTAGATCATATTCAAATGCATTTATATGTATGAAAATACACAGAATACTGACCAAAACATCTATTTTTCAATATTTTCAATTTCGTTCCCCGGCCGGGTAGATCAAATTCAAATGCATTTATATGTGTGAAAATATACATAAAACCGGCCAAAATGTCGACTTTTTCAATATTTTCAGTTTCGTTCCCCGACCTGGTTGATCAATTCAAATGCATTTATATGTGTCAAAATACACCTAAAACCGGCCTAAACGTCGATTATTTCAATATTTTCAGTTTCGTTCCCCGGCCGGGTAGATCATATTCAAATGTATTTATATGTATGAAAATACACAGAATACTGACCACAACATCTATTTTTCAATATTTTCAATTTCGTTCCCCGGCCGGGTAGATCAAATTCAAATGCATTTATATGTGTGAAAATATACATAAACCGGCCAAAAACGTCGATTTTTTAAAAAATTTCAATTTCGTTCCCGGCCGGGTAGATCAAATCAAATGCATTTATATGTGTGAAAATATACATAAAACCGGCCAAAATGTCGACTTTTTCAATATTTTCAGTTTCGTTCCCCGGCCTGGTTGATCAAATTCAAATGCATTTATATTTGTCAAAATACACATAAAACCGGCCAAATCGTCGACTTTTTCAATATTTTCAGTTTCGTTCCCTGGCCTGTTTGATCAAATTCAAATGCATTTATATTTGTCAAAATACACATAAAACCGGCCAAAACGTCGACTTTTACATTATTTTCAGTTTTAATCCCCGGCCGGGTTGATCAAATTCAAAAGCATTTATATGTTACACAATACACATATAAACGGCCAAACGTCGACATTTTCAATATTTTCAATTTCGTTCCCCGGCCTGGTTGAATCAAATTCAAATGCATTTATATGTGTGAAAATACACATATAAACGGCCAAAACGTCGACTTTTTTAATATTTTAAGTTTCGTTCCCCGGCCGGGTCGATCTCATTCAAATGCATTTTTAAGCGTAAAGACACACACATAAACGGTAAAAACATCGATTTTTTCAATATTTGCAGTTTCGTCCCCGGCCTGGTTGATCAAATTCAAATGCATTTCTATGTGTCAAAATACACATATAAACGGCCAAAACGTCGACTTTTTCAATATTTTCGGTTTCGTTCCCCGGCCGGGTCGATCTCATTCAAATGCATTTTTAAGCGTAAAGACACACACATAAACGGTAGAAACATCGATTTTTTCAATATTTTCAGTTTCGTTCCCCGGCCTGTTTGATCAAATTCAAATGCATTTATATGTGTCAAAAAACACCTAAAACCGGCCTAAACGTCGATTATTTCAATATTTTCAGTTTCGTTCCCCGGCCGGGTAGCTAATATTCAAATGCATTTATATGTATGAAAATACACAGAATACTGACCAAAACATCTATTTTTCAATATTTTCAATTTCGTTCCCCGGCCGGGTAGATCAAATTCAAATGCATTTATATGTGTGAAAATATACATAAAACCGGCCAAAATGTCGACTTTTTCAATATTTTCAGTTTCGTTCCCCGACCTTGTTGATCAAATTCAAATGCATTTATATGTGTCAAAATACACCTAAAACCGGCCTAAACGTCGATTATTTCAATATTTTCAGTTTCGTTCCCCGGCCGGGTAGATCATATTCAAATGCATTTATATGTATGAAAATACACAGAATACTGACCAAAACATCTATTTTTCAATATTTTCAATTTCGTTCCCCGGCCGGGTAGATCAAATTCAAATGCATTTATATGTGTGAAATATACATAAAACCGGCCAAAATGTCGACTTTTTTCAATATTTTCAGTTTCGTTCCCCGACCTGGTTGATCAAATTCAAATGCATTTATATGTGTCAAAATACACCTAAAACCGGCCTAAACGTCGATTATTTCAATATTTTCAGTTTCGTTCCCCGGCCGGGTAGATCATATTCAAATGTATTTATATGTATGAAAATACACAGAATACTGACCAAAACATCTATTTTTCAATATTTTCAATTTCGTTCCCCGGCCGGGTAGATCAAATTCAAATGCATTTATATGTGTGAAAATATACATAAAACCGGCCAAAACGTCGATTTTTTAAAAAATTTCAATTTCGTTCCCCGGCCGGGTAGATCAAATTCAAATGCATTTATATGTGTGAAAATATACATAAAACCGGCCAAAATGTCGACTTTTTCAATATTTTCAGTTTCGTTCCCCGGCCTGGTTGATCAAATTCAAATGCATTTATATTTGTCAAAATACACATAAAACCGGCCAAATCGTCGACTTTTTCAATATTTTCAGTTTCGTTCCCTGGCCTGTTTGATCAAATTCAAATGCATTTATATTTGTCAAAATACACATAAAACCGGCCAAAACGTCGACTTTTACATTATTTTCAGTTTTAATCCCCGGCCGGGTTGATCAAATTCAAAAGCATTTATATGTTACACAATACACATATAAACGGCCAAAACGTCGACATTTTCAATATTTTCAATTTCGTTCCCCGGCCTGGTTGATCAAATTCAAATGCATTTATATGTGTGAAAATACACATATAAACGGCCAAAACGTCGACTTTTTTAATATTTTAAGTTTCGTTCCCCGGCCGGGTCGATCTCATTCAAATGCATTTTTAAGCGTAAAGACACACACATAAACGGTAAAAACATCGATTTTTTCAATATTTGCAGTTTCGTCCCCGGCCTGGTTGATCAAATTCAAATGCATTTCTATGTGTCAAATACACATATAAACGGCCAAAACGTCGACTTTTTCAATATTTTCGGTTTCGTTCCCCGGCCGGGTCGATCTCATTCAAATGCATTTTTAAGCGTAAAGACACACACATAAACGGTAGAAACATCGATTTTTTCAATATTTTCAGTTTCGTTCCCCGGCCTGTTTGATCAAATTCAAATGCATTTATATGTGTCAAAAAACACCTAAAACCGGCCTAAACGTCGATTATTTCAATATTTTCAGTTTCGTTCCCCGGCCGGGTAGATCATATTCAAATGCATTTATATGTATGAAAATACACAGAATACTGACCAAAACATCTATTTTTCAATATTTTCAATTTCGTTCCCCGGCCGGGTAGATCAAATTCAAATGCATTTATATGTGTGAAAATATACATAAAACCGGCCAAAATGTCGACTTTTTCAATATTTTCAGTTTCGTTCCCCGACCTGGTTGATCAAATTCAAATGCATTTATATGTGTCAAAATACACCTAAAACCGGCCTAAACGTCGATTATTTCAATATTTTCAGTTTCGTTCCCCGGCCGGGTAGATCATATTCAAATGTATTTATATGTATGAAAATACACAGAATACTGACCAAAACATCTATTTTTCAATATTTTCAATTTCGTTCCCCGGCCGGGTAGATCAAATTCAAATGCATTTATATGTGTGAAAATATACATAAAACCGGCCAAAACGTCGATTTTTTAAAAAATTTCAATTTCGTTCCCCGGCCGGGTAGATCAAATTCAAATGCATTTATATGTGTGAAAATATACATAAAACCGGCCAAAATGTCGACTTTTTCAATATTTTCAGTTTCGTTCCCCGGCCTGGTTGATCAAATTCAAATGCATTTATATTTGTCAAAATACACATAAAACCGGCCAAATCGTCGACTTTTTCAATATTTTCAGTTTCGTTCCCTGGCCTGTTTGATCAAATTCAAATGCATTTATATTTGTCAAAATACACATAAAACCGGCCAAAACGTCGACTTTTACATTATTTTCAGTTTTAATCCCCGGCCGGGTTGATCAAATTCAAAAGCATTTATATGTTACACAATACACATATAAACGGCCAAAACGTCGACATTTTCAATATTTTCAATTTCGTTCCCCGGCCTGGTTGATCAAATTCAAATGCATTTATATGTGTGAAAATACACATATAAACGGCCAAAACGTCGACTTTTTTAATATTTTAAGTTTCGTTCCCCGGCCGGGTCGATCTCATTCAAATGCATTTTAAGCGTAAAGACACACACATAAACGGTAAAAACATCGATTTTTTCAATATTTGCAGTTTCGTCCCCGGCCTGGTTGATCAAATTCAAATGCATTTCTATGTGTCAAAATACACATATAAACGGCCAAAACGTCGACTTTTTCAATATTTTCGGTTTCGTTCCCCGGCCGGGTCGATCTCATTCAAATGCATTTTTAAGCGTAAAGACACACACATAAACGGTAGAAACATCGATTTTTTCATATTTTCAGTTTCGTTCCCCGGCCTGTTTGATCAAATTCAAATGCATTTATATGTGTCAAAAAACACCTAAAACCGGCCTAAACGTCGATTATTTCAATATTTCAGTTTCGTTCCCCGGCCGGGTAGCTAATATTCAAATGCATTTATATGTATGAAAATACACAGAATACTGACCAAAACATCTATTTTTTCAATATTTTCAATTTCGTTCCCCGGCCGGGTAGATCAAATTCAAATGCATTTATATGTGTGAAAATATACATAAAACCGGCCAAAATGTCGACTTTTTCAATATTTTCAGTTTCGTTCCCCGACCTGGTTGATCAAATTCAAATGCATTTATATGTGTCAAATACACCTAAAACCGGCCTAAACGTCGATTATTTCAATATTTTCAGTTTCGTTCCCCGGCCGGGTAGATCATATTCAAATGCATTTATATGTATGAAAATACACAGAATACTGACCAAAACATCTATTTTTCAATATTTTCAATTTCGTTCCCCGGCCGGGTAGATCAAATTCAAATGCATTTATATGTGTGAAAATATACATAAAACCGGCCAAAATGTCGACTTTTTCAATATTTTCAGTTTCGTTCCCCGACCTGGTTGATCAAATTCAAATGCATTTATATGTGTCAAAATACACCTAAAACCGGCCTAAACGTCGATTATTTCAATATTTTCAGTTTCGTTCCCCGGCCGGGTAGATCATATTCAAATGTATTTATATGTATGAAAATACACAGAATACTGACCAAAACATCTATTTTTCAATATTTTCAATTTCGTTCCCCGGCCGGGTAGATCAAATTCAAATGCATTTATATGTGTGAAAATACACAGGATACTGACAAAAACATCTATTTTTCAATATTTTCAGTTTCGTTCCCCGACCTGGTTGATCAAATTCAAATGCATTTATATGTGTCAAAATACACATAAAACCGGCCAAAACGTCGACTTTTTCAATTATTTCAGTTTCGTTCCCCGGCCTGGTTGATCAAATTCAAATGCATTTATATGTGTCAAAATACACATAAAACCCGCCAAAATGTCGACTTTTTCAATATTTTTAGTTTCGTTCCCCGACCTGGTTGATCAAATTTAAATGCATTTATATGTGTCAAAATACACATAAAACCGGCCAAAACGTCGACTTTTTCAATATTTTCAGTTTCGTTCCCCGACCTGGTTGATCAAATTTAAATGCATTCATATGTGTCAAAATACACATAAAACCGGCCAAAACGTCGACTTTTTCAATTATTTCAGTTTCGTTCCCTGGCCTGTTTGATCAAATTCAAATGCATTTATATGTGTCAAAATACACATAAAACCGGCCAAAACGTTGACTTTTTCAATATTTTCAGTTTCATTCCCCGGCCTGGTTGATCAAATTCAAATGCATTTATATTTGTCAAAATACACATAAAACCGGCCAAATCGTCGACTTTTTCAATATTTTCAGTTTCTTTCCCTGGCCTGTTTGATCAAATTCAAATGCATTTATATGTGTCAAAATACACATAAAACCGGCCGAAATGTCGACTTTTTCAATATTTTCAGTTTCGTTCCCCGACCTGGTTGATCAAATTTAAATGCATTTTTATGTGTCAAAATACACATAAAACCGGCCAAAACGTCGACTTTTACATTATTTTCAGTTTCAATCCCCGGCCGGATTGATCAAATTCAAATGCATTATTAAGCGTAAAGACACACACATAAACGGTACAAACATCGATTTTTTCAATATTTTCATTTGCGTTCCCCGGCTGGGTTGATCAAATTTAAATGCATTTATATGTGTCAAAATACACATTAAACCGGCCAAAACGTCAACTTTATCAATATTTTCAGTTTCGTTCCCCGGTTAAGTTGATCTTATTCAAATACATTTTTAAGCGTAAAGACACACACATAAACGGTAAAAACATCGATTTTCAATATTTTCAATTTCTTCCCCCGGCCGGGTAGATCAAATTCAAATGCATTTATATGTTTCAAAATACACATATAAACGGCCAAAACGTCGACTTTTTCAATATTTTCAGTTTCGTTCCCCGGCCGGGTTGATCAAATTCGAACGCATTTATATGTGTGAAAATACACATAAAACCGGCCAAAACGTCGACTTTTACATTATTTTCAGTTTCAATCCCCGGCCGGGTTGATCAAATTCAAATGCATTATTAAGCGTAAAGACACACACATAAACGGTACAAACATCGATTTTTTAAAAATTTTCAATTTCGTTCCCCGGCCGGGTTGATCAAATTCGAATGCATTTATATGTGTGAAAATACACATAAAACCGGCCAAAACGTCGACTTTTTATTATTTTCAGTTTCAATCCCCGGCCGGGTTGATCAAATTCAAATGCATTATCAAGCGTAAAGACACACACATAAACGGTAGAAACATCGATTTTTTAAAAATTTTCAATTTCGTTCCCCGGCCGGGTTGATCAAATTCAAATGCATTTTTTAGTGTAAAGACAGACACATAAACGCTATAAACATCGATTTTTTCAATATTTTCAGTTTCGTTTCCCGGCCTGGTTGATCAAATTCAAATGCATTTATATTTGTCAAAATACACATCAAACCGGCCAAATCGTCGACTTTTTCAATATTTTCAGTTTCGTTCCCTGGCATGTTTGATCAAATTCAAATGCATTTATATTTGTCAAAATACACATAAATCCGGCCAAAACGTCGACTTTTACATTATTTTCAGTTTTAATCCCCGGCCGGGTTGATCAAATTCAAATGCATTTATATGTTTCAAAATACACATATAAACGGTAAAAACATCGATTTTTTCAATATTTGCAGTTTCGTGCCCGGCCTGGTTGATCAAATTCAAATGCATTTATATGTGTCAAAATACACATATAAACGGCCAAAACGTCGACTTTTTCAATATTTTCGGTTTCGTTCCCCGGCCGGGTCGATCTCATTCAAATGCATTTTTAAGCGTAAAGACACACACATAAACGGTAAAAACATCGATTTTTTCAATATATTCAGTTTCGTTCCCCGGCCTGTTTGATCAAATTCAAATGCATTTATATGTGTCAAAAAACACCTAAAACCGGCCTAAACGTCGATTACTTCAATATTTTCAGTTTCGTTCCCCGGCCGGGTAGATCATATTCAAATGCATTTATATGTATGAAAATACACAGAATACTGACCAAAACATCTATTTTTCAATATTTTCAATTTCGTTCCCCGGCCGGGTAGATCAAATTCAAATGCATTTATATGTGTGAAAATATTCATATAACCGGCCAAAATGTCGACTTTTTCAATATTTTCAGTTTCGTTCCCCGACCTGGTTGATCAAATTCAAATGCATTTATATGTGTCAAAATACACCTAAAACCGGCCTAAACGTCGATTATTTCAATATTTTCAGTTTCGTTCCCCGGCCGGGTAGATCATATTCAAATGCATTTATATGTATCAAAATACACAGAATACTGACCAAAACATCTAGTTTTCAATATTTTCAATTTCGTTCCCCGGCCGGGTAGATCAAATTCAAATGCATTTATATGTGTGAAAATATACATAAAACCGGCCAAAATGTCGAATATTTCAATATTTTCAGTTTCGTTCCCCGGCCGGGTAGATCATATTCAAATGCATTTATATGTATGAAAATACACAGAATACTGACAAAGACATCTATATTACAATATTTTCAGTTTCGTTCCCCGACCTATTTGATCAAATTCAAATGCATTTATATGTGTCAAAATACACATAAAACCGGCCAAAGCGTCGACTTTTTCAATTATTTCAGTTTCGTTCCCTGGCCTGTTTGATCAAATTCAAATGCATTTATATGTGTCAAAATACACATAAAACCGGCCAAAATGTCGACTTTTTCAATATTTTCAGTTTCGTTCCCCGAACTGGTTGATCAAATTTAAATGCATTTATATGTGTCAAAATACACATAAATCCGGCCAAAACGTCGACTTTTTCAATATTTTCAGTTTCGTTCCCCGACCTGGTTGATCAAATTTAAATGCATTTATATGTGTCAAAATACACATAATACCGGCCAAAACGTCGACTTTTTCAATTATTTCAGTTTCGTTCCCTGGCCTGTTTGATCAAATTCAAATGCATTTATATGTGTCAAAATACACATAAAACCGGCCAAAACGTTGACTTTTTCAATATTTTCAGTTTCGTTCCCCGGCCTGGTTGATCAAATTCAAATGCATTTATATTTGTCAAAATACACATAAAACCGGCCAAATCGTCGACTTTTCAATATTTTCAGTTTCGTTCCCTGGCCCGTTTGATCAAATTCAAATGCATTTTTATGTGTCAAAATACACATAAAACCGGCCGAAATGTCGACTTTTTCATATTTTCAGTTTCGTTCCCTGGCCTGTTTGATCAAATTCAAATGCATTTATATGTGTCAAAATACACATAAAACCGGCCAAAACGTTGACTTTTTCAATATTTTCAGTTTCGTTCCCCGGCCTGGTTGATCAAATTCAAATGCATTTATATTTGTCAAAATACACATAAAACCGGCCAAATCGTCGACTTTTTCAATATTTTCAGTTTCGTTCCCTGGCCCGTTTGATCAAATTCAAATGCATTTTTATGTGTCAAAATACACATAAAACCGGCCGAAATGTCGACTTTTTCAATATTTTCAGTTTCGTTCCCCGACCTGGTTGATCAAATTTAAATGCATTTATATGTGTCAAAATACACATAAAACCGGCCGAAACGTCGACTTTTTCAATATTTTCAGTTTCGTTCCCCGACCTGGTTGATCAAATTTAAATGCATTTATATGTGTCAAAATACACATTAAACCGGCCAAAACGTCGACTTTATCAATATTTTCAATTTCGTGCCCCGGTTAAGTTGATCTTATTCAAATACATTTTTAAGCGTAAAGACACACACATATACGGTAAAAACATCGAATTTCAATATTTTCAATTTCTTTCCCCGGCCGGGTAGATCAAATTCAAATGCATTTATATGTTTCAAAATACACATATAAACGGCCAAACGTCGACTTTTTCAATATTTTCAGTTTCATTCCCCGGCCGGGTTGATCAAATTCGAACGCATTTATATGTGTGAAAATACACATAAAACCGGCCAAAACGTCGACTTTTACATTATTTTCAGTTTCAATCCCCGGCCGGGTTGATCAAATTCAAATGCATTATTAAGCGTAAAGACACACACATAAACGGTACAAACATCGATTTTTTCAATATTTTCAGTTTCGTTCCCCGGCCTGTTTGATCAAATTCAAAATGCATGTTATATGTGTCAAAATACACATAAAACCGGCCTAAACGTCGATTATTTCAATATTTTCAGTTTCAATCCCCGGCCGGGTTGATCAAATTCAAATGCATTTTCAAGCGTAAAGAAACACACATAAACGGTAGAAACATCGATTTTTTAAAAATTTTCAATTTCGTTCCCCGCCGGGTTGATCAAATTCGAATGCATTTATATGTGTGAAAATACACATAAAACCGGCCAAAACGTCGACTTTTTATTATTTTCAGTTTCAATCCCCGGCCGGGTTGATCAAATTCAAATGCATTTTTTAGTGTAAAGACAGACACATAAACGGTATAAACATCGATTTTTTCAATATTTTCAGTTTCGTTCCCCGGCCTGGTTGATCAAATTCAAATGCATTTATATGTGTCAAAATACACATAAATCCGGCCTAAACGTCGACTTTTTCAATATTTTCAGTTTCGTCCCCGGCCGGGTCGATCTCATTCAAATGCATTTTTAAGCGTAAAGACATACACATAAACAGTAAAAACATCGATATTTTCAATATTTTCAGTTTCGTTCCCCGGTCTGGTTGATCAAATTCAAATGCATTTATATTTGTCAAAATACACATAAAACCGGCCAAATCGTCGACTTTTTCAATATTTTCAGTTTCGTTCCCTGGCCTGTTTGATCAAATTCAAATGCATTTATATTTGTCAAAATACACATAAAACCGGCCAAATCGTCGACTTTTTATTATTTTCAGTTTCAATCCCCGGCCGGGTTGATCAAATTCAAATGCATTTTTTAGTGTAAAGACAGACACATAAACGGTATAAACGTCGATATTTTCAATATTTTCAGTTCGTTTCCCCGGTCTGGTTGATCAAATTCAAATGCATTTATATGTGTCAAAATACACATAAATCCGGCCTAAACGTCGACTTTTTCAATATTTTCAGTTTCGTCCCCGGCCGGGTCGATCTCATTCAAATGCATTTTAAGCGTAAAGACACACACATAAACGGTAAAAACATCGATATTTTCAATATTTTCAGTTTCGTTCCCTGGCCTGTTTGATCAAATTCAAATGCATTTATATTTGTCAAAATACACATAAAACCGGCCAAAACGTCGACTTTTTCAATATTTTCAGTTTCGTTCCCCGACCTGGTTGATCAAATTCAAATGCATTTATATGTGTGAAAATACACAAAAAACCGGCCAAAACGTCGACTTTTTCAATATTTTCAGTTTCGTTCCCCGGCCTGGTTGATCAAATTCAAATGCATTTATATTTGTCCAAATACCCATAAAACCGGCCAAAACGTCGACTTTTTCAATATTTTCAGTTTCGTTCCCCGACCTGGTTGATCAAATTTAAATGCATTTATATGTGTTAAAATACACATTAAACCGGCCAAAACCTCGACTTTTTCAATATTTTCAGTTTCGTGCCCCGGTTAGGTTGATCTTATTCAAATGCATTTTTAAGCGTAAAGACACACACTAAACGGTAAAACATTGATTTTCAATATTTTCAGTTTCGTTCATATCCGGGTATATCAAATTCAAATGCATTTATATGTGTCAAAATACACATAAAACCGGCCTAAACGTCGATTATTTCAATATTTTCAGTTTCAATCCCCGGCCGGGTTGATCAAATTCAAATGCATTTTTAAGCGTAAAGACACACACATAAACGGTAAAAAAAATCGATTTTCAATATTTTCAATTTCTTTCCCCGGCCGGGTAGATCAAATTCAAATGCATTTAATGTTTCAAAATACACATATAAACGGCCAAACGTCGACTTTATCAATATTTTCAGTTTCGTTCCCCGGCCTGGTTGATCAATTTAAATGCATTTTTAAGTGTATACACACACACATATAGACGGTCAAAACGTCGATTTTTTCAATATTTTCAGTTTCGTGCCCGGTTAGGTTGATCAATTCAAATGCATTTATATTTGTCAAAATACACATAAAACCGGCCAAATTGTCGACTTTTTCAATAGTTTCAGTTTCGTTCCCTGGCCTGTTTGATCAAATTCAAATGCATTTATATGCGTCAAAATACACATAAAACCGGCCAAAATGTCGACTTTTTCAATATTTTCAGTTTCGTTCCCCGACCTGGTTGATCAAATTTAAATGCATTTATATGTGTTAAAATACACAATAAACCGGCCAAAACGTCGACTTTATCAATATTTTCAGTTCGTGCACCGGTTAAGTTGATGTTATTCAAATGCATTTTTAAGCGTAAAGACACACACATAAACGGTAAAAACATCGATTTGCAATATTTTCAATTTCGTTCCCCGGCCAGGTAGATCAAATTCAAATGCATTTATATGTTTCAAAATACACATATAAACGGCCAAACGTCGACTTTTTCAATATTTTCAATTTCGTTCCCCGGCCTGGTTGATCAAATTTAAATGCATTTATAAGTTTTATAATACACATAAAACCGGCCAAAACGTCGACTTTATCAATATTATCAGTTTCGTGCCCCGGTTAAGTTGATCTTATTCAAATGCATTTTTAAGCGTAAAGACACACGCATAAACGGTAAAATCATCGATTCTTCAAAATTTTCAGTTTCGTCCCCGACCTGGTTGATCAAATTCAAATGCATTTATATGTGTCAAAATACACATAAACGGTCAAAACCTCGACTTTTTCAATATTTTCAGTTTCGTGCCCCGTTAGGTTGATCTATTCAAATGCATTTTTAAGCGTAAAGACACACATAAACGGTAAAACATTGATTTTCAATATTTTCAGTTTCGTTCATATGCCGGGTATCAAATTCAAATGCATTTATATGTGTCAAAATACACATAAAACCGGCCTAAACGTCGATTATTTCATATTTTCAGTTTCAATCCCCGGCCGGGTTGATCAAATTCAAATGCATTTTTAAGCGTAAAGACACACACATAAACGGTAAAAAAAATCGATTTTCAATATTTTCAATTTCTTTCCCCGGCCGGGTAGATCAAATTCAAATGCATTTATATGTTTCAAAATACACATATAAACGGTCAAAACCTCGACTTTTTCAATATTTTCAGTTTCGTGCCCCGGTTAGGTTGATCTTATTCAAATGCATTTTTAAGCGTAAAGACACACACATAAACGGTAAAACATTGATTTTCAATTTTCAGTTCGTTCATATGCCGGGTATATCAAAATCAAATGCATTTATATGTTTCAAAATACACATAAAACCGGCCAAAACGTTGACTTTTTCAATATTTTCAGTTCCGTTCCCCGGCCGGGTTGATCACATTCTAATGCATTTTTAAGTGTATACACACACATATAGACGGTCAAACGTCGATTCTTCAAAATTTTCAGTTTCGTCCCCGACCTGGTTGATCAAATTCAAATGCATTTATATGTGTCAAAATACACATATAAACGGCCAAAACCTCGACTTTTTCAATATTTTCATTTCAATCCCCGGCCGGGTTGATCAAATTCAAATGCATTTTTTAGTGTAAAGACAGACACATAAACGGTATAAACGTCGATATTTTCAATATTTTCAGTTTCGTTCCCCGGTCTGGTTGATCAAATTCAAATGCATTTATATGTGTCAAAATACACATAAATCCGGCCTAAACGTCGACTTTTTCAATATTTTCAGTTTCGTCCCCGGCCGGGTCGATCTCATTCAAATGCATTTTTAAGCGTAAGACACACACATAACGGTAAAAACATCGATATTTTCAATATTTTCAGTTTCGTTCCCCGGCCTGGTTGATCAAATTCAAATGCATTTATATGTGTCAAAATACACATAAAACCGGCCTAAACGTCGATTATTTCAATATTTTCAGTTTCGTTCCCCGGCCTGGTTGATCAAATTCAAATGCATTTATATGTGTCAAAATACACATAAAACCGGCCTAAACGTCGATTATTTCAATATTTTCAGTTTCAATCCCCGGCCGGGTTGATCAAATTCAAATGCATTTTTAAGCGTAAAGACACACACATAAACGGTAAAAAAATCGATTTTCAATATTTTCAATTTCTTTCCCCGGCCGGGTAGATCAAATTCAAATGCATTTATATGTTTCAAAATACACATATAACGGCCAAAACGTCGACTTTATCAATATTTTCAGTTTCGTTCCCCGGCCTGGTTGATCAAATTTAAATGCATTTTTAAGTGTATACACACACACATATAGACGGTCAAAACGTCGATTTTTTCAATATTTTCAGTTTCGTGCCCCGGTTAGGTTGATCAAATTCAAATGCATTTATATTTGTCAAAATACACATAAAACCGGCTAAAATGTCGACTTTTTCATATTTTCAGTTTCGTTCCCCGACCTGGTTGATCAAATTTAAATGCATTTATATGTGTTAAAATACACATTAAACCGGCCAAAACGTCGACTTTTTCAATTTTCAGTTTCGTGCACCGGTTAAGTTGATGTATTCAAATGCATTTTTAAGCGTAAAGACACACACATAAACGGTAAAAACATTGATATTTTCAATATTTTCAGTTTCGTTCCCTGGCCTGTTTGATCAAATTCAAATGCATTATATTTGTCAAAATACACATAAAACCGGCCAAAACGTCGACTTTTTCATATTTTCAGTTTCGTTCCCCGGCCTGGTTGATCAAATTCAATGCATTTATATGTGTCAAAATACACATAAAACCGGCCTAAACGTCGATTATTTCAATATTTTCAGTTTCAATCCCCGGCCGGGTTGATCAAATTCAAATGCATTTTTAAGCGTAAAGACACACACATAAACGGTAAAAAAAATCGATTTTCAATATTTTCAATTTCTTTCCCCGGCCGGGTAGATCAAATTCAAATGCATTTATATGTTTCAAAATACACATATAAACGGCCAAAACGTCGACTTTATCAATATTTTCAGTTTCGTTCCCCGGCCTGGTTGATCAAATTTAAATGCATTTTTAAGTGTATACACACACACATATAGACGGTCAAAACGTCGATTTTTTCAATATTTTCAGTTTCGTGCCCCGGTTAGGTTGATCAAATTCAAATGCATTTATATTTGTCAAAATACACATAAAACCGGCTAAAATGTCGACTTTTTCAATATTTTCAGTTTCGTTCCCCGACCTGGTTGATCAAATTTAAATGCATTTATATGTGTTAAAATACACATTAAACCGGCCAAAACGTCGACTTTATCAATATTTTCAGTTTCGTGCACCGGTTAAGTTGATGTTATTCAAATGCATTTTTAAGCGTAAAGACACACACATAAACGGTAAAAACATTGATATTTTCAATATTTTCAGTTTCGTTCCCTGGCCTGTTTGATCAAATTCAAATGCATTTATATTTGTCAAAATACACATAAAACCGGCCAAAACGTCGACTTTTTCAATATTTTCAGTTTCGTTCCCCGACCTGGTTGATCAAATTCAAATGCATTTATATGTGTGAAAATACACAAAAAACCGGCCAAAACGTCGACTTTTTCAATATTTTCAGTTTCGTTCCCCGGCCTGGTTGATCAAATTCAAATGCATTTATATTTGTCCAAATACCCATAAAACCGGCCAAAACGTCGACTTTTTCAATATTTTCAGTTTCGTTCCCCGACCTGGTTGATCAAATTTAAATGCATTTATATGTGTTAAAATACACATTAAACCGGCCAAAACCTCGACTTTTTCAATATTTTCAGTTTCGTGCCCCGGTTAGGTTGATCTTATTCAAATGCATTTTTAAGCGTAAAGACACACACATAAACGGTAAAAACATTGATTTTCAATATTTTCAGTTTCGTTCATATGCCGGGTATATCAAATTCAAATGCATTTATATGTGTCAAAATACACATAAAACCGGCCTAAACGTCGATTATTTCAATATTTTCAGTTTCAATCCCCGGCCGGGTTGATCAAATTCAAATGCATTTTTAAGCGTAAAGACACACACATAAACGGTAAAAAAAATCGATTTTCAATATTTTCAATTTCTTTCCCCGGCCGGGTAGATCAAATTCAAATGCATTTATATGTTTCAAAATACACATATAAACGGCCAAAACGTCGACTTTATCAATATTTTCAGTTTCGTTCCCCGGCCTGGTTGATCAAATTTAAATGCATTTTTAAGTGTATACACACACACATATAGACGGTCAAAACGTCGATTTTTTCAATATTTTCAGTTTCGTGCCCCGGTTAGGTTGATCAAATTCAAATGCATTTATATTTGTCAAAATACACATAAACCGGCCAAATTGTCGACTTTTTCAATAGTTTCAGTTTCGTTCCCTGGCCTGTTTGATCAAATTCAAATGCATTTATATGCGTCAAAATACACATAAAACCGGCCAAAATGTCGACTTTTTCAATATTTTCAGTTTCGTTCCCCGACCTGGTTGATCAAATTTAAATGCATTTATATGTGTTAAAATACACAATAAACCGGCCAAAACGTCGACTTTATCAATATTTTCAGTTTCGTGCACCGGTTAAGTTGATGTTATTCAAATGCATTTTTAAGCGTAAAGACACACACATAAACGGTAAAAACATCGATTTGCAATATTTTCAATTTCTTTCCCCGGCCGGGTAGATCAAATTCAAATGCATTATATGTTTCAAAATACACATATAAACGGCCAAAACGTCGACTTTATCAATATTTTCAGTTTCGTTCCCCGGCCTGGTTGATCAAATTTAAATGCATTTTTAAGTGTATACACACACATATAGACGGTCAAAACGTCGATTTTTTCAATATTTTCAGTTTCGTGCCCCGGTTAGGTTGATCAAATTCAAATGCATTTATATTTGTCAAAATACACATAAAACCGGCCAAATTGTCGACTTTTTCAATAGTTTCAGTTTCGTTCCCTGGCCTGTTTGATCAAATTCAAATGCATTTATATGCGTCAAAATACACATAAAACCGGCCAAATGTCGACTTTTTCAATTTTCAGTTTCGTTCCCCGACCTGGTTGATCAAATTTAAATGCATTTATATGTGTTAAAATACACAATAAACCGGCCAAAACGTCGACTTTATCAATATTTTCAGTTTCGTGCACCGGTTAAGTTGATGTTATTCAAATGCATTTTTAAGCGTAAAGACACACACATAAACGGTAAAAACATCGATTTGCAATATTTTCAATTTCGTTCCCCGGCCAGGTAGATCAAATTCAAATGCATTTATATGTTTCAAAATACACATATAAACGGCCAAAACGTCGACTTTTTCAATATTTTCAATTTCGTTCCCCGGCCTGGTTGATCAAATTTAAATGCATTTATAAGTTTTATAATACACATAAAACCGGCCAAAACGTCGACTTTATCAATATTATCAGTTTCGTGCCCCGGTTAAGTTGATCTTATTCAAATGCATTTTTAAGCGTAAAGACACACGCATAAACGGTAAAATCATCGATTTCTTCAAAATTTTCAGTTTCGTCCCCGACCTGGTTGATCAAATTCAAATGCATTTATATGTGTCAAAATACACATATAAACGGTCAAAACCTCGACTTTTTCAATATTTTCAGTTTCGTGCCCCGGTTAGGTTGATCTTATTCAAATGCATTTTTAAGCGTAAAGACACACACATAAACGGTAAAAACATTGATTTTCAATATTTTCAGTTTCGTTCATATGCCGGGTATATCAAATTCAAATGCATTTATATGTGTCAAAATACACATAAAACCGGCCTAAACGTCGATTATTTCAATATTTTCAGTTTCAATCCCCGGCCGGGTTGATCAAATTCAAATGCATTTTTAAGCGTAAAGACACACATAAACGGTAAAAAAATCGATTTTCAATATTTTCAATTTCTTTCCCCGGCCGGGTAGATCAAATTCAAATGCATTTATATGTTTCAAAATACACATATAAACGGTCAAAACCTCGACTTTTTCAATATTTTCAGTTTCGTGCCCCGGTTAGGTTGATCTTATTCAAATGCATTTTTAAGCGTAAAGACACACACATAAACGGTAAAAACATTGATTTTCAATATTTTCAGTTTCGTTCATATGCCGGGTATATCAAAATCAAATGCATTTATATGTTTCAAAATACACATAAAACCGGCCAAAACGTTGACTTTTTCAATATTTTCAGTTCCGTTCCCCGGCCGGGTTGATCACATTCTAATGCATTTTTAAGTGTATACACACACATATAGACGGTCAAAACGTCGATTTCTTCAAAATTTTCAGTTTCGTCCCCGACCTGGTTGATCAAATTCAAATGCATTTATATGTGTCAAAATACACATATAAACGGCCAAAACCTCGACTTTTTCAATATTTTCATTTTCGTTCCCCGGCCGGGTCGATCTCATTCAAATGCATTTTTAAGCGTAAAGACATACACATAAACGGTAAAAACATCGATATTTTCAATATTTTCAGTTTCGTTCCCCGGCCTGGTTGATCAAATTCAAATGCATTTATATTTGTCAAAATACACATAAAACCGGCCAAATCGTCGACTTTTTCAATATTTTCAGTTTCGTTCCCTGGCCTGTTTGATCAAATTCAAATGCATTTATATGTGTCAAAATACACATAAAACCGGCCGAAATGTCGACTTTTTCAATATTTTCAGTTTCGTTCCCCGATCTGGTTGATCAAATTTAAATGAATTTATATGTGTCAAAATACACATAAAACCGGCCAAAACGTCGACTTTTTCAATATTTTCAATTTCGTTCCCCGGCCTGGTTGATCAAATTTAAATGCATTTATAAGTGTTATAATACACATAAAACCGGCCAAAACGTCGACTTTATCAATATTTTCAGTTTCGTGCCCCGGTTACGTTGATCTTAATCATATGCATTTTTAAGCGTAAAGACACACACATAAACGGTAAAGACATCGATTTCATCAAAATTTTCAGTTTCGTCCCCGGCCTGGTTGATCAAATTCAAATGCATTTATATGTGTCAAAATACACATATAAACGGCCAAAACGTCGACTTTTTCAATATTTTCAGTTTCGTTCCCCGGCCGGGTAGATCATATTCAAATGCATTTATATGTATGAAAATACACAGAGTACTACCCAAAACATCTTTTTTTCAATATTTCCATTTTCGTTCCCCGGCCAGGTAGATCAAATTCAAATGCATTTATATGTGTGAAAATATACATAATACCGGCCAAAACGTCGATTTTTTAAAAATTTTCAATTTCGTTCCCCGGCCGGGTTGATCAAATTTGAACGCATTTATATGTGTGAAAATACACATAAAACCGGCCAATACGTCGACTTTTACATTATTTTCAGTTTCGTTCCCCGGCCTGGTTGATCAAATTTAAATGCATTTATAAGTGTATACACACACATATAGACGGTCAAAACGTCGATTTTTTCAATATTTTCAGTTTCGTGCCCCGGCCTGGTTGATCAAATTTAAATGCATTTATAAGTGTATACACACACATATAGACGGTCAAAACGTCGATTTTTTCAATATTTTCAGTTTCGTGCCCCGGTTAGGTTGATCTTATTCAAATGCATTTTTAAGCGTAAAGACACACACATAAACGGTAAAAACATCGATATTTTTCAATATTTTCAGTTTCGTCCCCGGCCTGGTGATCAAATTCAAATGCATTTATATTGTCAAATACACATAAAACCGGCCAAATCGTCGACTTTTCAATATTTTCAGTTTCGTTCCCTGGCCTGGTTTGATCAAATTGCAAATGCATTATATGTGTCAAAAATACACATAAAACCGGCCAAATCGTCGACTTTTCATATTTTTCAGTTTTCAATCCCCGGACGGGTTGATCAAATTCAAAATGCATTTATTAGTGTTCAAAATACACATAAAACCGGCCAAACGTCGACTTTTCATATTTTCAGTTTCGTTCCCCGACCTGGTTGATCAATTTAAATGCATTTATATGTGTTAAAATACACATTAAACCGGCCAAAAACGTCGACTTTATCAATATTTTCAGTTTCGTGCCCCGGTTAAGGTTGATCTTATTCAAATGCATTTTTAAGCGTAAAGACACACACATAAACGGTAAAAAAAATCGATTTTCAATATTTTCCACTTTCTTTCCCCCGGCCGGGTAGATCAAATTCAAATGCATTTATATGTTTCAAAATACACATATAAACGGCCAAAACGTCGACTTTATCACTATTTTCAGTTTCGTTCCCCGGCCTGGTTGATCAAATTTAAATGCATTTGTTAAGTGTATACACACCACACATATAGACGGTCAAAACGTCGATTTTTTCAATATTTTCAGTTTTCGTGCCCCGGTTAGGTTGATCAAATTCAAATGCATTGTATATTTGTCAAAATACACATAAAACGGCTAAATGTCGAACTTTTTCAATATTTTCAGTTTCGTTCCCCGACCTGGTGATCAAATTTAAATGCATTTATATGTGTTAAAATACACATAAACGGCCAAAACGTCGACTTTTATCAATATTTTCAGTTTTCGTGCACCGGTTAGTTGATGTTATTCAAATGAATTTTTAAGCGTAAAGACACACACATAAACGGTAAAAACTTGATATTCTTCAAAATTTTCAGTTTCGTCCCCGACCTGGTTGATCAAATTCAAATGCATTTATATGTGTCAAAATACACATATAAACGGCCAAAACCTCGACTTTTTCAATATTTTCAGTTTCGTGCCCCGGTTAGGTTGATCTTATTCAAATGCATTTTTAAGCGTAAAGACACACGCATAAACGGTAAAATCATCGATTTCTTCAAAATTTTCAGTTTCGTCCCCGGCCTGGTTGATCAAATTCAAATGCATTTATATTTGTCAAAATACACATAAAACCGGCCAAATCGTCGACTTTTTCAATATTTTCAGTTTCGTTCCCTGGCCTGTTTGATCAAATTCAAATGCATTTATATGTGTCAAAATACACATAAAACCGGCCGAAATGTCGACTTTTTCAATATTTTCAGTTTCGTTCCCCGATCTGGTTGATCAAATTTAAATGAATTTATATGTGTCAAAATACACATAAAACCGGCCAAAACGTCGACTTTTTCAATATTTTCAATTTCGTTCCCCGGCCTGGTTGATCAAATTTAAATGCATTTATAAGTGTTATAATACACATAAAACCGGCCAAAACGTCGACTTTATCAATATTTTCAGTTTCGTGCCCCGGTTACGTTGATCTTAATCATATGCATTTTTAAGCGTAAAGACACACACATAAACGGTAAAGACATCGATTTCATCAAAATTTTCAGTTTCGTCCCCGGCCTGGTTGATCAAATTCAAATGCATTTATATGTGTCAAAATACACATATAAACGGCCAAAACGTCGACTTTTTCAATATTTTCAGTTTCGTTCCCCGGCCGGGTAGATCATATTCAAATGCATTTATATGTATGAAAATACACAGAGTACTACCCAAAACATCTTTTTTTCAATATTTCCATTTTCGTTCCCCGGCCAGGTAGATCAAATTCAAATGCATTTATATGTGTGAAAATATACATAATACCGGCCAAAACGTCGATTTTTTAAAAATTTTCAATTTCGTTCCCCGGCCGGTTGATCAAATTTGAACGCATTTATATGTGTGAAAATACACATAAAACCGGCCAATACGTCGACTTTTACATTATTTTCAGTTTCGTTCCCCGGCCTGGTTGATCAAATTTAAATGCATTTATAAGTGTATACACACACATATAGACGGTCAAAACGTCGATTTTTTCAATATTTTCAGTTTCGTGCCCCGGCCTGGTTGATCAAATTTAAATGCATTTATAAGTGTATACACACACATATAGACGGTCAAAACGTCGATTTTTTCAATATTTTCAGTTTCGTGCCCCGGTTAGGTTGACCTTATTCAAATGCATTTTTAAGCGTAAAGACACACGCATAAACGGTAAAATCATCGATTTCTTTAAAATTTTCAGTTTCGTCCCCGACCTGGTTGATCAATTCAAATGCATTTGTATGTCAAAATACACCTAAACCGGCCTAAACGTCGATTTTTTAAAAATTTTCAATTTCGTTCCCCGGCCGGGTTGATCAAATTTGAACGCATTTATATGTGTGAAAATACACATAAAACCGGCCAAAACGTCGACTTTTACATTATTTTCAGTTTTAATCCCCGGCCGGGTTGATCAAATTCAAATGCATTTATATGTTTCAAAATACACATAAAACCGGCCCAAACGTCGACTTTTTCAATATTTTCAGTTTCGTTCCCCGACCTGGTTGATCAAATTTAAATGCATTTATATGTGTTAAAATACACATTAAACCGGCCAAAACGTCGACTTTATCAATATTTTCAGTTTCGTGCCCCGGTTAAGTTGATCTTATTCAAATGCATTTTTAAGCGTAAAGACACACATAAACGGTAAAAACATCGATTTTCAATATTTTCCATTTCGTTCCCCGGCCAGGTAGATCAAATTCAAATGCATTTATATGTTTCAAAATACACATAAAACCGGCCAAAAGTCGACTTTTCCAATATTTTCAGTTTCGTCCCCGACCTGGTTGATCAAATTCAAATGCATTTATATGTGTCAAAATACACATATAAACGGCCAAAACGTCGACTTTTTCATATTTTCAGTTTCGTGCCCCGGTTAGGTTGATCTTATTCAAATGCATTTTTAAGCGTAAGACACACACATAAACGGTAAATCATTGATTTTCATATTTTCAGTTCCGTTCATATGCCGGGTTATCAAAATCAAATGCATTTATATGTTTCAAAATACACATAAAACCGGCCAAAACGTTGACTTTTTCAATATTTTCCGTTTCGTGCACCGGTTAAGTTGATGTTATTCAAATGCATTTTTAAGCGTAAAGACACCACATAAACGTAAAAACATCGATTTCTCCAAAATTTTCAGTTTCGTCCCCGACCTGGTTGATCAAATTCAAATGCATTTATATGTGTCAAAATACACATATAACGGCCAAAACCTCGACTTTTTCAATATTTTCAGTTTCGTGCCCCGGTTAGGTTGACCTTATTCAAATGCATTTTTAAGCGTAAGACACACGCATAAACGGTAAAATCATCGATTTCTTTAAAATTTTCAGTTTCGTCCCCGACCTGGTTGATCAAATTCAAATGCATTTGTATGTGTCAAAATACACCTAAACCGGCCAAAACGTCGATTTTTTAAAAATTTTCAATTTCGTCCCCGGCCGGGTTGATCAAATTTGAACGCATTTATATGTGTGAAAATACACATAAAACCGGCCAAAACGTCGACTTTTACATTATTTTCAGTTTTAATCCCCGGCCGGGTTGATCAAATTCAAATGCATTTATATGTTTCAAAATACACATAAAACCGGCCCAAACGTCGACTTTTTCATATTTTCAGTTTCGTTCCCCGACCTGGTTGATCAAATTTAAATGCATTTATATGTGTTAAAATAACATTAAACCGGCCAAAACGTCGACTTTATCAATATTTTCAGTTTCGTGCCCCGGTTAAGTTGATCTTATTCAAATGCATTTTTAAGCGTAAAGACACACACATAAACGGTAAAAACATCGATTTTCAATATTTTCCATTTCGTTCCCCGGCCAGGTAGATCAATTCAAATGCATTATATGTTCAAAATACACATAAAACCGGCCAAAACGTCGACTTTTTCAATATTTTCAGTTTCGTCCCCGACCTGGTTGATCAAATTCAAATGCATTTATATGTGTCAAAATACACATAAAACCGGCCAAAACGTCGACTTTTAATATTTTCAGTTTCAATCCCCGGCCGGTTGATCAAATTTAAATGCATTTATAAGTGTTATAATACAATAAAACCGGCCAAAACGTCGACTTTATCAATATTTTCAGTTTCGTGCCCCGGTTACGTTGATCTTAATCATATGCATTTTTAAGCGTAAAGAACCACACATAAACGGTAAAGACATCGATTTCATCAAAATTTTCAGTTTCGTCCCCGGCCTGGTTGATCAAATTCAAATGCATTTATAGTGTCAAAATACAATATAAACGGCCAAAACGTCGACTTTTTCAATATTTTCAGTTTCGTTCCCCGGCCGGGTAGGATCATATTCAAATGCATTTATATGTATGAAATACACAGAGTACTACCCAAAACATCTTTTTTTCAATATTTCCATTTTTCGTTCCCCGGCCAGGTAGATCAAATTCAAATGCATTTATATGTGTGAAAATATACATAATACCGGCCAAAACGTCGATTTTTTAAAAAATTTTCAATTTCGTTCCCCGGCCGGGTTGATCAAATTTGAACGCATTTATATGTGTGAAAATACACATAAAACCGGCCAATACGTCGACTTTTACATTATTTTCAGTTTCGTTCCCCGGCCTGGTTGATCAAATTTAAATGCATTTATAAGTGTATACACACACATATAGACGGTCAAAACGTCGATTTTTTCAATATTTCAGTTTCGTGCACCCGGCCTGGTTGATCAAATTTTAAATGCATTTATAAGTGTATACAACACACATATAGACGGTCAAAACGCGATTTTTTCAATATTTTCAGTTTCGTGCCCCGGTTAGGTTGACCTTATTTCAAATGCATTTTTAAGCGTAAAGACACACGCAATAAACGGTAAAATCATCGATTTCTTTAAAATTTTCAGTTTCGTCCCGACCTGGTGATCAATTCAAATGCATTTGTATGTGTCAAAATACACCTAAACCGGCCTAAACGTCGATTTTTTAAAAATTTTCAATTTCGTTCCCCGGCCGGGTTGATCAAATTTGAACGCATTATATGTGTGGAAAATACACATAAAACCGGCCAAAACGTCGACTTTTACATTATTTTCAGTTTTAATCCCCGGCCGGGTTGATCAAATTCAAATCGCATTTATATGTTTCAAATACACATAAAACCGGCCCAAACGTCGACTTTTTCAATATTTTCAGTTTCGTTCCCCGACCTGGTTGATCAAATTTAAATGCATTATATGTGTTAAAATACACATTAAACCGGCCAAACGTCGACTTTATCAATATTTTCAGTTTCGTGCCCCGGTTAAGTTGATCTTATTCAAATGCATTTTTAAGCGTAAAGACACACACATAAACGGTAAAACATCGATTTTCAATATTTTCCATTTCGTTCCCCGGCCAGGTAGATCAAATTCAAATGCATTTATATGTTTCAAAATACACATAAAACCGGCCCCCAAAACGTCGACTTTTCCAATATTTTCAGTTTCGTCCCCGACCTGGTTGCTCAAATTCAAATGCATTTATATGTGTCAAAATACACATATAAACGGCCAAAACGTCGACTTTTTCAATATTTTCAGTTTCGTGCCCCGGTTAGGTTTGATCTTATTCAAATGCATTTTTAAGCGTAAAGACACACACATAAACGGTAAATCATTGATTTTCAATATTTTTCAGTTCCGTTCATATGCCGGGTATATCAAAATCAAATGCATTTATATGTTTCAAAATACACATAAACCGGCCAAAACGTTGACTTTTTCAATATTTTCCGTTTCGTGCACCGGTTAAGTTGATGTTATTCAAATGCATTTTTAAGCGTAAAGACACACACATAAACGGTAAAACATCGATTTCTCCAAAATTTTTCAGTTTCGTCCCCGACCTGGTTGATCAAATTCAAATGCATTTATATGTGTCCAAAATACACATATAAACGGCCAAAACCTCGACTTTTTCAATATTTCAGTTTCGTGCCCCGGTTAGGTTGACCTTATTCAAATGCATTTTTAAGCGTAAGACACACGCAATAAACGGTAAAATCATCGATTTCTTTAAAATTTTCAGTTTCGTCCCCCGACCTGGTTGATCAAATTCAAATGCATTTATATGTGTCAAAATACACATAAAACCCGGCCAAATCGTCGACTTTTCAATATTTTCAGTTTCGTTCCCTGGCCTGTTTGATCAAATTCAAAATGCATTTATATGTGTCAAAATACACATAAACCGGCCGAAATGTCGACTTTTTCAATATTTTCAGTTTCGTTCCCCGATCTGGTTGATTCCAATTTAAATGCATTTATATGTGTCAAAATACACATAAAACCGGCCAAAACGTCGACTTTTTCAATATTTCAATCTCGTTCCCCGGCCTGGTTGATAAAATTTAAATGCATTTATAAATGTTATAATACACATAAAACCGGCCAAAACGTCGACTTTTTCAATATTTTCAGTTTCGTGCCCCGGTTTAGGTTGACCTTATTCAACTGCATTTTTAAGCGTAAGACACACACATAAACGGTAAAGACATCGATTTCTTCAAAATTTTCAGTTTCGTCCCGGCCTGGTAGATCATATTCAATGCATTTATATGTATAGAAAATACACAGAGTACTACCCAAAACATCTTTTTTTCAATATTTCCAATTCGTTCCCCGGCCGGGTAGATCAAATTCAAATGCATTTATAAGTGTGAAAATATACATAATACCGGCCAAAACGTCGATTTTTTAAAAATTTTCAATTTCGTTCCCCGGCCGGGTTGATCAAATTTGAACGCATTTATATGTGTGAAATACACATAAAACCGGCCAAAACGTCGTCTTTTACATTATTTCAGTTTTAATCCCCGGCGGGTTGATCAAATTCAAATGCATTTATATGTTTCAAAATACACATATAAACGGCCAAACGTCGACTTTTTCAATATTTTCAGTTTCGTTCCCCGGCCGGGTAGATCATATTCAAATGCATTTATATGTATGAAAATACACAGAGTACTACCCAAAACATCTTTTTTTCAATATTTCCAATTTCGTTCCCCGGCCGGGTAGATCAAATTCAAATGCATTTATATGTGTGAAAATATACATAATACCGGCCAAAACGTCGATTTTTTAAAAATTTTCAATTTCGTTCCCCGGCCGGGTTGATCAAATTTGAACGCATTTATATGTGTGAAAATACACATAAAACCGGCCAGAACGTCGTCTTTTACATTATTTTCAGTTTTAATCCCCGGCCGGGTTGATCAAATTCAAATGCATTTATATGTTTCAAAATACACATATAAACGGCCAAAACGTCGACTTTTCCAATATTTTCAATTTCGTTCCCCGGCCTGGTGATCAAATTTAAATGCATTTATAAGTGTATACACACACATATAGACGGTCAAAACGTCGATTTTTTCAATATTTTCAGTTTCGTGCCCCGGTTAGGTTGACCTTATTCAAATGCATTTATAAGCGTAAAGACACACGCATAAACGGTAAAATCATCGATTTCTTTAAAATTTTCAGTTTCGTCCCCGACCTGGTTGATCAAATTCAAATGCATTTATATGTGTCAAAATACACATAAAACCGGCCGAAATGTCGACTTTTTCAATATTTTCAGTTTCGCTCCCCGATCTGGTTGATCAAATTCAAATGCATTTATATGTGTCAAAATACACATAAAACCGGCCGAAACGTCGATTTTTTCAATATTTTCAGTTTCGTTCCCCGATCTGGTTGATCAAATTCAAATGCATTTATATGTGTCAAAATACACATAAAACCGGCCGAAATGTCGACTTTTTCAATATTTTCAGTTTCGTTCCCCGATCTGGTTGATCAAATTTGAACGCATTTATATGTGTGAAAATACACATAAAACCGGCCAAAACGTCGTCTTTTACATTATTTTCAGTTTTAATCCCCGGCCGGGTTGATCAAATTCAAATGCATTTATATGTTCAAAATACACATATAAACGGCCAAAACGTCGACTTTTCCAATATTTTCAATTTCGTTCCCCGGCCTGGTTGATCAAATTTAAATGCATTTATAAGTGTATACACACACATATAGACGGTCAAAACGTCGATTTTTTCAATATTTTCAGTTTCGTGCCCCCGGTTAGGTTGACCTTATTCAAATGCATTTTTAAGCGTAAAGACACACACATAAACGGTAAATCATTGATTTTCAATATTTTCAGTTCCGTTCATATGCCTGGTTGATCAAATTCAAATGCATTTATATTTGTCAAAATACACATAAAACCGGCCAACTCGTCGACTTTTTCAATATTTTCAGTTTCGTTCCCTGGCCTGTTTTAATCAAATTCAAATGCAATTTATATGTGTCAAAATACACATAAACCCGGCCGAAATGTCGACTTTTCAATATTTTCAGTTTCGTTCCCCGATCTGGTTGATCAAATTTAAATGCATTTATATGTGTCAAAATACACACAAAACCGGCCAAAACGTCGACTTTTTCAATATTTTCAGTTTCGTTCCCCGACCTGGTTGATCAAATTTAAATGCATTTATATGTGTTAAAATACACATTAAACCGGCCAAAACGTCGACTTTATCAATATTTTCAGTTTCGTGCCCCGGTTAAGTTGATCTTATTCCAATGCATTTTTAAGCGTAAAGACACACACATAAACGGTAAAAACATCGATTTTCAATATTTTCAATTTCTTTCCCCGGCCGGGTAGATCAAATTCAAATGCATTTATATGTTTCAAAATACACATATAAACGGCCAAAACGTTCGACTTTTCCAATATTTTCAGTTTCGTTCCCCGGCCTGGTTGATCAAATTTAAATGCATTTTTAAGTGTATACACACACATATAGACGGTCAAACATCGATTTTTTCAATATTTTCAGTTTCGTGCCCCGGTTAGGTAGATCTTATTCAAAGCATTTTTAAGCGTAAAGACACACACATAAACGGTAAAAACATCGATTTCTTCAAAATTTTCAGTTTCGTTCCCCGGCCTGGTTGATCAAATTCAAATGCATTTGTATGTGTCAAAATACACCTAAAACCGGCCTAAATGTCGATTATTTCAATATTTTCAGTTTCGTTCCCCGGCCGGGTAGATCATATTCAAATGCATTTATATGTATGAAAATACACAGAATACTACCCAAAACATCTTTTTTTCAATATTTCCAATTTCATTCCCCGGCCGGGTAGATCAAATTCAAATGCATTTATATGTGTGAAATATACATAATACCGGTCAAAACGTCGATTTTTTAAAAATTTTCAATTTCGTTCCCCGGCCGGGTTGCTCAAATTTGAACGCATTAATATGTGTGAAAATACTCATAAAACCGGCCAAACTTCGACTTTTACATTATGTTCAGTTTTAATCCCCGGCCGGGTTGATCAAATTCAAATGCATTTATATGTTTCAAAATACACATATAAACGGCCACAACGTCGACTTTTTCAATATTTTCAGTTTCGTTCCCCGGCGGGGTTGATCACATTCTAATGCATTTTTAAGTGTATACACACACATATAGACGGTCAAAACGTCGATTTCTTCAAAATTATCAGTTTCGTCCCCGACCTGGTTGATCAAATTCAAATGCATTTATATGTGTCAAAATACACATATAAACGGCCAAAACCGCGACTTTTTCAATATTTTCAGTTTCGTTCCCCGGCCGGGTCGATCTCATTCAAATGCATTTTTAAGCGTAAAGACATACACATAAACGGTAAAAACATCGATATTTTCAATATTTTCAGTTTCGTTCCCCGGCCTGGTTGATCAAATTCAAATGCATTTATATTTGTCAAAATACACATAAAACCGGCCAAATCGTCGACTTTTTCAATATTTTCAGTTTCGTTCCCTGGCCTGTATGATCAAATTCAAATGCATTTATATGTGTCAAAATACACATAAAACCGGCCGAAATGTCGACTTTTTCAATATTTTCAGTTTCGTTCCCCGATCTGGTTGATCAAATTTAAATGCATTTATATGTGTCAAAATACACATAAAACCGGCCAAAACGTCGACTTTTTCAATATTTTCAGTTTCGTTCCCCGACCTGGTTGATCAAATTTAAATGCATTTATATGTGTTAAAATACACATTAAACCGGCCAAAACGTCGACTTTATCAATATTTTCAGTTTCGTGCCCCGGTTAAGTTGATCTTATTCAAATGCATTTTTAAGCGTAAAGACACACACATAAACGGTAAAAACATTGATTTTCAATATTTTCAGTTTCGTTCCCCGACCTGGTTGATCAAATTTAAATGCATTTATATGTGTCAAAATACACATAAAACCGGCCAAAACGTCGACTTTTTCAATATTTTCAGTTTCGTTCCCCGACCTGGTTGATCAAATTTAAATGCATTTATATGTGTTAAAATACACATTAAACCGGCCAAAACGTCAACTTTATCAATATTTTCAGTTTCGTGCCCCGGTTAAGTTGATCTTATTCAAATGCATTTTTAAGCGTAAAGACACACACATAAACGGTAAAATCATCGATTTCTTCAAAATTTTCAGTTTCGTCCCCGACCTGGTTGATCAAATTCAAATGTATTTATATGTTTCAAAATACACATATAAACGGCCAAAACCTCGACTTTTTCAATATTTTCAGTTTCGTGCCCCGGTTAGGTTGATCTTATTCAAATGCATTTTTAAGCGTAAAGACACACACATAAACGGTAAAAACATTGATTTTCAATATTTTCAGTTTCGTTCATCGGCCGGGTATATCAAAATCAAATGCATTTATATGTTTCAAAATACACATAAAACCGGCCAAAACGTTGACTTTTTCAATATTTTCAGTTTCGTTCCCCGGCCGGGTTGATCACATTCTAATGCATTTTTAAGTGTATACACACACATATAGACGGTCAAAACGTCGATTTCTTCAAAATTATCAGTTTCGTCCCCGACCTGGTTGATCAAATTCAAATGCATTTATATGTGTCAAAATACACATATAAACGGCCAAAACCTCGACTTTTTCAATATTTTCAGTTTCGTTCCCCGGCCGGGTCGGTCTCATTCAAATGCATTTTTAAGCGTAAAGACATACACATAAACGGTAAAAACATCGATATTTTCAATATTTTCAGTTTCGTTCCCCGGCCTGGTTGATCAATTCAAATGCATTTATATTTGTCAAAATACACATAAAACCGGCCAAATCGTCGACTTTTTATTATTTTCAGTTTCAATCCCCGACCTGGTTTATCAAATTCAAATGCATTTTTAGTGTAAAGACAGACACATAAACGGTATAAATATCGATTTTTTCAATATTTTCAGTTTCGTTCCCCGGCTTGGTTGATCAATTCAAATGCATTTATATGTGTCAAAATACACATAAATCCGGCCTAAACGTCGACTTTTTCAATATTTTCAGTTTCGTTCCCCGGCCGGGTCGATCTCATTCTAATGCAGTTTTAAGCGTAAAGACATACACATAAACGGTAAAAACATCGATATTTTCAATATTTTCAGTTTCGTTCCCCGGCCTGGTTTATCAAATTTAAATGCATTTATATGTGTCAAAATACACATAAAACCGGTCCAAACGTCCACTTTTTCAATACTTTCAGTTTCGTTCCCCGGTTAAGTTGATCTTATTCAAATGCATTTTTAAGCGTAAAGACACACACATAAACGGTAAAACATCGATATTTTCAATATTTTCAGTTTCGTTCCCCGGCCTGGTTGATCAAATTCAAATATTCAAATGCATTTATATGTGTCAAAATACACATAAACCGGCCAAATCGTCGACTTTTTCAATATTTTCAGTTTCGTTCCCTGGCCTGTTTGATCAAATTCAAATGCATTTATATGTGTCAAAATAAACATAAAACGGGCCAAAATGTCGACTTTTTCAATATTTTCAGTTTCGTTCCCCGACCTGGTTGATCAAATTCAAATGGATTTATATGTTTCAAAATACACATGTAAACGGCCAAAACGTCGACTTTCTCAATATTTTCAGTTTCGTTCCCCGGCCTGGTTGATCAAATTTAAATGCATTTTTAAGTATATACACACACATATAGACGGTTAAAACGTCGATTTTTTCAATATTTTCAGTTTCGTGCCCCGGTTAGGTTGATCTTATTCAAATGCATTTTTAAGCGTAAAGACACACACATAAACGGTAAAAACATCGATTTCTTCAAAATTTTCAGTTTCGTCCCCGGCCTGGTTGATCAAATTCAAATGCATTTATATGTGTCAAAATACACATATAAACGGCCAAAACGTCGACTTTTTCAATATTTTCAGTTTCGTTCCCCGGCCGGGTCGATCTCATTCAAATGCATTTTTAATCGTAAAGACACACATAAACGGTAATAACATCGATTTTTTCAATATTTTTAGTTTCGTTCCCCGGCCTGGTTGATCAAATTCAAATGCATTTGTATGTGTCAAAATACACCTAAAACCGGCCTAAACGTCGATTATTTCAATATTTTCAGTTTCGTTCCCTGGCCTGTTTGATCAAATTCAAATGCATTCATATTTGTCAAAATACACATAAAACCGGCCAAATCGTCGACTTTTTCAATATTTTCTGTGTCGTTCCCCGGCCGGGTCGATCTCATTCAAATGCATTTTTAAGCGTAAAGACATACACATAACGGTAAAAACATCGATATTTTCAATATTTTCAGTTCGTTCCCCGGCCTGGTTGATCAAATTCAAATGCATTTATATGTGTCAAAATACACATAAAAACCGGCCAAAACGTCGACTTTTTCAATATTTTCAGTTTCGTGCCCCGGTTAAGTTGATCTTATTCAAATGCATTTTTTTAGCGTAAAGACACACACATAAACGGTAAAAACATCGATATTCAATATTTTCATTTTCGTTCCCCGGCCGGGTTGATCAAGTTCAAATGCATTTATATGTGTGAAAATACACAGAATACTGACCAAAACATCTATGTTTAAAAAATTTTCAATTTTGATTCCCGGCCGGGCTGATTTCATTCATATGCATTTTTAAGCGTAAAGACACACATAAACGGTAAAAACATCGATATTTTCAATATTTCAGTTTCGTTCCCCGGCCTGGTTGATCAAATTCAAATGCATTTATATTTGTCAAAATACACATAAACCGGCCAAATCGTCGACTTTTTTCAATATTTTCAGTTTCGTTCCCTGGCCTGTTTGATCAAATTCAAATGCATTTATATGTGTCAAATAAACATAAAACCGGCCAAAATGTCGACTTTTTCAATATTTTCAGTTTCGTTCCCCGACCTGGTTGATCAAATTCAAATGCATTTATATGTTTCAAAATACACATGTAAACGGCCAAAACGTCGACTTTCTCAATATTTTCAGTTTCGTTCCCCGGCCTGGTTGATCAAATTTAAATGCATTTTTAAGTATATACACACACATATAGACGGTTAAAACGTCGATTTTTTCAATATTTTCAGTTTTCGTGCCCCGGTTAGGTTGATCTTATTCAAATGCATTTTTAAGCGTAAAGACACACACATAAACGGTAAAAACATCGATTTCTTCAAATTTTCAGTTTCGTCCCCGGCCTGGTTCATCAAATTCAAATGCATTTATATGTGTCAAAATACACATATAAACGGCCAAAACGTCGACTTTTTCAATATTTTCAGTTTCGTTCCCCGGCCGGGTCGATCTCATTCAAATGCATTTTTAATCGTAAAGACACACATAAACGGTAATAACATCGATTTTTTCAATATTTTTAGTTTCGTTCCCCGGCCTGGTTGATCAAATTCAAATGCATTTGTATGTGTCAAAATACACCTAAAACCGGCCTAAACGTCGATTATTTCAATATTTCAGTTTCGTTCCCTGGCCTGTTTGATCAAATTCAAATGCATTCATATTTGTCAAAATACACATAAAACCGGCCAAATCGTCGACTTTTTCAATATTTCAGTGTCGTTCCCCGGCCGGGTCGATCTCATTCAAATGCATTTTTAAGCGTAAAGACATACACATAAACGGTAAAAACATCGATATTTTCAATATTTTCAGTTTCGTTCCCCGGCCTGGTTGATCAAATTCAAATGCATTTATATGTGTCAAAATACACATAAAACCGGCCAAAACGTCGACTTTTTCAATATTTTCAGTTTCGTGCCCCGGTTAAGTTGATCTTATTCAAATGCATTTTTTAGCGTAAAGACACACACATAAACGGTAAAAACATCGATATTCAATATTTTCATTTTCGTTCCCCGGCCGGGTTGATCAAGTTCATATGCATTTATATGTGTGAAAATACACAGAATACTGACCAAAACATCTATGTTTAAAAAATTTTCAATTTTGATTCCCGGCCGGGCTGATTTCATTCATATGCATTTTTAAGCGTAAAGACACACATAAATGGTACAAACATCGATTTTTTCAATATTTTCAGTTTCAATCCCCGGCCGAGTTGATCAAATTCAAATGCATTTATATGTGTGAAAATATACATAAAACCGGCCAAAACGTCGATTTTTTAAAAATTTACAATTTCGTTCCCCGGCCGGGTTGATCAAATTCGAACTCATTTATATGTGTGAAAATACACATAAAACCGGCCAAAACGTCGACTTTTACATTAATTTCAGTTTTAATCCCCGGCCGGGTTGATCAAATTCAAATGCATTATTAAGCGTAATGACACACACGTAAATGGTACAAACATCGATTTTTCCAATATTTTCAGTTTCGTTCCCCGGCCGGGTAGATCAAATTCAAATGCATTTATATGTGTCAAAATACACATATAAACGGCCAAAATGTCGACTTTTTCAATATTTTCAGTTTCGTTCCCCGCCCGGGTTGATCGAGTTCAAATTCATTTATATGTGCGAACTACACATATAAACGGCCAAAACGTCGACTTTTTCAATATTTTCAGTTTCGTTCCCCGGCCGGGTCGATCTCATTGAAATGCATTTTAAGCGTAAAGACACACACATAAACGGTACAAACATCGATTTTTTCAATATTTTCAGTTTCGTTCCCCGGCCTGGTTGATCAAATTCACATGCATTTATATGTGTGAATATATACATAAAACCGGCCAAAACGTCGATTTTTAAATAAATTTTCAATGTCGTTCCCCGGCCGGGTTGATCAAATTCAAATGCATTTATGTGTGTCAAAATACACATATAAACGGCCAAAATGGTCGACTATATCAATATTTTCAGTTTCAATCCCCGGCCTGGTTGATCAAATTCACATGCATTTATATGTGTGAATATATACATAAAACCGGCCAAAACGTCGATTTTTTAAAAATTTTCAATGTCGTTCCCCGACCTGGTTGATCAAATTCAAAGGCATTTATATGTGTGAAAATATACATAAAACCGCCAAAACGTCGACTTTATCAATATTTTCAGTTTCAATCCGCGGCCTGGTTGATCAAATTCACATGCATTTATATGTGTGAATATATACATAAAACCGGCCAAACGTCGATTTTTAAATAAATTTTCAATGTCGTTCCCCGGCCGGGTTGATCAAATTTAAATGCTTTATATGTGTCAATATACACATAAAACCGGCCAAAACGTCGACTTTTCAATATTTTCAGTTTCGTGCCCCGGTTAGGTTGATCTTATTCAAATGCATTTATATGTGTCAAAATACACATAATATCGGCCAAAATGTCGACTTTTTAAATATTTTCAGTTTCGTTCCCCGACCTGGGTTGATCGAGTTCAAATGCATTTATATGTGTGAAAATACACATAAAACCGGCCAAAATGTCGACTTTTTCAATATTTTGAGTTTCGTTCCCCGACCTGGTTGATCAAATTTAAATGCATTTATATGTGTCAAAATACACATAAAACCGGCCAAAACGTCGACTTTTTCAATATTTTCAGTTTTCGTGCCCCGGTTAGGTTGATCTTATTCAAATGCATTTATATGTGTCAAAATACACATATAAACGGCCAAAACGTCGACTTTTTCAATATTTTCAGTTTCGTTCCCCGGCCGGGTCGATCTCATTCAAATGCATTTTTAAGCGTAACGACACACACATAAACGGTAAAAACATCGATTTTTTCAATATTTTCAGTTTCGTTTGCCGGCCTAGTTGATCAAATTCAAATGAATTTATATGTGTGAAAATACACATAAACCGGCCAAAACTTCGACTTTTTCAATATTTTCAGTTTCGTTCCCCGACCTGGTTGATCAAATTTAAATGCATTATATGTGTCAAAATACACATAAAACCGGCAAAAACGTCGACTTTTTCAATATTTTCAGTTTCGTGCCCCGGTTAGGTTGATCTTATTCAAATGCATTTATATGTGTCAAAATACACATAAAACCGGCCAAAACGTCGAACTTTTCAATATTTTCAATTTCGTTCCCTGGCCGGATCGATCTCATTCAAATGCAATTTTAAGCGTAAAGACACACACATAAACGGAACAAACATCGATTTTTTCAATATTTTCAGTTTCGTCCCCGACCTGGTTGATCAAATTTAAATGCATTTATATGTGTCAAAATACACATAAAACCGCCAAAACGTCCGACTTTTTCAATATTTTCATTTCGTGCCCCGCTTAGGTTGATCTTATTCAAAAATGTGATTTATATGTTTCAAAATACACATATAAACGGGCCAAAACCTCGACTTTTTCATTATTTTCAGTTCGTGCCCCGGTTAGGTTGATCTTATTCAATGCATTTTAAGCGTAAGACACACACATAAACGGTAAAAAACTTGATTTTCAATAGTTTCAGTTTCGTTCATCGGCAGGTAATCAAAATCAAATGCATTTAGATGTTTTCAAAATACACATAAAACCGGCCAAAACGTTGACTTATCAATATTTTCAGTTTCGTGCCCCGGTTAAGTTGATCTTATTCCAATGGCATTTTTAAGCGTAAGACCCACACATAAACGGTAAAGAACATCGATTTTCAATATTTTCAATTTCTTTCCCCCGGCCGGGTAGATCAAAATCAATGCATTTATGTGTATGAAAATACACAGAAAACTACCCATAACATCTTTTTTTCAATATTTCCAATTTCGTTCCCCGGCCGGGTAGATCAAATTCAAATGCATTTATATGTGTCAAATAAACATAAAACGGGCCAAAATGTCGACTTTTTCAATATGTTCAGTTTCGTTCCCGACCTGGTTGATCAATTCAAATGGATTTATATGTTTCAAAAATACACATGTAACGCCAAAACGGTCGACTTTCTCAATATTTTCAGTTTCGTTCCCCGGCCGGGTTGATCAAATTTGAACGCATTTATATGTGTGAAAATACTCATAAAACCGGCCAAAACGTCGACTTTTACATTATTTTCAGTTTTAATCCCCGGCCGGGTAGATCAAATTCAAATGCATTTATATGTGTCAAAATACACACAAAACCGGCCAAAACGTCGACTTTTTGAATATTTTCAGTTTCGTTCCCCGACCTGGTTGATCAAATTTAAATGCATTATATGTGTTAAAATACACATTAACCGGCCAAAACGTCGACTTTATCAATATTTTCAGTTTCGTGCCCCGGTTAAGTTGATCTTATTCCAATGCATTTTTAAGCGTAAAGACACACACATAAACGGTAAAAACATCGATTTTCAATATTTTCAATTTCTCTTCCCCGGCCGGGTAGATCAAAATCAAATGCATTTATATGTATGAAAATACACAGAATACTACCCATAACATCTTTTTTTCAATATTCCAATTTCGTTCCCCGGCCGGGTAGATCAAATTCAAATGCATTTATATGTGTGAAAATATACATAATACCGGCCAAAACGTCGATTTTTTAAAAATTTTCAATTTCGTTCCCCGGCCGGGTTGATCAAATTTGAACGCATTTATATGTGTGAAAATACTCATAAAACCGGCCAAAACGTCGACTTTTACATTATTTTCAGTTTTAATCCCCGGCCGGGTAGATCAAATTCATGCATTTATATGTTTCAAAATACACATATAACGGCCAAAACGTCGACTTTTCCAATATTTTCAGTTTCGTTCCCCGGCCTGGTTGATCAAATTTAAATGCTTTTAAGTGTATACACACATATAGACGGTCAAAACATCGATTTTTTCAATATTTTCAGTTTCGTGCCCCGGTTAGGTAGATCTTATTCAAATGCATTTTTAAGCGTAAAGACACACACATAAACGGTAAAAACATCGATTTCTTCAATATTTTCAGTTTCGTTCCCCGGCCTGGTTGATCAAATTCAAATGCATTTATATGTGTCAAAATACACATAAAACCGGCCTAAACGTCGATTATTTCAATATTTTCAGTTTCAATCCCCGGCCGGGTTGATCAAATTCAAATGCATTTTTAAGCGTAAAGACACACACATAACGGTAAAAAAAACGATTTTCAATATTTTCAATTTCTTTCCCCGGCCGGGTAGATCAAATTCAAATGCATTTATATGTTTCAAAATACACATATAAACGGCCAAAACGTCGACTTTATCAATATTTTCAGTTTCGTTCCCCGGCCTGGTTGATCAAATTTAAATGCATTTTTAAGTGTATACACACACACATATAGACGGTCAAAACGTCGATTTTTTCAATATTTTCAGTTTCGTGCCCCGGTTAGGTTGATCAAATTCAAATGCATTTATATTTGTCAAAATACACATAAAACCGGCTAAAATGTCGACTTTTTCAATATTTTCAGTTTCGTTCCCCCCTGGTTGATCAAATTTAAATGCATTTATAGTGTTAAAATACACATTAAACCGGCCAAAACGTCGACTTTATCAATATTTTCAGTTTCGTGCACCGGTTAAGTTGATGTTATTCAAATGCATTTTTAAGCGTAAAGACACACACATAAATAAAAACATTGATATTTTCAATATTTTCAGTTTCGTTCCCTGGCCTGTTTGATCAAATTCAAATGCATTTATATTTGTCAAAATACACATAAAACCGGCCAAAACGTCGACTTTTTCAATATTTTCAGTTTCGTTCCCCGACCTGGTTGATCAAATTCAAATGCATTTATATGTGTGAAAATACACAAAAAACCGGCCAAAACGTCGACTTTTTCAATATTTTCAGTTTCGTTCCCCGGCCTGGTTGATCAAATTCAAATGCATTTATATTTGTCCAAATACCCATAAAACCGGCCAAAACGTCGACTTTTTCAATATTTTCAGTTTCGTTCCCCGACCTGGTTGATCAAATTTAAATGCATTTATGTGTTAAAATACACATTAAACCGGCCAAAACCTCGACTTTTTCAATTTTCAGTTTCGTGCCCCGGTTAGGTTGATCTTATTCAAATGCATTTTTAAGCGTAAAGACACACACATAAACGGTAAAAACATTGATTTTCAATATTTTCAGTTTCGTTCATATGCCGGGTATATCAAATTCAAATGCATTTATATGTGTCAAAATACACATAAAACCGGCCTAAACGTCGATTATTTCAATATTTTCAGTTTCAATCCCCGGCCGGGTTGATCAAATTCAAATGCATTTTTAAGCGTAAAGACACACACATAAACGGTAAAAAAAATCGATTTTCAATATTTTCAATTTCTTTCCCCGGCCGGGTAGATCAAATTCAAATGCATTTATATGTTTCAAAATACACATATAAACGGCCAAAACGTCGACTTTATCAATATTTTCAGTTTCGTTCCCCGGCCTGGTTGATCAATTTAAATGCATTTTTAAGTGTATACACAACACATATAGACGGTCAAAACGTCGATTTTTTCAATATTTTCAGTTTCGTGCCCCGGTTAGGTTGATCAAATTCAAATGCATTTATATTTGTCAAAATACATAAACCGGCCAAATTGTCGACTTTTTCAATAGTTTCAGTTTCGTTCCCTGGCCTGTTTGATCAAATTCAAATGCATTTATATGCGTCAAAATACACATAAAACCGGCCAAATGTCGACTTTTTCAATATTTTCAGTTTCGTTCCCCGACCTGGTTGATCAAATTTAAATGCATTTATATGTGTTAAAACACAATAAACCGGCCAAAACGTCGACTTTATCAATATTTTCAGTTTCGTGCACCGGTTAAGTTGATGTTATTCAAATGCATTTTTAAGCGTAAAGACACACACATAAACGGTAAAAACATCGATTTGCAATATTTTCAATTTCGTTCCCCGGCCAGGTAGATCAAATTCAAATGCATTTATGTTTCAAAATACACATATAAACGGCCAAAACGTCGACTTTTTCAATATTTTCAATTTCGTTCCCCGGCCTGGTTGATCAAATTTAAATGCATTTATAAGTTTTATAATACACATAAAACCGGCCAAAACGTCGACTTTATCAATATTCAGTTTCGTGCCCCGGTTAAGTTGATCTTATTCAAATGCATTTTTAAGCGTAAAGACACACGCATAAACGGTAAAATCATCGATTTCTTCAAATTTTCAGTTTCGTCCCCGACCTGGTTGATCAAATTCAAATGCATTTATATGTGTCAAAATACACATATAACGTCAAAACCTCGACTTTTTCAATATTTTCAGTGTCGTGCCCCGGTTAGGTTGATCTTATCAAATGCATTTTTAGCGTAAAGACACACACATAACGGTAAAAACATTGAGTTTCAATATTTTCAGTTTTCGTTCATATGCCGGGTATATCAAATTCAATGCATTTATATGTGTCCAAAATACACATAAAGACCGCCTAAACGGTCGATTAGTTCAATATTTTCAGTTTCAATCCCCGGCCGGGTTGATCAAATTCAAATGCATTTTTAAGCGTAAAGCACACACATAAACGGTAAAAAAAATCGATTTTCAATATTTTCAATTTCTTTCCCCGCCGGGGTAGATCAAATTCAAATGCATTATATGTTTCAAAATACACATATAAACGGTCAAAACCTCGACTTTTTCAATATTTTCAGTTTCGTGCCCCGGTTAGGTTGATCTTATTCAAATGCATTTTTAAGCGTAAAGACACACACATAAACGGTAAAAACATTGATTTTCAATATTTTCAGTTTCGTTCATATGCCGGGTATATCAAATCAAATGCATTTATATGTTTCAAAATACACATAAAACCGGCCAAAACGTTGACTTTTCAATATTTTCAGTTCCGTTCCCCGGCCGGGTTGATCACATTCTAATGCATTTTTAAGTGTATACACACACATATAGACGGTCAAAACGTCGATTTCTTCAAATTTTCAGTTTCGTCCCCGACCTGGTTGATCAAATTCAAATGCATTTATATGTGTCAAAATACACATATAAACGGCCAAAACCTCGACTTTTTCAATATTTTCATTTTCGTTCCCCGGCCGGGTCGATCTCATTCAAATGCATTTTTAAGCGTAAAGACATACACATAAACGGTAAAAACATCGATATTTTCAATATTTTCAGTTTCGTTCCCCGGCCTGGTTGATCAAATTCAAATGCATTTATATTTGTCAAAATACACATAAAACCGGCCAAATCGTCGACTTTTTCAATATTTTCAGTTTCGTTCCCTGGCCTGTTTGATCAAATTCAAATGCATTTATATGTGTCAAAAACACATAAAACCGGCCGAAATGTCGACTTTTTCAATATTTTCAGTTTCGTTCCCCGATCTGGTTGATCAAATTTAAATGAATTTATATGTGTCAAAATACACATAAAACCGGCCAAAACGTCGACTTTTTCAATATTTTCAATTTCGTTCCCCGGCCTGGTTGATCAAATTTAAATGCATTTATAATGTTATAATACACATAAAACCGGCCAAAACGTCGACTTTATCAATATTTTCAGTTTCGTGCCCCGGTTACGTTGATCTTAATCATATGCATTTTTAAGCGTAAAGACACACATAAACGGTAAAGACATCGATTTCATCAAAATTTTCAGTTTCGTCCCCGGCCTGGTTGATCAAATTCAAATGCATTTATATGTTCAAAATACACATATAAACGGCCAAAACGTCGACTTTTTCAATATTTTCAGTTTCGTTCCCCGGCCGGGTAGATCATATTCAAATGCATTTATATGTATGAAAATACACAGAGTACTACCCAAAACATCTTTTTTTCAATATTCCATTTTCGTTCCCGGCCAGGTAGATCAAATTCAAATGCATTTATATGTGTGAAAATATACATAATACCGGCCAAAACGTCGATTTTTTAAAAATTTTCAATTTCGTTCCCCGGCCGGGTTGATCAAATTTGAACGCATTTATATGTGTGAAAATACACATAAAACCGGCCAATACGTCGACTTTTACATTATTTTCAGTTTCGTTCCCCGGCCTGGTTGATCAAATTTAAATGCATTTATAGTGTATACACACACATATAGACGGTCAAAACGTCGATTTTTTCAATATTTTCAGTTTCGTGCCCGGCCTGGTTGATCAAATTTAAATGCATTTATAAGTGTATACACACACATATAGACGGTCAAAACGTCGATTTTTTCAATATTTCAGTTTCGTGCCCCGGTTAGGTTGACCTTATTCAAATGCATTTTTAAAGCGTAAAGACACACGCATAAACGGTAAAATCATCGATTTCTTTAAAATTTTCAGTTTCGTCCCCGACCTGGTTGATCAAATTCAAATGCATTTGTATGTGTCAAAATACACCTAAAACCGGCCTAAACGTCGATTTTTTAAAAATTTTCAATTTCGTTCCCCGGCCGGGTTGATCAAATTTGAACGCATTTATATGTGTGAAAATACACATAAAACCGGCCAAAACGTCGACTTTTACATTATTTCAGTTTTAATCCCCGGCCGGGTTGATCAAATTCAAATGCATTTATATGTTTCAAAATACACATAAAACCGGCCCAAACGTCGACTTTTTCAATATTTTCAGTTTCGTTCCCCGACCTGGTTGATCAAATTTAAATGCATTTATATGTGTTAAAATACACATTAAACCGGCCAAACGTCGACTTTATCAATATTTTCAGTTTCGTGCCCGGTTAAGTTGATCTTATTCAAATGCATTTTTAAGCGTAAAGACACACACATAAACGGTAAAAACATCGATTTTCAATATTTTCCATTTCGTTCCCCGGCCAGGTAGATCAAATTCAAATGCATTTATATGTTTCAAAATACACATAAAACCGGCCAAAACGTCGACTTTTCCAATATTTTCAGTTTCGTCCCCGACCTGGTTGATCAAATTCAAATGCATTTATATGTGTCAAAATACACATATAAACGGCCAAAACGTCGACTTTTTCAATATTTTCAGTTTCGTGCCCCGGTTAGGTTGATCTTATTCAAATGCATTTTTAAGCGTAAAGACACACACATAAACGGTAAATCATTGATTTTCAATATTTTCAGTTCCGTTCATATGCCGGGTATATCAAAATCAAATGCATTTATATGTTTCAAAATACACATAAAACCGGCCAAAACGTTGACTTTTTCAATATTTTCCGTTTCGTGCACCGGTTAAGTTGATGTTATTCAAATGCATTTTTAAGCGTAAAGACACACACATAAACGGTAAAAACATCGATTTCTCCAAAATTTTCAGTTTCGTCCCCGACCTGGTTGATCAAATTCAAATGCATTTATATGTGTCAAAATACACATATAAACGGCCAAAACCTCGACTTTTTCAATATTTTCAGTTTCGTGCCCCGGTTAGGTTGACCTTATTCAAATGCATTTTTAAGCGTAAAGACACACGCATAAACGGTAAAATCATCGATTTCTTTAAAATTTTCAGTTTCGTCCCCGACCTGGTTGATCAAATTCAAATGCATTTATATGTGTCAAAATACACATAAAACCGGCCAAATCGTCGACTTTTTCAATATTTTCAGTTTCGTTCCCTGGCCTGTTTGATCAAATTCAAATGCATTTATATGTGTCAAAATACACATAAAACCGGCCGAAATGTCGACTTTTTCAATATTTTCAGTTTCGTTCCCCGATCTGGTTGATCCAATTTAAATGCATTTATATGTGTCAAAATACACATAAAACCGGCCAAAACGTCGACTTTTTCAATATTTTCAATCTCGTTCCCCGGCCTGGTTGATAAAATTTAAATGCATTTATAAATGTTATAATACACATAAAACCGGCCAAAACGTCGACTTTTTCAATATTTTCAGTTTCGTGCCCCGGTTAGGTTGACCTTATTCAAATGCATTTTTAAGCGTAAAGACACACACATAAACGGTAAAGACATCGATTTCTTCAAAATTTTCAGTTTCGTCCCCGGCCTGGTAGATCATATTCAAATGCATTTATATGTATGAAAATACACAGAGTACTACCCAAAACATCTTTTTTTCAATATTTCCAATTTCGTTCCCCGGCCGGGTAGATCAAATTCAAATGCATTTATAAGTGTGAAAATATACATAATACCGGCCAAAACGTCGATTTTTTAAAAATTTTCAATTTCGTTCCCCGGCCGGGTTGATCAAATTTGAACGCATTTATATGTGTGAAAATACACATAAAACCGGCCAAAACGTCGTCTTTTACATTATTTTCAGTTTTAATCCCCGGCCGGGTTGATCAAATTCAAATGCATTTATATGTTTCAAAATACACATATAAACGGCCAAAACGTCGACTTTTTCAATATTTTCAGTTTCGTTCCCCGGCCGGGTAGATCATATTCAAATGCATTTATATGTATGAAAATACACAGAGTACTACCCAAAACATCTTTTTTTCAATATTTCCAATTTCGTTCCCCGGCCGGGTAGATCAAATTCAAATGCATTTATATGTGTGAAAATATACATAATACCGGCCAAAACGTCGATTTTTTAAAAATTTTCAATTTCGTTCCCCGGCCGGGTTGATCAAATTTGAACGCATTTATATGTGTGAAAATACACATAAAACCGGCCAGAACGTCGTCTTTTACATTATTTTCAGTTTTAATCCCCGGCCGGGTTGATCAAATTCAAATGCATTTATATGTTTCAAAATACACATATAAACGGCCAAAACGTCGACTTTTCCAATATTTTCAATTTCGTTCCCCGGCCTGGTTGATCAAATTTAAATGCATTTATAAGTGTATACACACACATATAGACGGTCAAAACGTCGATTTTTTCAATATTTTCAGTTTCGTGCCCCGGTTAGGTTGACCTTATTCAAATGCATTTATAAGCGTAAAGACACACGCATAAACGGTAAAATCATCGATTTCTTTAAAATTTTCAGTTTCGTCCCCGACCTGGTTGATCAAATTCAAATGCATTTATATGTGTCAAAATACACATAAAACCGGCCGAAATGTCGACTTTTTCAATATTTTCAGTTTCGCTCCCCGATCTGGTTGATCAAATTCAAATGCATTTATATGTGTCAAAATACACATAAAACCGGCCGAAACGTCGATTTTTTCAATATTTTCAGTTTCGTTCCCCGATCTGGTTGATCAAATTCAAATGCATTTATATGTGTCAAAATACACATAAAACCGGCCGAAATGTCGACTTTTTCAATATTTTCAGTTTCGTTCCCCGATCTGGTTGATCAAATTTGAACGCATTTATATGTGTGAAAATACACATAAAACCGGCCAAAACGTCGTCTTTTACATTATTTTCAGTTTTAATCCCCGGCCGGGTTGATCAAATTCAAATGCATTTATATGTTTCAAAATACACATATAAACGGCCAAAACGTCGACTTTTCCAATATTTTCAATTTCGTTCCCCGGCCTGGTTGATCAAATTTAAATGCATTTATAAGTGTATACACACACATATAGACGGTCAAAACGTCGATTTTTTCAATATTTTCAGTTTCGTGCCCCGGTTAGGTTGACCTTATTCAAATGCATTTTTAAGCGTAAAGACACACACATAAACGGTAAATCATTGATTTTCAATATTTTCAGTTCCGTTCATATGCCTGGTTGATCAAATTCAAATGCATTTATATTTGTCAAAATACACATAAAACCGGCCAACTCGTCGACTTTTTCAATATTTTCAGTTTCGTTCCCTGGCCTGTTTAATCAAATTCAAATGCATTTATATGTGTCAAAATACACATAAAACCGGCCGAAATGTCGACTTTTTCAATATTTTCAGTTTCGTTCCCCGATCTGGTTGATCAAATTTAAATGCATTTATATGTGTCAAAATACACACAAAACCGGCCAAAACGTCGACTTTTTCAATATTTTCAGTTTCGTTCCCCGACCTGGTTGATCAAATTTAAATGCATTTATATGTGTTAAAATACACATTAAACCGGCCAAAACGTCGACTTTATCAATATTTTCAGTTTCGTGCCCCGGTTAAGTTGATCTTATTCCAATGCATTTTTAAGCGTAAAGACACACACATAAACGGTAAAAACATCGATTTTCAATATTTTCAATTTCTTTCCCCGGCCGGGTAGATCAAATTCAAATGCATTTATATGTTTCAAAATACACATATAAACGGCCAAAACGTCGACTTTTCCAATATTTTCAGTTTCGTTCCCCGGCCTGGTTGATCAAATTTAAATGCATTTTTAAGTGTATACACACACATATAGACGGTCAAAACATCGATTTTTTCAATATTTTCAGTTTCGTGCCCCGGTTAGGTAGATCTTATTCAAATGCATTTTTAAGCGTAAAGACACACACATAAACGGTAAAAACATCGATTTCTTCAAAATTTTCAGTTTCGTTCCCCGGCCTGGTTGATCAAATTCAAATGCATTTGTATGTGTCAAAATACACCTAAAACCGGCCTAAATGTCGATTATTTCAATATTTTCAGTTTCGTTCCCCGGCCGGGTAGATCATATTCAAATGCATTTATATGTATGAAAATACACAGAATACTACCCAAAACATCTTTTTTTCAATATTTCCAATTTCATTCCCCGGCCGGGTAGATCAAATTCAAATGCATTTATATGTGTGAAAATATACATAATACCGGTCAAAACGTCGATTTTTTAAAAATTTTCAATTTCGTTCCCCGGCCGGGTTGCTCAAATTTGAACGCATTAATATGTGTGAAAATACTCATAAAACCGGCCAAAACTTCGACTTTTACATTATGTTCAGTTTTAATCCCCGGCCGGGTTGATCAAATTCAAATGCATTTATATGTTTCAAAATACACATATAAACGGCCACAACGTCGACTTTTTCAATATTTTCAGTTTCGTTCCCCGGCGGGGTTGATCACATTCTAATGCATTTTTAAGTGTATACACACACATATAGACGGTCAAAACGTCGATTTCTTCAAAATTATCAGTTTCGTCCCCGACCTGGTTGATCAAATTCAAATGCATTTATATGTGTCAAAATACACATATAAACGGCCAAAACCGCGACTTTTTCAATATTTTCAGTTTCGTTCCCCGGCCGGGTCGATCTCATTCAAATGCATTTTTAAGCGTAAAGACATACACATAAACGGTAAAAACATCGATATTTTCAATATTTTCAGTTTCGTTCCCCGGCCTGGTTGATCAAATTCAAATGCATTTATATTTGTCAAAATACACATAAAACCGGCCAAATCGTCGACTTTTTCAATATTTTCAGTTTCGTTCCCTGGCCTGTATGATCAAATTCAAATGCATTTATATGTGTCAAAATACACATAAAACCGGCCGAAATGTCGACTTTTTCAATATTTTCAGTTTCGTTCCCCGATCTGGTTGATCAAATTTAAATGCATTTATATGTGTCAAAATACACATAAAACCGGCCAAAACGTCGACTTTTTCAATATTTTCAGTTTCGTTCCCCGACCTGGTTGATCAAATTTAAATGCATTTATATGTGTTAAAATACACATTAAACCGGCCAAAACGTCGACTTTATCAATATTTTCAGTTTCGTGCCCCGGTTAAGTTGATCTTATTCAAATGCATTTTTAAGCGTAAAGACACACACATAAACGGTAAAAACATTGATTTTCAATATTTTCAGTTTCGTTCCCCGACCTGGTTGATCAAATTTAAATGCATTTATATGTGTCAAAATACACATAAAACCGGCCAAAACGTCGACTTTTTCAATATTTTCAGTTTCGTTCCCCGACCTGGTTGATCAAATTTAAATGCATTTATATGTGTTAAATACACATTAAACCGGCCAAAACGTCAACTTTATCAATATTTTCAGTTTCGTGCCCCGGTTAAGTTGATCTTATTCAAATGCATTTTTAAGCGTAAAGACACACACATAAACGGTAAAATCATCGATTTCTTCAAAATTTTCAGTTTCGTCCCCGACCTGGTTGATCAAATTCAAATGTATTTATATGTTTCAAAATACACATATAAACGGCCAAAACCTCGACTTTTTCAATATTTTCAGTTTCGTGCCCCGGTTAGGTTGATCTTATTCAAATGCATTTTTAAGCGTAAAGACACACACATAAACGGTAAAAACATTGATTTTCAATATTTTCAGTTTCGTTCATCGGCCGGGTATATCAAAATCAAATGCATTTATATGTTTCAAAATACACATAAAACCGGCCAAAACGTTGACTTTTTCAATATTTTCAGTTTCGTTCCCCGGCCGGGTTGATCACATTCTAATGCATTTTTAAGTGTATACACACACATATAGACGGTCAAAACGTCGATTTCTTCAAAATTATCAGTTTCGTCCCCGACCTGGTTGATCAAATTCAAATGCATTTATATGTGTCAAAATACACATATAAACGGCCAAAACCTCGACTTTTTCAATATTTTCAGTTTCGTTCCCCGGCCGGGTCGGTCTCATTCAAATGCATTTTTAAGCGTAAAGACATACACATAAACGGTAAAAACATCGATATTTTCAATATTTTCAGTTTCGTTCCCCGGCCTGGTTGATCAAATTCAAATGCATTTATATTTGTCAAAATACACATAAAACCGGCCAAATCGTCGACTTTTTATTATTTTCAGTTTCAATCCCCGACCTGGTTTATCAAATTCAAATGCATTTTTTAGTGTAAAGACAGACACATAAACGGTATAAATATCGATTTTTTCAATATTTTCAGTTTCGTTCCCCGGCTTGGTTGATCAAATTCAAATGCATTTATATGTGTCAAAATACACATAAATCCGGCCTAAACGTCGACTTTTTCAATATTTTCAGTTTCGTTCCCCGGCCGGGTCGATCTCATTCTAATGCAGTTTTAAGCGTAAAGACATACACATAAACGGTAAAAACATCGATATTTTCAATATTTTCAGTTTCGTTCCCCGGCCTGGTTTATCAAATTTAAATGCATTTATATGTGTCAAAATACACATAAAACCGGTCCAAACGTCCACTTTTTCAATACTTTCAGTTTCGTTCCCCGGTTAAGTTGATCTTATTCAAATGCATTTTTAAGCGTAAAGACACACACATAAACGGTAAAAACATCGATATTTTCAATATTTTCAGTTTCGTTCCCCGGCCTGGTTGATCAAATTCAAATATTCAAATGCATTTATATGTGTCAAAATACACATAAACCGGCCAAATCGTCGACTTTTTCAATATTTTCAGTTTCGTTCCCTGCCTGTTTGATCAAATTCAAATGCATTTATAGTGTCAAAATAAACATAAAACGGGCCAAAAATGTCGACTTTTTCAATATTTTCAGTTTCGTTCCCCGACCTGTTGATCAAATTCAAATGGATTTATATGTTTCAAAATACACATGTAAACGGCCAAAACGTCGACTTTCTCAATATTTCAGTTTCGTTCCCCGGCCTGGTTGATCAAATTTAAATGCATTTTTAAGTATATACACACACATATAGACGGTTAAACGTCGATTTTTCAATAGTTTCAGTTTCGTGCCCCGGTTAGGTTGATCTTATTCAAATGCATTTTTAAGCGTAAAGACACACACATAAACGGTAAAAACATCGATTTCTTCAAAATTTCAGTTTCGTCCCCGGCCTGGTTGATCAAATTCAATGCATTTATATGTGTTAAAATACACATTAAACCGGCCAAAACGTCGACTTTATCAATATTTTCAGTTTCGTGCCCCGTTAAGTTGATCTTATTCCAATGCATTTTTAAGCGTAAAGACACACACAAACGGTAAAAACATCGATTTTCAATATTTTCAATTTCTTTCCCCGGCCGGGTAGATCAAAATCAAATGCATTTATATGTATGAAAATACACAAATACTACCCATAACATCTTTTTTTCAATATTTCCAATTTCGTTCCCCGGCCGGGTAGATCAAATTCAAATGCATTTATATGTGTGAAAATATACATAATACCGGCCAAAACGTCGATTTTTTAAAAATTTTCAATTTCGTTCCCCGGCCGGGTTGATCAAATTTGAACGCTTTATGTGTGAAAATACTCATAAAACCGGCCAAAACGTCGACTTTTACATTATTTTCAGTTTTAATCCCCGGCCGGGTAGATCAAATTCAAATGCATTTATATGTTTCAAAATACACATATAAACGGCCAAAAACGTCGACTTTTTCAATATTTTCAGTTTCGTTCCCCGGCCGGGTCGATCTCATTCAAATGCATTTTTAATCGTAAAGACACACATAAACGGTAATAACATCGATTTTTTCAATATTTTTAGTTTCGTTCCCCGGCCTGGTTGATCAAATTCAAATGCATTTGTATGTGTCAAAATACACCTAAAACCGGCCTAAACGTCGATTATTTCAATATTTTCAGTTTCGTTCCCTGGCCTGTTTGATCAAATTCAAATGCATTCATATTTGTCAAAATACACATAAAACCGGCCAAATCGTCGACTTTTTTCAATATTTTCAGTGTCGTTCCCCGGCCGGGTCGATCTCATTCAAATGCATTTTTAAGCGTAAAGACATACACATAAACGGTAAAAACATCGATATTTTCAATATTTTCAGTTTCGTTCCCCGGCCTGGTTGATCAAATTCAAATGCATTTATATGTGTCAAAATACACATAAAACCGGCCAAAACGTCGACTTTTTCAATATTTTCAGTTTCGTGCCCCGGTTAAGTTGATCTTATTCAAATGCATTTTTTAGCGTAAAGACACACACATAAACGGTAAAAACATCGATATTCAATATTTTCATTTTCGTTCCCCGGCCGGGTTGATCAAGTTCATATGCATTTATATGTGTGAAAATACACAGAATACTGACCAAAACATCTATGTTTAAAAATTTTCAATTTTGATTCCCGGCCGGGCTGATTTCATTCATATGCATTTTTAAGCGTAAAGACACACATAAATGGTACAAACATCGATTTTTTCAATATTTTCAGTTTCAATCCCCGGCCGAGTTGATCAAATTCAAATGCATTTATATGTGTGAAAATATACATAAAACCGGCCAAAACGTCGATTTTTTAAAAATTTACAATTTCGTTCCCCGGCCGGGTTGATCAAATTCGAACTCATTTATATGTGTGAAAATACACATAAAACCGGCCAAAACGTCGACTTTTACATTAATTTCAGTTTTAATCCCCGGCCGGGTTGATCAAATTCAAATGCATTATTAAGCGTAATGACACACACGTAAATGGTACAAACATCGATTTTTCCAATATTTTCAGTTTCGTTCCCCGGCCGGGTAGATCAAATTCAAATGCATTTATATGTGTCAAAATACACATATAAACGGCCAAAATGTCGACTTTTTCAATATTTTCAGTTTCGTTCCCCGCCCGGGTTGATCGAGTTCAAATTCATTTATATGTGCGAAACTACACATATAAACGGCCAAAACGTCGACTTTTTCAATATTTTCAGTTTCGTTCCCCGGCCGGGTCGATCTCATTGAAATGCATTTTTAAGCGTAAAGACACACACATAAACGGTACAAACATCGATTTTTTCAATATTTTCAGTTTCGTTCCCCGGCCTGGTTGATCAAATTCACATGCATTTATATGTGTGAATATATACATAAAACCGGCCAAAACGTCGATTTTTAAATAAATTTTCAATGTCGTTCCCCGGCCGGGTTGATCAAATTCAAATGCATTTATGTGTGTCAAAATACACATATAAACGGCCAAAATGTCGACTATATCAATATTTTCAGTTTCAATCCCCGGCCTGGTTGATCAAATTCACATGCATTTATATGTGTGAATATATACATAAAACCGGCCAAAACGTCGATTTTTTAAAAATTTTCAATGTCGTTCCCCGACCTGGTTGATCAAATTCAAATGCATTTATATGTGTGAAAATATACATAAAACCGGCCAAAACGTCGACTTTATCAATATTTTCAGTTTCAATCCGCGGCCTGGTTGATCAAATTCACATGCATTTATATGTGTGAATATATACATAAAACCGGCCAAAACGTCGATTTTTAAATAAATTTTCAATGTCGTTCCCCGGCCGGGTTGATCAAATTTAAATGCATTTATATGTGTCAATATACACATAAAACCGGCCAAAACGTCGACTTTTCAATATTTTCAGTTTCGTGCCCCGGTTAGGTTGATCTTATTCAAATGCATTTATATGTGTCAAAATACACATAATATCGGCCAAAATGTCGACTTTTTAAATATTTTCAGTTTCGTTCCCCGACCTGGTTGATCGAGTTCAAATGCATTTATATGTGTGAAAATACACATAAAACCGGCCAAAATGTCGACTTTTTCAATATTTTGAGTTTCGTTCCCCGACCTGGTTGATCAAATTTAAATGCATTTATATGTGTCAAAATACACATAAAACCGGCCAAAACGTCGACTTTTTCAATATTTTCAGTTTCGTGCCCCGGTTAGGTTGATCTTATTCAAATGCATTTATATGTGTCAAAATACACATATAAACGGCCAAAACGTCGACTTTTTCAATATTTTCAGTTTCGTTCCCCGGCCGGGTCGATCTCATTCAAATGCATTTTTAAGCGTAACGACACACACATAAACGGTAAAAACATCGATTTTTTCAATATTTTCAGTTTCGTTTGCCGGCCTAGTTGATCAAATTCAAATGAATTTATATGTGTGAAAATACACATAAAACCGGCCAAAACTTCGACTTTTTCAATATTTTCAGTTTCGTTCCCCGACCTGGTTGATCAAATTTAAATGCATTTATATGTGTCAAAATACACATAAAACCGGCCAAAACGTCGACTTTTTCAATATTTTCAGTTTCGTGCCCCGGTTAGGTTGATCTTATTCAAATGCATTTATATGTGTCAAAATACACATAAAACCGGCCAAAACGTCGACTTTTTCAATATTTTCAATTTCGTTCCCTGGCCGGATCGATCTCATTCAAATGCAATTTTAAGCGTAAAGACACACACATAAACGGAACAAACATCGATTTTTTCAATATTTTCAGTTTCGTCCCCGACCTGGTTGATCAAATTTAAATGCATTTATATGTGTCAAAATACACATAAAACCGGCCAAAACGTCGACTTTTTCAATATTTTCAGTTTCGTGCCCCGCTTAGGTTGATCTTATTCAAATGTATTTATATGTTTCAAAATACACATATAAACGGCCAAAACCTCGACTTTTTCAATATTTTCAGTTTCGTGCCCCGGTTAGGTTGATCTTATTCAAATGCATTTTTAAGCGTAAAGACACACACATAAACGGTAAAAACATTGATTTTCAATATTTTCAGTTTCGTTCATCGGCAGGGTAGATCAAAATCAAATGCATTTATATGTTTCAAAATACACATAAAACCGGCCAAAACGTTGACTTTATCAATATTTTCAGTTTCGTGCCCCGGTTAAGTTGATCTTATTCCAATGCATTTTTAAGCGTAAAGACACACACATAAACGGTAAAAACATCGATTTTCAATATTTTCAATTTCTTTCCCCGGCCGGGTAGATCAAAATCAAATGCATTTATGTGTATGAAAATACACAGAATACTACCCATAACATCTTTTTTTCAATATTTCCAATTTCGTTCCCCGGCCGGGTAGATCAAATTCAAATGCATTTATATGTGTCAAAATAAACATAAAACGGGCCAAAATGTCGACTTTTTCAATATTTTCAGTTTCGTTCCCCGACCTGGTTGATCAAATTCAAATGGATTTATATGTTTCAAAATACACATGTAAACGGCCAAAACGTCGACTTTCTCAATATTTTCAGTTTCGTTCCCCGGCCGGGTTGATCAAATTTGAACGCATTTATATGTGTGAAAATACTCATAAAACCGGCCAAAACGTCGACTTTTACATTATTTTCAGTTTTAATCCCCGGCCGGGTAGATCAAATTCAAATGCATTTATATGTGTCAAAATACACACAAAACCGGCCAAAACGTCGACTTTTTGAATATTTTCAGTTTCGTTCCCCGACCTGGTTGATCAAATTTAAATGCATTTATATGTGTTAAAATACACATTAAACCGGCCAAAACGTCGACTTTATCAATATTTTCAGTTTCGTGCCCCGGTTAAGTTGATCTTATTCCAATGCATTTTTAAGCGTAAAGACACACACATAAACGGTAAAAACATCGATTTTCAATATTTTCAATTTCTTTCCCCGGCCGGGTAGATCAAAATCAAATGCATTTATATGTATGAAAATACACAGAATACTACCCATAACATCTTTTTTTCAATATTTCCAATTTCGTTCCCCGGCCGGGTAGATCAAATTCAAATGCATTTATATGTGTGAAAATATACATAATACCGGCCAAAACGTCGATTTTTTAAAAATTTTCAATTTCGTTCCCCGGCCGGGTTGATCAAATTTGAACGCATTTATATGTGTGAAAATACTCATAAAACCGGCCAAAACGTCGACTTTTACATTATTTTCAGTTTTAATCCCCGGCCGGGTAGATCAAATTCAAATGCATTTATATGTTTCAAAATACACATATAAACGGCCAAAACGTCGACTTTTCCAATATTTTCAGTTTCGTTCCCCGGCCTGGTTGATCAAATTTAAATGCATTTTTAAGTGTATACACACACATATAGACGGTCAAAACATCGATTTTTTCAATATTTTCAGTTTCGTGCCCCGGTTAGGTAGATCTTATTCAAATGCATTTTTAAGCGTAAAGACACACACATAAACGGTAAAAACATCGATTTCTTCAAAATTTTCAGTTTCGTTCCCCGGCCTGGTTGATCAAATTCAAATGCATTTGTATGTGTCAAAATACACCTAAAACCGGCCTAAACGTCGATTATTTCAATATTTTCAGTTTCGTTCCCCGGCCGGGTAGATCATATTCAAATGCATTTATATGTATGAAAATACACAGAATACTACCCAAAACATCTTTTTTTCAATATTTCCAATTTCGTTCCCCGGCCGGGTAGATCAAATTCAAATGCATTTATATGTGTGAAAATATACATAATACCGGCCAAAACGTCGATTTTTTAAAAATTTTCAATTTCGTTCCCCGGCCGGGTTGCTCAAATTTGAACGCATTAATATGTGTGAAAATACTCATAAAACCGGCCAAAACTTCGACTTTTACATTATGTTCAGTTTTAATCCCCGGCCGGGTTGATCAAATTCAAATGCATTTATATGTTTCAAAATACACATATAAACGGCCACAACGTCGACTTTTTCAATATTTTCAGTTTCGTTCCCCGGCGGGGTTGATCACATTCTAATGCATTTTTAAGTGTATACACACACATATAGACGGTCAAAACGTCGATTTCTTCAAAATTATCAGTTTCGTCCCCGACCTGGTTGATCAAATTCAAATGCATTTATATGTGTCAAAATACACATATAAACGGCCAAAACCTCGACTTTTTCAATATTTTCAGTTTCGTTCCCCGGCCGGGTCGATCTCATTCAAATGCATTTTTAAGCGTAAAGACATACACATAAACGGTAAAAACATCGATATTTTCAATATTTTCAGTTTCGTTCCCCGGCCTGGTTGATCAAATTCAAATGCATTTATATTTGTCAAAATACACATAAAACCGGCCAAATCGTCGACTTTTTCAATATTTTCAGTTTCGTTCCCTGGCCTGTATGATCAAATTCAAATGCATTTATATGTGTCAAAATACACATAAAACCGGCCGAAATGTCGACTTTTTCAATATTTTCAGTTTCGTTCCCCGATCTGGTTGATCAAATTTAAATGCATTTATATGTGTCAAAATACACATAAAACCGGCCAAAACGTCGACTTTTTCAATATTTTCAGTTTCGTTCCCCGACCTGGTTGATCAAATTTAAATGCATTTATATGTGTTAAAATACACATTAAACCGGCCAAAACGTCGACTTTATCAATATTTTCAGTTTCGTGCCCCGGTTAAGTTGATCTTATTCAAATGCATTTTTAAGCGTAAAGACACACACATAAACGGTAAAAACATTGATTTTCAATATTTTCAGTTTCGTTCCCCGACCTGGTTGATCAAATTTAAATGCATTTATATGTGTCAAAATACACATAAAACCGGCCAAAACGTCGACTTTTTCAATATTTTCAGTTTCGTTCCCCGACCTGGTTGATCAAATTTAAATGCATTTATATGTGTTAAAATACACATTAAACCGGCCAAAACGTCAACTTTATCAATATTTTCAGTTTCGTGCCCCGGTTAAGTTGATCTTATTCAAATGCATTTTTAAGCGTAAAGACACACACATAAACGGTAAAATCATCGATTTCTTCAAAATTTTCAGTTTCGTCCCCGACCTGGTTGATCAAATTCAAATGTATTTATATGTTTCAAAATACACATATAAACGGCCAAAACCTCGACTTTTTCAATATTTTCAGTTTCGTGCCCCGGTTAGGTTGATCTTATTCAAATGCATTTTTAAGCGTAAAGACACACACATAAACGGTAAAAACATTGATTTTCAATATTTTCAGTTTCGTTCATCGGCCGGGTATATCAAAATCAAATGCATTTATATGTTTCAAAATACACATAAAACCGGCCAAAACGTTGACTTTTTCAATATTTTCAGTTTCGTTCCCCGGCCGGGTTGATCACATTCTAATGCATTTTTAAGTGTATACACACACATATAGACGGTCAAAACGTCGATTTCTTCAAAATTATCAGTTTCGTCCCCGACCTGGTTGATCAAATTCAAATGCATTTATATGTGTCAAAATACACATAAAACCGGCCAAATCGTCGACTTTTTATTATTTTCAGTTTCAATCCCCGACCTGGTTTATCAAATTCAAATGCATTTTTTAGTGTAAAGACAGACACATAAACGGTATAAATATCGATTTTTTCAATATTTTCAGTTTCGTTCCCCGGCTTGGTTGATCAAATTCAAATGCATTTATATGTGTCAAAATACACATAAATCCGGCCTAAACGTCGACTTTTTCAATATTTTCAGTTTCGTTCCCCGGCCGGGTCGATCTCATTCTAATGCAGTTTTAAGCGTAAAGACATACACATAAACGGTAAAAACATCGATATTTTCAATATTTTCAGTTTCGTTCCCCGGCCTGGTTTATCAAATTTAAATGCATTTATATGTGTCAAAATACACATAAAACCGGTCCAAACGTCCACTTTTTCAATACTTTCAGTTTCGTTCCCCGGTTAAGTTGATCTTATTCAAATGCATTTTTAAGCGTAAAGACACACACATAAACGGTAAAAACATCGATATTTTCAATATTTTCAGTTTCGTTCCCCGGCCTGGTTGATCAAATTCAAATGCATTTATATGTGTCAAAATACACATAAACCGGCCAAATCGTCGACTTTTTCAATATTTTCAGTTTCGTTCCCTGGCCTGTTTGATCAAATTCAAATGCATTTATATGTGTCAAAATAAACATAAAACGGGCCAAAATGTCGACTTTTTCAATATTTTCAGTTTCGTTCCCCGACCTGGTTGATCAAATTCAAATGGATTTATATGTTTCAAAATACACATGTAAACGGCCAAAACGTCGACTTTCTCAATATTTTCAGTTTCGTTCCCCGGCCTGGTTGATCAAATTTAAATGCATTTTTAAGTATATACACACACATATAGACGGTTAAAACGTCGATTTTTTCAATATTTTCAGTTTCGTGCCCCGGTTAGGTTGATCTTATTCAAATGCATTTTTAAGCGTAAAGACACACACATAAACGGTAAAAACATCGATTTCTTCAAAATTTTCAGTTTCGTCCCCGGCCTGGTTGATCAAATTCAAATGCATTTATATGTGTCAAAATACACATATAAACGGCCAAAACGTCGACTTTTTCAATATTTTCAGTTTCGTTCCCCGGCCGGGTCGATCTCATTCAAATGCATTTTTAATCGTAAAGACACACATAAACGGTAATAACATCGATTTTTTCAATATTTTTAGTTTCGTTCCCCGGCCTGGTTGATCAAATTCAAATGCATTTGTATGTGTCAAAATACACCTAAAACCGGCCTAAACGTCGATTATTTCAATATTTTCAGTTTCGTTCCCTGGCCTGTTTGATCAAATTCAAATGCATTCATATTTGTCAAAATACACATAAAACCGGCCAAATCGTCGACTTTTTCAATATTTTCTGTGTCGTTCCCCGGCCGGGTCGATCTCATTCAAATGCATTTTTAAGCGTAAAGACATACACATAAACGGTAAAAACATCGATATTTTCAATATTTTCAGTTTCGTTCCCCGGCCTGGTTGATCAAATTCAAATGCATTTATATGTGTCAAAATACACATAAAACCGGCCAAAACGTCGACTTTTTCAATATTTTCAGTTTCGTGCCCCGGTTAAGTTGATCTTATTCAAATGCATTTTTTAGCGTAAAGACACACACATAAACGGTAAAAACATCGATATTCAATATTTTCATTTTCGTTCCCCGGCCGGGTTGATCAAGTTCAAATGCATTTATATGTGTGAAAATACACAGAATACTGACCAAAACATCTATGTTTAAAAAATTTTCAATTTTGATTCCCGGCCGGGCTGATTTCATTCATATGCATTTTTAAGCGTAAAGACACACATAAACGGTAAAAACATCGATATTTTCAATATTTTCAGTTTCGTTCCCCGGCCTGGTTGATCAAATTCAAATGCATTTATATTTGTCAAAATACACATAAACCGGCCAAATCGTCGACTTTTTCAATATTTTCAGTTTCGTTCCCTGGCCTGTTTGATCAAATTCAAATGCATTTATATGTGTCAAAATAAACATAAAACCGGCCAAAATGTCGACTTTTTCAATATTTTCAGTTTCGTTCCCCGACCTGGTTGATCAAATTCAAATGCATTTATATGTTTCAAAATACACATGTAAACGGCCAAAACGTCGACTTTCTCAATATTTTCAGTTTCGTTCCCCGGCCTGGTTGATCAAATTTAAATGCATTTTTAAGTATATACACACACATATAGACGGTTAAAACGTCGATTTTTTCAATATTTTCAGTTTCGTGCCCCGGTTAGGTTGATCTTATTCAAATGCATTTTTAAGCGTAAAGACACACACATAAACGGTAAAAACATCGATTTCTTCAAAATTTTCAGTTTCGTCCCCGGCCTGGTTCATCAAATTCAAATGCATTTATATGTGTCAAAATACACATATAAACGGCCAAAACGTCGACTTTTTCAATATTTTCAGTTTCGTTCCCCGGCCGGGTCGATCTCATTCAAATGCATTTTTAATCGTAAAGACACACATAAACGGTAATAACATCGATTTTTTCAATATTTTTAGTTTCGTTCCCCGGCCTGGTTGATCAAATTCAAATGCATTTGTATGTGTCAAAATACACCTAAAACCGGCCTAAACGTCGATTATTTCAATATTTTCAGTTTCGTTCCCTGGCCTGTTTGATCAAATTCAAATGCATTCATATTTGTCAAAATACACATAAAACCGGCCAAATCGTCGACTTTTTCAATATTTTCAGTGTCGTTCCCCGGCCGGGTCGATCTCATTCAAATGCATTTTTAAGCGTAAAGACATACACATAAACGGTAAAAACATCGATATTTTCAATATTTTCAGTTTCGTTCCCCGGCCTGGTTGATCAAATTCAAATGCATTTATATGTGTCAAAATACACATAAAACCGGCCAAAACGTCGACTTTTTCAATATTTTCAGTTTCGTGCCCCGGTTAAGTTGATCTTATTCAAATGCATTTTTTAGCGTAAAGACACACACATAAACGGTAAAAACATCGATATTCAATATTTTCATTTTCGTTCCCCGGCCGGGTTGATCAAGTTCATATGCATTTATATGTGTGAAAATACACAGAATACTGACCAAAACATCTATGTTTAAAAAATTTTCAATTTTGATTCCCGGCCGGGCTGATTTCATTCATATGCATTTTTAAGCGTAAAGACACACATAAATGGTACAAACATCGATATTTTCAATATTTTCAGTTTCGTTCCCCGGCCTGGTTGATCAAATTCAAATGCATTTATATTTGTCAAAATACACATAAACCGGCCAAATCGTCGACTTTTTCAATATTTTCAGTTTCGTTCCCTGGCCTGTTTGATCAAATTCAAATGCATTTATATGTGTCAAAATAAACATAAAACCGGCCAAAATGTCGACTTTTTCAATATTTTCAGTTTCGTTCCCCGACCTGGTTGATCAAATTCAAATGCATTTATATGTTTCAAAATACACATGTAAACGGCCAAAACGTCGACTTTCTCAATATTTTCAGTTTCGTTCCCCGGCCTGGTTGATCAAATTTAAATGCATTTTTAAGTATATACACACACATATAGACGGTTAAAACGTCGATTTTTTCAATATTTTCAGTTTCGTGCCCCGGTTAGGTTGATCTTATTCAAATGCATTTTTAAGCGTAAAGACACACACATAAACGGTAAAAACATCGATTTCTTCAAAATTTTCAGTTTCGTCCCCGGCCTGGTTGATCAAATTCAAATGCATTTATATGTGTCAAAATACACATATAAACGGCCAAAACGTCGACTTTTTCAATATTTTCAGTTTCGTTCCCCGGCCGGGTCGATCTCATTCAAATGCATTTTAATCGTAAAGACACACATAAACGGTAATAACATCGATTTTTTCAATATTTTTAGTTTCGTTCCCCGGCCTGGTTGATCAAATTCAAATGCATTTGTATGTGTCAAAATACACCTAAAACCGGCCTAAACGTCGATTATTTCAATATTTTCAGTTTCGTTCCCTGGCCTGTTTGATCAAATTCAAATGCATTCATATTTGTCAAAATACACATAAAACCGGCCAAATCGTCGACTTTTTCAATATTTTCAGTGTCGTTCCCCGGCCGGGTCGATCAAATTCAAATGCATTTTTAAGCGTAAAGACATACACATAAACGGTAAAAACATCGATATTTTCAATATTTTCAGTTTCGTTCCCCGGCCTGGTTGATCAAATTCAAATGCATTTATATGTGTCAAAATACACATAAAACCGGCCAAAACGTCGACTTTTTCAATATTTTCAGTTTCGTGCCCCGGTTAAGTTGATCTTATTCAAATGCATTTTTTAGCGTAAAGACACACACATAAACGGTAAAAACATCGATATTCAATATTTTCATTTTCGTTCCCCGGCCGGGTTGATCAAGTTCATATGCATTTATATGTGTGAAAATACACAGAATACTGACCAAAACATCTATGTTTAAAAAATTTTCAATTTTGATTCCCGGCCGGGCTGATTTCATTCATATGCATTTTTAAGCGTAAAGACACACATAAATGGTACAAACATCGATTTTTTCAATATTTTCAGTTTCAATCCCCGGCCGAGTTGATCAAATTCAAATGCATTTATATGTGTGAAAATATACATAAAACCGGCCAAAACGTCGATTTTTTAAAAATTTACAATTTCGTTCCCCGGCCGGGTTGATCAAATTCGAACTCATTTATATGTGTGAAAATACACATAAAACCGGCCAAAACGTCGACTTTTACATTAATTTCAGTTTTAATCCCCGGCCGGGTTGATCAAATTCAAATGCATTATTAAGCGTAATGACACACACGTAAATGGTACAAACATCGATTTTTCCAATATTTTCAGTTTCGTTCCCCGGCCGGGTAGATCAAATTCAAATGCATTTATATGTGTCAAAATACACATATAAACGGCCAAAATGTCGACTTTTTCAATATTTTCAGTTTCGTTCCCCGCCCGGGTTGATCGAGTTCAAATTCATTTATATGTGCGAAACTACACATATAAACGGCCAAAACGTCGACTTTTTCAATATTTTCAGTTTCGTTCCCCGGCCGGGTCGATCTCATTGAAATGCATTTTTAAGCGTAAAGACACACACATAAACGGTACAAACATCGATTTTTTCAATATTTTCAGTTTCGTTCCCCGGCCTGGTTGATCAAATTCACATGCATTTATATGTGTGAATATATACATAAAACCGGCCAAAACGTCGATTTTTAAATAAATTTTCAATGTCGTTCCCCGGCCGGGTTGATCAAATTCAAATGCATTTATGTGTGTCAAAATACACATATAAACGGCCAAAATGTCGACTATATCAATATTTTCAGTTTCAATCCCCGGCCTGGTTGATCAAATTCACATGCATTTATATGTGTGAATATATACATAAAACCGGCCAAAACGTCGATTTTTTAAAAATTTTCAATGTCGTTCCCCGACCTGGTTGATCAAATTCAAATGCATTTATATGTGTGAAAATATACATAAAACCGGCCAAAACGTCGACTTTATCAATATTTTCAGTTTCAATCCCCGGCCTGGTTGATCAAATTCACATGCATTTATATGTGTGAATATATACATAAAACCGGCCAAAACGTCGATTTTTAAATAAATTTTCAATGTCGTTCCCCGGCCGGGTTGATCAAATTCAAATGCATTTATATGTGTCAAAATACACATATAAACGGCCAAAACGTCGACTTTATCAATATTTTCAGTTTCAATCCGCGGCCTGGTTGATCAAATTCACATGCATTTATATGTGTGAATATATACATAAAACCGGCCAAAACGTCGATTTTTAAATAAATTTTCAATGTCGTTCCCCGGCCGGGTTGATCAAATTTAAATGCATTTATATGTGTCAATATACACATAAAACCGGCCAAAACGTCGACTTTTCAATATTTTCAGTTTCGTGCCCCGGTTAGGTTGATCTTATTCAAATGCATTTATATGTGTCAAAATACACATAATATCGGCCAAAATGTCGACTTTTTAAATATTTTCAGTTTCGTTCCCCGACCTGGTTGATCGAGTTCAAATGCATTTATATGTGTGAAAATACACATAAAACCGGCCAAAATGTCGACTTTTTCAATATTTTGAGTTTCGTTCCCCGACCTGGTTGATCAAATTTAAATGCATTTATATGTGTCAAAATACACATAAAACCGGCCAAAACGTCGACTTTTTCAATATTTTCAGTTTCGTGCCCCGGTTAGGTTGATCTTATTCAAATGCATTTATATGTGTCAAAATACACATATAAACGGCCAAAACGTCGACTTTTTCAATATTTTCAGTTTCGTTCCCCGGCCGGGTCGATCTCATTCAAATGCATTTTTAAGCGTAACGACACACACATAAACGGTAAAAACATCGATTTTTTCAATATTTTCAGTTTCGTTTGCCGGCCTAGTTGATCAAATTCAAATGAATTTATATGTGTGAAAATACACATAAAACCGGCCAAAACTTCGACTTTTTCAATATTTTCAGTTTCGTTCCCCGACCTGGTTGATCAAATTTAAATGCATTTATATGTGTCAAAATACACATAAAACCGGCCAAAACGTCGACTTTTTCAATATTTTCAGTTTCGTTCCCCGACCTGGTTGATCAAATTTAAATGCATTTATATGTGTTAAAATACACATTAAACCGGCCAAAACGTCGACTTTATCAATATTTTCAGTTTCGTGCCCCGGTTAAGTTGATCTTATTCAAATGCATTTTTAAGCGTAAAGACACACACATAAACGGTAAAAACATTGATTTTCAATATTTTCAGTTTCGTTCCCCGACCTGGTTGATCAAATTTAAATGCATTTATATGTGTCAAAATACACATAAAACCGGCCAAAACGTCGACTTTTTCAATATTTTCAGTTTCGTTCCCCGACCTGGTTGATCAAATTTAAATGCATTTATATGTGTTAAAATACACATTAAACCGGCCAAAACGTCAACTTTATCAATATTTTCAGTTTCGTGCCCCGGTTAAGTTGATCTTATTCAAATGCATTTTTAAGCGTAAAGACACACACATAAACGGTAAAATCATCGATTTCTTCAAAATTTTCAGTTTCGTCCCCGACCTGGTTGATCAAATTCAAATGTATTTATATGTTTCAAAATACACATATAAACGGCCAAAACCTCGACTTTTTCAATATTTTCAGTTTCGTGCCCCGGTTAGGTTGATCTTATTCAAATGCATTTTTAAGCGTAAAGACACACACATAAACGGTAAAAACATTGATTTTCAATATTTTCAGTTTCGTTCATCGGCCGGGTATATCAAAATCAAATGCATTTATATGTTTCAAAATACACATAAAACCGGCCAAAACGTTGACTTTTTCAATATTTTCAGTTTCGTTCCCCGGCCGGGTTGATCACATTCTAATGCATTTTTAAGTGTATACATACACATATAGACGGTCAAAACGTCGATTTCTTCAAAATTATCAGTTTCGTCCCCGACCTGGTTGATCAAATTCAAATGCATTTATATGTGTCAAAATACACATATAAACGGCCAAAACCTCGACTTTTTCAATATTTTCAGTTTCGTTCCCCGGCCGGGTCGATCTCATTCAAATGCATTTTTAAGCGTAAAGACATACACATAAACGGTAAAAACATCGATATTTTCAATATTTTCAGTTTCGTTCCCCGGCCTGGTTGATCAAATTCAAATGCATTTATATTTGTCAAAATACACATAAAACCGGCCAAATCGTCGACTTTTTATTATTTTCAGTTTCAATCCCCGACCTGGTTTATCAAATTCAAATGCATTTTTTAGTGTAAAGACAGACACATAAACGGTATAAATATCGATTTTTTCAATATTTTCAGTTTCGTTCCCCGGCTTGGTTGATCAAATTCAAATGCATTTATATGTGTCAAAATACACATAAATCCGGCCTAAACGTCGACTTTTTCAATATTTTCAGTTTCGTTCCCCGGCCGGGTCGATCTCATTCTAATGCAGTTTTAAGCGTAAAGACATACACATAAACGGTAAAAACATCGATATTTTCAATATTTTCAGTTTCGTTCCCCGGCCTGGTTTATCAAATTTAAATGCATTTATATGTGTCAAAATACACATAAAACCGGTCCAAACGTCCACTTTTTCAATACTTTCAGTTTCGTTCCCCGGTTAAGTTGATCTTATTCAAATGCATTTTTAAGCGTAAAGACACACACATAAACGGTAAAAACATCGATATTTTCAATATTTTCAGTTTCGTTCCCCGGCCTGGTTGATCAAATTCAAATGCATTTATATGTGTCAAAATACACATAAACCGGCCAAATCGTCGACTTTTTCAATATTTTCAGTTTCGTTCCCTGGCCTGTTTGATCAAATTCAAATGCATTTATATGTGTCAAAATAAACATAAAACGGGCCAAAATGTCGACTTTTTCAATATTTTCAGTTTCGTTCCCCGACCTGGTTGATCAAATTCAAATGGATTTATATGTTTCAAAATACACATGTAAACGGCCAAAACGTCGACTTTCTCAATATTTTCAGTTTCGTTCCCCGGCCTGGTTGATCAAATTTAAATGCATTTTTAAGTATATACACACACATATAGACGGTTAAAACGTCGATTTTTTCAATATTTTCAGTTTCGTGCCCCGGTTAGGTTGATCTTATTCAAATGCATTTTTAAGCGTAAAGACACACACATAAACGGTAAAAACATCGATTTCTTCAAAATTTTCAGTTTCGTCCCCGGCCTGGTTGATCAAATTCAAATGCATTTATATGTGTCAAAATACACATATAAACGGCCAAAACGTCGACTTTTTCAATATTTTCAGTTTCGTTCCCCGGCCGGGTCGATCTCATTCAAATGCATTTTTAATCGTAAAGACACACATAAACGGTAATAACATCGATTTTTTCAATATTTTTAGTTTCGTTCCCCGGCCTGGTTGATCAAATTCAAATGCATTTGTATGTGTCAAAATACACCTAAAACCGGCCTAAACGTCGATTATTTCAATATTTTCAGTTTCGTTCCCTGGCCTGTTTGATCAAATTCAAATGCATTCATATTTGTCAAAATACACATAAAACCGGCCAAATCGTCGACTTTTTCAATATTTTCTGTGTCGTTCCCCGGCCGGGTCGATCTCATTCAAATGCATTTTTAAGCGTAAAGACATACACATAAACGGTAAAAACATCGATATTTTCAATATTTTCAGTTTCGTTCCCCGGCCTGGTTGATCAAATTCAAATGCATTTATATGTGTCAAAATACACATAAAACCGGCCAAAACGTCGACTTTTTCAATATTTTCAGTTTCGTGCCCCGGTTAAGTTGATCTTATTCAAATGCATTTTTTAGCGTAAAGACACACACATAAACGGTAAAAACATCGATATTCAATATTTTCATTTTCGTTCCCCGGCCGGGTTGATCAAGTTCAAATGCATTTATATGTGTGAAAATACACAGAATACTGACCAAAACATCTATGTTTAAAAAATTTTCAATTTTGATTCCCGGCCGGGCTGATTTCATTCATATGCATTTTTAAGCGTAAAGACACACATAAACGGTAAAAACATCGATATTTTCAATATTTTCAGTTTCGTTCCCCGGCCTGGTTGATCAAATTCAAATGCATTTATATTTGTCAAAATACACATAAACCGGCCAAATCGTCGACTTTTTCAATATTTTCAGTTTCGTTCCCTGGCCTGTTTGATCAAATTCAAATGCATTTATATGTGTCAAAATAAACATAAAACCGGCCAAAATGTCGACTTTTTCAATATTTTCAGTTTCGTTCCCCGACCTGGTTGATCAAATTCAAATGCATTTATATGTTTCAAAATACACATGTAAACGGCCAAAACGTCGACTTTCTCAATATTTTCAGTTTCGTTCCCCGGCCTGGTTGATCAAATTTAAATGCATTTTTAAGTATATACACACACATATAGACGGTTAAAACGTCGATTTTTTCAATATTTTCAGTTTCGTGCCCCGGTTAGGTTGATCTTATTCAAATGCATTTTTTAGCGTAAAGACACACACATAAACGGTAAAAACATCGATTTCTTCAAAATTTTCAGTTTCGTCCCCGGCCTGGTTGATCAAATTCAAATGCATTTATATGTGTCAAAATACACATATAAACGGCCAAAACGTCGACTTTTTCAATATTTTCAGTTTCGTTCCCCGGCCGGGTCGATCTCATTCAAATGCATTTTTAATCGTAAAGACACACATAAACGGTAATAACATCGATTTTTTCAATATTTTTAGTTTCGTTCCCCGGCCTGGTTGATCAAATTCAAATGCATTTGTATGTGTCAAAATACACCTAAAACCGGCCTAAACGTCGATTATTTCAATATTTTCAGTTTCGTTCCCTGGCCTGTTTGATCAAATTCAAATGCATTCATATTTGTCAAAATACACATAAAACCGGCCAAATCGTCGACTTTTTCAATATTTTCAGTGTCGTTCCCCGGCCGGGTCGATCTCATTCAAATGCATTTTTAAGCGTAAAGACATACACATAAACGGTAAAAACATCGATATTTTCAATATTTTCAGTTTCGTTCCCCGGCCTGGTTGATCAAATTCAAATGCATTTATATGTGTCAAAATACACATAAAACCGGCCAAAACGTCGACTTTTTCAATATTTTCAGTTTCGTGCCCCGGTTAAGTTGATCTTATTCAAATGCATTTTTTAGCGTAAAGACACACACATAAACGGTAAAAACATCGATATTCAATATTTTCATTTTCGTTCCCCGGCCGGGTTGATCAAGTTCATATGCATTTATATGTGTGAAAATACACAGAATACTGACCAAAACATCTATGTTTAAAAAATTTTCAATTTTGATTCCCGGCCGGGCTGATTTCATTCATATGCATTTTTAAGCGTAAAGACACACATAAATGGTACAAACATCGATTTTTTCAATATTTTCAGTTTCAATCCCCGGCCGAGTTGATCAAATTCAAATGCATTTATATGTGTGAAAATATACATAAAACCGGCCAAAACGTCGATTTTTTAAAAATTTACAATTTCGTTCCCCGGCCGGGTTGATCAAATTCGAACTCATTTATATGTGTGAAAATACACATAAAACCGGCCAAAACGTCGACTTTTACATTAATTTCAGTTTTAATCCCCGGCCGGGTTGATCAAATTCAAATGCATTATTAAGCGTAATGACACACACGTAAATGGTACAAACATCGATTTTTCCAATATTTTCAGTTTCGTTCCCCGGCCGGGTAGATCAAATTCAAATGCATTTATATGTGTCAAAATACACATATAAACGGCCAAAATGTCGACTTTTTCAATATTTTCAGTTTCGTTCCCCGCCCGGGTTGATCGAGTTCAAATTCATTTATATGTGCGAAACTACACATATAAACGGCCAAAACGTCGACTTTTTCAATATTTTCAGTTTCGTTCCCCGGCCGGGTCGATCTCATTGAAATGCATTTTTAAGCGTAAAGACACACACATAAACGGTACAAACATCGATTTTTTCAATATTTTCAGTTTCGTTCCCCGGCCTGGTTGATCAAATTCACATGCATTTATATGTGTGAATATATACATAAAACCGGCCAAAACGTCGATTTTTAAATAAATTTTCAATGTCGTTCCCCGGCCGGGTTGATCAAATTCAAATGCATTTATGTGTGTCAAAATACACATATAAACGGCCAAAATGTCGACTATATCAATATTTTCAGTTTCAATCCCCGGCCTGGTTGATCAAATTCACATGCATTTATATGTGTGAATATATACATAAAACCGGCCAAAACGTCGATTTTTTAAAAATTTTCAATGTCGTTCCCCGACCTGGTTGATCAAATTCAAATGCATTTATATGTGTGAAAATATACATAAAACCGGCCAAAACGTCGACTTTATCAATATTTTCAGTTTCAATCCCCGGCCTGGTTGATCAAATTCACATGCATTTATATGTGTGAATATATACATAAAACCGGCCAAAACGTCGATTTTTAAATAAATTTTCAATGTCGTTCCCCGGCCGGGTTGATCAAATTCAAATGCATTTATATGTGTCAAAATACACATATAAACGGCCAAAACGTCGACTTTATCAATATTTTCAGTTTCAATCCGCGGCCTGGTTGATCAAATTCACATGCATTTATATGTGTGAATATATACATAAAACCGGCCAAAACGTCGATTTTTAAATAAATTTTCAATGTCGTTCCCCGGCCGGGTTGATCAAATTTAAATGCATTTATATGTGTCAATATACACATAAAACCGGCCAAAACGTCGACTTTTCAATATTTTCAGTTTCGTGCCCCGGTTAGGTTGATCTTATTCAAATGCATTTATATGTGTCAAAATACACATAATATCGGCCAAAATGTCGACTTTTTAAATATTTTCAGTTTCGTTCCCCGACCTGGTTGATCGAGTTCAAATGCATTTATATGTGTGAAAATACACATAAAACCGGCCAAAATGTCGACTTTTTCAATATTTTGAGTTTCGTTCCCCGACCTGGTTGATCAAATTTAAATGCATTTATATGTGTCAAAATACACATAAAACCGGCCAAAACGTCGACTTTTTCAATATTTTCAGTTTCGTGCCCCGGTTAGGTTGATCTTATTCAAATGCATTTATATGTGTCAAAATACACATATAAACGGCCAAAACGTCGACTTTTTCAATATTTTCAGTTTCGTTCCCCGGCCGGGTCGATCTCATTCAAATGCATTTTTAAGCGTAACGACACACACATAAACGGTAAAAACATCGATTTTTTCAATATTTTCAGTTTCGTTTGCCGGCCTAGTTGATCAAATTCAAATGAATTTATATGTGTGAAAATACACATAAAACCGGCCAAAACTTCGACTTTTTCAATATTTTCAGTTTCGTTCCCCGACCTGGTTGATCAAATTTAAATGCATTTATATGTGTCAAAATACACATAAAACCGGCCAAAACGTCGACTTTTTCAATATTTTCAGTTTCGTGCCCCGGTTAGGTTGATCTTATTCAAATGCATTTATATGTGTCAAAATACACATAAAACCGGCCAAAACGTCGACTTTTTCAATATTTTCAATTTCGTTCCCTGGCCGGATCGATCTCATTCAAATGCAATTTTAAGCGTAAAGACACACACATAAACGGAACAAACATCGATTTTTTCAATATTTTCAGTTTCGTCCCCGACCTGGTTGATCAAATTTAAATGCATTTATATGTGTCAAAATACACATAAAACTGGCCAAAACGTCGACTTTTTCAATATTTTCAGTTTCGTGCCCCGGTTAGGTTGATCTTATTCAAATGTATTTATATGTTTCAAAATACACATATAAACGGCCAAAACCTCGACTTTTTCAATATTTTCAGTTTCGTGCCCCGGTTAGGTTGATCTTATTCAAATGCATTTTTAAGCGTAAAGACACACACATAAACGGTAAAAACATTGATTTTCAATATTTTCAGTTTCGTTCATCGGCAGGGTAGATCAAAATCAAATGCATTTATATGTTTCAAAATACACATAAAACCGGCCAAAACGTTGACTTTTTCAATATATTCAGTTTCGTTCCCCGGCCGGGTTGATCACATTCTAATGCATTTTTAAGTGTATACACACACATATAGACGGTCAAAACGTCGATTTCTTCAAAATTATCAGTTTCGTCCCCGACCTGGTTGATCAAATTCAAATGCATTTATATGTGTCAAAATACACATATAAACGGCCAAAACCTCGACTTTTTCAATATTTTCAGTTTCGTTCCCCGGCCGGGTCGATCTCATTCAAATGCATTTTTAAGCGTAAAGACATACAAATAAACGGTAAAAACATCGATATTTTCAATATTTTCAGTTTCGTTCCCCGGCCTGGTTGATCAAATTCAAATGCATTTATATGTGTCAAAATGCACATAAAACCGGCCAAAACGTCGACTTTTTCAATATTTTCAGTTTCGTGCCCCGGTTAAGTTGATCTTATTCAAATGCATTTTTTAGCGTAAAGACACACACATAAACGGTAAAAACATCGATATTCAATATTTTCATTTTCGTTCCCCGGCCGGGTTGATCAAGTTCAAATGCATTTATATGTGTGAAAATACACAGAATACTGACCAAAACATCTATGTTTAAAAAATTTTCAATTTTGATTCCCGGCCGGGCTGATTTCATTCATATGCATTTTTAAGCGTAAAGACATACAAATAAACGGTAAAAACATCGATATTTTCAATATTTTCAGTTTCGTTCCCCGGCCTGGTTGATCAAATTCAAATGCATTTATATTTGTCAAAATACACATAAACCGGCCAAATCGTCGACTTTTTCAATATTTTCAGTTTCGTTCCCTGGCCTGTTTGATCAAATTCAAATGCATTTATATGCGTCAAAATACACATAAAACCGGCCAAAATGTCGACTTTTTCAATATTTTCAGTTTCGTTCCCCGACCTGGTTGATCAAATTCAAATGCATTTATATGTTTCAAAATACACATATAAACGGCCAAAACGTCGACTTTCTCAATATTTTCAGTTTCGTTCCCCGGCCTGGTTGATCAAATTTAAATGCATTTTTAAGTGTATACACACACATATAGACGGTCAAAACGTCGTTTTTTTCAATATTTTCAGTTTCGTGCCCCGGTTAGGTTGATCTTATTCAAATGCATTTTTAAGCGTAAAGACACACACATAAACGGTAAAAACATCGATTTCTTCAAAATTTTCAGTTTCGTCCCCGGCCTGGTTGATCAAATTCAAATGCATTTATATGTGTCAAAATACACATATAAACGGCCAAAACGTCGACTTTTTCAATATTTTCAGTTTCGTTCCCCGGCCGGGTCGATCTCATTCAAATGCATTTTTAAGCGTAAAGACACACATAAACGGTAATAACATCGATTTTTTCAATATTTTTAGTTTCGTTCCCCGGCCTGGTTGATCAAATTCAAATGCATTTGTATGTGTCAAAATACACCTAAAACCGGCCTAAACGTCGATTATTTCAATATTTTCAGTTTCGTTCCCTGGCCTGTTTGATCAAATTCAAATGCATTCATATTTGTCAAAATACACATAAAACCGGCCAAATCGTCGACTTTTTCAATATTTTCAGTGTCGTTCCCCGGCCGGGTCGATCTCATTTAAATGCATTTTTAAGCGTAAAGACACACACATAAACGGTACAAACATCGATTTTTTCAATATTTTCAGTTTCAATCCCCGGCCGAGTTGATCAAATTCAAATGCATTTATATGTGTGAAAATATACATAAAACCGGCCAAAACGTCGATTTTTTAAAAATTTTCAATTTCGTTCCCCGGCCGGGTTGATCAAATTCGAACTCATTTATATGTGTGAAAATACACATAAAACCGGCCAAAACGTCGACTTTTACATTAATTTCAGTTTTAATCCCCGGCCGGGTTGATCAAATTCAAATGCATTATTAAGCGTAATGACACACACGTAAATGGTACAAACATCGATTTTTCCAATATTTTCAGTTTCGTTCCCCGGCCGGGTAGATCAAATTCAAATGCATTTATATGTGTCAAAATACACATATAAACGGCCAAAATGTCGACTTTTTCAATATTTTCAGTTTCGTTCCCCGGCCGGGTTGATCGAGTTCAAATTCATTTATATGTGCGAAACTACACATATAAACGGCCAAAACGTCGACTTTTTCAATATTTTCAGTTTCGTTCCCCGGCCGGGTCGATCTCATTGAAATGCATTTTTAAGCGTAAAGACACACACATAAACGGTACAAACATCGATTTTTTCAATATTTTCAGTTTCGTTCCCCGGCCGGGTAGATCAAATACAAATGCATTTATATGTGTGAAAATATACATAAAACCGGCCAAAACGTCGACTTTATCAATATTTTCAGTTTCAATCCCCGGCCTGGTTGATCAAATTCACATGCATTTATATGTGCGAATATATAAATAAAACCGGCCAAAACGTCGATTTTTAAATAAATTTTCAATGTCGTTCCCCGGCCGGGTTGATCAAATTCAAATGCATTTATATGTGTCAAAATACACATATAAACGGCCAAAATGTCGACTTTATCAATATTTTCAGTTTCAATCCCCGGCCTGGTTGATCAAATTCACATGCATTTATATGTGTGAATATATACATAAAACCGGCCAAAACGTCGATTTTTTAAAAATTTTCAATGTCGTTCCCCGACCTGGTTGATAAAATTTAAATGCATTTATATGTGTCAAAATACACATAAAACCGGCCAAAACGTCGACTTTTTCAATATTTTCAGTTTCGTGCCCCGGTTAGGTTGATCTTATTCAAATGCATTTATATGTGTCAAAATACACATAATATCGGCCAAAATGTCGACTTTTTAAATATTTTCAGTTTCGTTCCCCGACCTGGTTGATCGAGTTCAAATGCATTTATATGTGTGAAAATACACATAAAACCGGCCAAAATGTCGACTTTTTCAATATTTTGAGTTTCGTTCCCCGACCTGGTTGATCAAATTTAAATGCATTTATATGTGTCAAAATACACATAAAACCGGCCAAAACGTCGACTTTTTCAATATTTTCAGTTTCGTGCCCCGGTTAGGTTGATCTTATTCAAATGCATTTATATGTGTCAAATACACATATAAACGGCCAAAACGTCGACTTTTTCAATATTTTCAGTTTCGTTCCCCGGCCGGGTCGATCTCATTCAAATGCATTTTTAAGCGTAACGACACACACATAAACGGTAAAAACATCGATTTTTTCAATATTTTCAGTTTCGTTTGCCGGCCTAGTTGATCAAATTCAAATGAATTTATATGTGTGAAAATACACATAAAACCGGCCAAAACTTCGACTTTTTCAATTTTTTCAGTTTCGTTCCCCGACCTGGTTGATCAAATTTAAATGCATTTATATGTGTCAAAATACACATAAAACCGGCCAAAACGTCGACTTTTTCAATATTTTCAATTTCGTTCCCCGGCCGGGTTGACCAAATTCGAATGCATTTATATGTTTCAAAATACACATATAAACGGCCAAAACGTCGACTTTTTCAATATTTTCAGTTTCTTTTCCCGTCCGGGTCGATCTCATTCAAATGCATTTTTAAGCGTAAAGACACACACATAAACGGTAAAAACATCGATTTGTTCATTATTTTCAGTTTCGTCCCCGGCCTGGTTGATCAAATTCAAATGCATTATATGTGTCAAAATACACATATAAACGGCCAAAACGTCGACTTTTTCAATATTTTCAGTTTCGTTCCCCCGCCGGGTTGATCACATCCTAATGCATTTTTAAGTGTATACACACACATATAGACGGTCAAAACGTCGATTTTGTCAATATTTTCAGTTTCGTGCCCCGGTTAGGTTGATCTTATTCAAATGCATTTTTAATCGTAAAGACACACACATAAACGGTAAAAACATCGATTTCTTCAAAATTTTCAGTTTCGTCCCCGGCCTGGTTGATCAAATTCAAATGCATTTATATGTGTCAAAATACACATAAAACCGGCCAAAACGTCGACTTTTTCAATATTTTCAGTTTCGTGCCCCGGTTAGGTTGATCTTCTTCAAATGCATTTTTAAGCGTAAAGACACACACATAAACGGTAAAAACATCGATTTTCAATATTTTTTAATTTCGTTCCCCGGCCGGGTAGATCAAATTCAAATGCATTTATATGTGTCAAAATACACATATAAACGGCCAAAACGTCGATTTTTTCAATATTTTCAGTTACGTGCCTTGGTTAGGTTGATCTTATTCAAATGCATTTTTAAGCATAAAGACACACACATAAACGGTAAAAACATCGATTTTTTCAATATTTTCAGTTTCGTTCCCCAGCCTGGTTGATCAAATTCAAATGCATTTATATGTGTCAAAATACATATATAAACGGCCAAAACGTCGACTTTTTCAATATTTTCAGTTCCGTGGCCCGGTTAGGTTGATCTTATTCAAATGCATTTTTAAGCGTAAAGACACACACATAAACGGTAAAAACATTGATTTTCAATATTTTCAGTTTCGTTCATCGGCCGGGTAGATAAAAATCAAATGCATTTATATGTTTCAAAATACACATAAAACCGGCCAAAACGTCGAATTTTTCAATATTTTCAGTTTCGTTCCCCGGCCGGGTAGATCAAATTCAAATGCATTTATATGTGTGAAAATACACAAAAAACCGGCCAAAACGTCGACTTTTTCAATATTTTCAGTTTCGTTCCCCGGCCGGGTTGATCAAGTTCAAATGCATTTATATGTATGAAAATACACAGAATACTGACCAAAACATCTATGTTTAAAAAATTTTCAATTTTGATGCCCGGCCGGGCCGATTTCATTCATATGCATTTTTAAGCGTAAAGACACACATAAACGGTAAAATCATCGATATTTTCAATATTTTCAATTTCGTTCCCCGGCCTGGTTGATCAAATTTAAATGCATTTATAAGTGTATACACACACATATAGACGGTCAAAACGTCGATTTTTTCAATATTTTCAGTATCGTGCCCCGGTTAGGTTGATCTTATTCAAATGCATTTTTAAGCGTAAAAACACACACATAAACGGTAAAAACATTGATTTTCAATATTTTCTGTTTCGTTCATCGGCCGGGTAGATCAAAATCAAATGCATTTATATGTTTCAAAATACACATAAAACCGGCCAAAACGTCGAATTTTTCTATATTTTCAGTTTCGTTCCCCGGCCGGGTAGATCAAATTCAAATGCATTTATATGTGTGAAAATACACAAAAAACCGGCCAAAACGTCGACTTTTTCAATATTTTCAGTTTCGTTCCCCGGCCGGGTTGATCAAGTTCAAATGCATTTATATGTGTGAAAATACACAGAATACTGACCAAAACATCTATGTTTAAAAAATTTTTAATTTTGATGCCCGGCCGGGCCGATTTCATTCATATGCATTTTTAAGCGTAAAGACACACATATACGGTAAAATCATCGATATTTTCAATATTTTCAGTTTCGTTCCCCGGCCTGGTTGATCAAATTCAAATGCATTTATATGTGTCAAAATACACATAAAACCGGCCAAAATGTCAACTTTTTCAATATTTTCAGTTTCGTTCCCCGGTTAGGTTGATCTTATTCAAATGCATTTTTAAGCGTAAAGACACACACATAAACGGTAAAAACATCGATTTTCAATATTTTTTAATTTCGTTCCCCGGCCGGGTAGATCAAATTCAAATGCATTTATATGTTTCAAAATACACATATAAACGGCCAAAACGTCGACTTTTTCAATATTTTCAATTTCGTTCCCCGGCCTGGTTGATCAAATTTAAATGCATTTATAAGTGTATACACACACATATAGACGGTCAAAACGTCGATTTTTTCAATATTTTCAGTATCGTGCCCCGGTTAGGTTGATCTTATTCAAATGCATTTTTAAGCGTAAAAACACACGCATAATCGGTAAAATCATCGATTTCTTCAAAATTTTCAGTTTCGTCCCCGACCTGGTTGATCAAATTCAAATGCATTTATATGTGTCAAAATGCACATATAAACGGCCAAAACGTCGATTTTTTCAATATTTTCAGTTACGTGCCTTGGTTAGGTTGATCTTATTCAAATGCATTTTTAAGCGTAAAGACACACACATAAACGGTAAAAACATCGATTTTTTCAATATTTTCAGTTTCGTTCCCCGGCCGGGTCGATCTCATTCAAATGCATTTTTAAGCGTAAAGACACACACGTAAACGGTACAAACATCGATTTTTCCAATATTTTCAGTTTCGTTCCCCGGCCTGGTTGATCAAATTCAAATGCATTTATATTTGACTAAATACACATAAAACCGGCCAAATCGTCGACTTTTTCAATATTTTCAGTTTCGTTCCCTGGCCTGTTTGATCAAATTCAAATGCATTTATGTGCGTCAAAATACACATAAAACCGGCCAAAACGTCGACTTTATCAATATTTTCAGTTTCGTGCCTCGGTTAAGTTGATCTTATTCAAATGCGTTTTTTTAAGCGTAAAGACACACACATAAACGGTAAAAACATCGATTTTCAATATTTTCAATTTCGTTCCCCGGCCGGGTAGATCAAATTCAAATGCATTTATATGTTTCAAAATACACATATAAACGGCCAAAACGTCGACTTTTTCAATATTTTCAGTTTCGTTCCCCGGCCTGGTTGATCAAATTTAAATGCATTTTTAAGTATATACACACACATATAGACGGTCAAAACGTCGATTTTTTCAATATTTTCAGTTACGTGCCTTGGTTAGGTTGATCTTATTCAAATGCATTTGTATGTGTCAAAATACACCTAAAACCGGCCTAAACGTCGGTTATTTCAATATTTTCAGTTTCGTTCCCCGGCCGGGTAGATCATATTCATATGCATTTATATGTATGAAAATACACAGAATACTACCCAAAACATCTATATTTCAATATTTTCAATTTCGTTCCTTGGCCGGGTAGATCAAATTCAAATGCATTTATATGTGTGAAAATATACATAAAACCGGCCAAAACGTCGATTTTTTAAAAATTTTCAATTTCGTTCCCCGGCCGGGTTGATCAAATTCGAACGCATTTATATGTGTGAAAATACACATAAAACCGGCCAAAACGTCGACTTTTACATTATTTTCAGTTTTAATCCCCGGCCGGGTTGATCAAATTCAAATGCATTATTAAGCGTAAAGACACACACGTAAACGGTACAAACATCGATTTTTCCAATATTTTCAGTATCGTTCCCCGGCCGTGTAGATCAAATTCAAATGCATTTATATGTGTCAAAATACACATATAAACGGCCAAAATGTCGACATTTTCCATATTTTCAGTTTCGTTCCCCGGCCGGGTTGATCGATTTCAAATGTATTTATATGTGTAAAAATACACATATAAACGGCCAAAACGTCGACTTTTTCAATATTTTCAGTTTCGTTCCCCGGCCGGGACGATCTCATTCAAATGCATTTTTAAGCGTAAAGACACACACATAAACGGTAAAAACATCGATTTTTTTAATATTTTCAGTTTCGTTCCCCGGCCTCGTTAATCAAATTCAAATGCATTTATATGTGTCAAAATACACATAAAACCGGTCAAAACGTCGACTTTTTCAATATTTTCAGTTTCGTTCCCCGGCCTGGTTGATCAAATTTAAATGCATTTTTAAGTATATACACACACATATAGACGGTCAAAACGTCGATTTTTTCAATATTTTCAGTTACGTGCCTTGGTTAGGTTGATCTTATTCAAATGCATTTGTATGTGTCAAAATACACCTAAAACCGGCCTAAACGTCGGTTATTTCAATATTTTCAGTTTCGTTCCCCGGCCGGGTAGATCATATTCATATGCATTTATATGTATGAAAATACACAGAATACTACCCAAAACATCTATATTTCAATATTTTCAATTTCGTTCCTTGGCCGGGTAGATCAAATTCAAATGCATTTATATGTGTGAAAATATACATAAAACCGGCCAAAACGTCGATTTTTTAAAAATTTTCAATTTCGTTCCCCGGCCGGGTTGATCAAATTCGAACGCATTTATATGTGTGAAAATACACATAAACCGGCCAAAACGTCGACTTTTACATTATTTTCAGTTTTAATCCCCGGCCGGGTTGATCAAATTCAAATGCATTATTAAGCGTAAAGACACACACCGTAAACGGTACAAACATCGATTTTTCCAATATTTTCAGTATCGTTCCCCGGCCGTGTAGATCAAATTCAAATGCATTTATATGTGTCAAAATACACATATAAACGGCCAAAATGTCGACATTTTCCATATTTTCAGTTTCGTTCCCCGGCCGGGTTGATCGATTTCAATGTATTTATATGTGTAAAAATACACATATAAACGGCCAAAACGTCGACTTTTTCAATATTTTCAGTTTCGTTCCCCGGCCGGGACGATCTCATTCAAATGCATTTTTAAGCGTAAAGACACACACATAAACGGTAAAAACATCGATTTTTTTAATATTTTCAGTTTCGTTCCCGGCCTCGTTAATCAAATTCAAATGCATTTATATGTGTCAAAATACACATAAAACCGGTCAAAACGTCCACTTTTTCATTATTTTCAGTTTCGTTCCCCGGCCGGTTTGATCAAATTCAAATGCATTTTTAAGCGTAACGACACACACATAAACGGTAAAAACATCGTTTTTTTTCAATATTTTCAGATTCGTTCGCCGGCCTAGTTGATCAAATTCAAATGAATTTATATGTGTGAAAATACACAAAAACCGGCCATAACTTCGACTTTTTCACTATTTTCAGTTTTCGTTCCCTGGCCGGGTCGATCTCATTCAAATGCATTTTGAGCGTAAAGACACACACATAAACGGTACAAACATCGATTTTTTCAACAGTTTCAGTTTCGTTCTCCGGCCGGGTAGATCAAATTCAAATGCATTTATATGTGTGAAAATATACATAAAACCGGCCAAAACGTCGACTTTTTCAATATTTTCAGTTTCGTTCCCTGGCCGGGTTGATCAAAATCAAATGCATTTTTAAGCGTAAAGACACACTAATAAACGGTATAAACATCGATTTTTCCAATATTTTCAGTTTCGTTCCCCGGCCTGGTTGATCAAATTCAAATGCATTTATATTTGACTAAATACACATAAAACCGGCCAAATCGTCGACTTTTTCAATATTTTCAGTTTCGTTCCCTGCCTGTTTGATCAAATTCAAATGCATTTATGTGCGTCAAAATACACATTAAACCGGCCAAATCGTCGACTTTTTCAATATTTTCAGTTTCGTTCCCTGGCCTGTTTGATCAAATTCAAATGCATTTATGTGCGTCAAAATACACATAAACCGGCCAAAATGTCGACTTTTTTCAATATTTTCAATTTTCGTTCCCCGGCCGGGTAGATCAAATTCAAATGCCTTTATATGTTTCAAAATACACATATAAACGGCCAAAACCGTCGACTTTTCAATATTTTCAGTTTCGTCCCCGGCCTGGTTGATCAAATTTAAATGCATTTTTTAAGTATATACACACACATATAGACGGTCAAAACGTCGATTTTTTCAATATTTCAGTTACGTGCCTTGGTTAGGTTGATCTTCTTCAATACTGCATTTGTATGTGTCAAATACACCTAAAACCGGCCCTAAACGTCGGTTCTTTCAATATTTTCAGTTCGTTCCCGGCCGGGTAGATCATATTCCTATGCATTTTATATGTATGAAAATCACACGTCAATATACCCGCAAAACATCTATATTTTCCATATATTTTCAATTTCGTTCCTTGGCAGGTTAGATCAATTCAATGTCATTTCTATGTGTGAAATATACATAAAAACGGCCACTATAACGTCGATTTTTTAAAATTTTCAATTCGTTCCCCGGCAGGGTTGATACAATCTTCGAAACGCATTATATGTGTGAACAATACACATAAACCCGGCCAAAACGCGCACTTTTACATTATTTTTCAGTTTTAATCCCCGGCCGGGTTGATCAAATTCAAATGCATTATTAAGCGTAAGACACACACGTAAACGGTACAAACATCGATTTTTCCAATATTTTCAGTATCGTTCCCCGGCCGTGTAGATCAAATTCAAATGCATTTATAGTGTCAAAAACAATATAAACGGCCAAAATGTCGACATTTCCTATTTTCAGTTTCGTTCCCCGGCCGGGTTGATCGAGTTCAAATGTATTTATATGTGTAAAATACACATATAAACGGCCAAAACGTCGATTTTTTCAATATTTCAGTTTCGTTCCCCGGCCGGGACGATCTCATTCAAATGCATTTTTAAGCGTAAAGACACACATAAACGGTACAAACATCGATTTTTCAATATTTTCAGTTCGTTCCCCGGCGGGTAGATCAAATACAAATGCATTTATATGTGTGAAAATATACATAAAACCGGCCAAAACGTCGACTTTATCAATATTTTCAGTTTCAATCCCCGGCCTGGTTGATCAATTCACATGCATTTATATGTGGCGAATATATAATAAAACCGGCCAAATCGTCGATTTTAAATAAATTTTCAATGTCCGTTCCCCGGTCCGGGTTGATCAAATTCAAATGCCTTTATATGTGTCAAATAACATTATAAACGACGCGCCAAATGGTCCGACTTTATCAATATTTTCAGTTTCAATACCCGGCCTGGTTGATCAAATATTCACATGCATTTATATGTGTGAATTTATATACAATAAAACCGGCCCAAACGGTCGATTTTTTAAAATTTTCAATGTCGTTCCCCGACCTGGTTGATAAATATTTAAATGCCTTTATATGTGTCAAAATACACATAAACCGGACAAACGTTCGAACTTTTTTCAATATTTTTCAGTTTCGTGCCTCGGTTAGGTTGATCTTATTTCAAAGCATTTATATGTGTCAAATACACATAATATCGGGCCAAAATGTCGAACTTTTTTAAATATTTTCAGTTTCGTTTCCCCGACCCTGGTTGATCGAGTTCAAATGCATTTATATGTGTGAAAATACACATTCAACCCGCGCCAAAATGTCGACTTTTTTCAATATTTTGAGTTTCGTTCCCCCGACCTGGTTGATCAAATTTAAATGCATTTATATGTGTCAAAAATACACATAAAACCGGCCCAAAACGTCGACTTTTTCCATATTTCAGTTTCGTGCCCCGGTTAGGTTGATCTTATTCAAATGCATATTTAATGTGTCAAAATACACATATAAACGGCCAAAACGTCGACTTTTTTTCAATATTTTCAGTTTCGTTCCACCGGCGGGGTCGATCTCATTCAAATGCATTTTTAAGCGTAACGACACACACATAACGGTAAAACATCGTTTTTTCAATATTTTCAGTTTCGTTTGCCGGCCTAGTTGATCAATTCAAATGAATTTATATGTGTGAAAATACACATAAAACCGGCCAAAACTTCGACTTTTTCAATTTTTTCAGTTTCGTCCCCGACCTGGTTGATCAAATTTAAATGCATTTTATATGTGTCAAAATACACATAAAACCGGCCAAAACGTCGACTTTTTCAATATTTTCAATTTCGTTCCCCGGCCGGGTTGACCAAATTCGAATGCATTTATATGTTTCAAAATACACATATAAACGGCCAAAACGTCGACTTTTTCAATATTTTCAGTTTCTTTTCCCGTCCGGGTCGATCTCATTCAAATGCATTTTTAAGCGTAAAGACACACACATAAACGGTAAAAACATCGATTTGTTCATTATTTTCAGTTTCGTCCCCGGCCTGGTTGATCAAATTCAAATGCATTATATGTGTCAAAATACACATATAAACGGCCAAAACGTCGACTTTTTCAATATTTTCAGTTTCGTTCCCCGCCGGGTTGATCACATCCTAATGCATTTTTAAGTGTATACACACACATATAGACGGTCAAAACGTCGATTTTGTCAATATTTTCAGTTTCGTGCCCCGGTTAGGTTGATCTTATTCAAATGCATTTTTAATCGTAAAGACACACACATAAACGGTAAAAACATCGATTTCTTCAAATTTTCAGTTTCGTCCCCGGCCTGGTTGATCAAATTCAAATGCATTTATATGTGTCAAAATACACATAAAACCGGCCAAAACGTCGACTTTTTCAATATTTTCAGTTTCGTGCCCCGGTTAGGTTGATCTTATTCAAATGCATTTTTAATCGTAAAGACACACACATAAACGGTAAAAACATCGATTTCTTCAAATTTTCAGTTTCGTCCCCGGCCTGGTTGATCAATTCAAATGCATTTATATGTGTCAAAATACACATAAAACCGGCCAAAACGTCGACTTTTTCAATATTTTCAGTTTCGTGCCCCGGTTAGGTTGATCTTCTTCAATGCATTTTTAAGCGTAAAGACACACACATAAACGGTAAAACATCGATTTTCAATATTTTTTAATTCGTTCCCCGGCCGGGTAGATCAAATTCAAATGCATTTATATGTGTCAAAATACATATAAACGGCCAAAACGTCGATTTTTTCAATATTTTCAGTTAGTGCCCTGGTTAGGTTGATCTTATTCAAATGCATTTTTAAGCATAAAGACACACACATAAAACGGTTTAAAAAACATCGATTTTTTCAATATTTTCAGTTCGTTCCCCAGCCTGGTTGATCAAATTCAAATGCATTTATATGTGTCAAATACATATATAAACGGCCAAACGTCGACTTTTTCAATATTTTCAGTTCGTGGCCCGGTTAGGTTGATCTTATTCAAATGCATTTTTAAGCGTAAAGGACACACACATAAACGGTAATAAAACATTGATTTTCAATATTTTCAGTTTCGTTCATCGGGCCGGGTTAGATAAAAATCAAATGCATTATATGTTTCAAAATACACATAAAACCGGCCAAAACGTTCGAATTTTTCAATATTTTCAGTTTCGTTCCCCGGCCGGGTAGATCAAATTCAAATGCATTTATATGTGTGAAAATACACAAAAAACCGGCCAAAACGTCGACTTTTTCAATATTTTCAGTTTCGTTCCCCGGCCGGGTTGATCAAGTTCAAATGCATTTATGTATGAAAATACACAGAATACTGACCAAAACATCTTGTTTAAAAAATTTTCAATTTTGATGCCCGGCCGGGCCGATTTCATTCATATGCATTTTTAAGCGTAAAGACACACATAAACGGTAAAATCATCGATATTTTCATATTTTCATTTCGTTCCCCGGCCTGGTTGATCAAATTTAAATGCATTTATAAGTGTATACACAACTATAGACGGTCAAAACGTCGATTTTTTCAATATTTTCAGTATCGTGCCCCGGTTAGGTTGATCTTATTCAAATGCATTTTTAAGCGTAAAAACACACACATAAACGGTAAAAACATTGATTTCATATTTTCTGTTTCGTTCATCGGCGGGTAGATCAAATCAAATGCATTTATATGTTTCAAAATACACATAAAACGGCCAAAACGTCGAATTTTTCTATATTTTCAGTTTCGTTCCCCGGCCGGGTAGATCAAATTCAAATGCATTTATATGTGTGAAAATACACAAAAAACCGGCCAAAACGTCGACTTGTCAATATCTTTCAGTTTCGTTCCCCCGGTCCGGGTTGATCAAGTTCAAATGCATTTATATGTGTGAAAATACACAGAATACTGACCCAAAACATCTATGTTTAAAAATTTTTATTTTGATGCACGGCCGGGCCGATTTCATTCATATGCATTTTTAAGCGTAAAGACACACATATACGGTAAAATCACTCGACCCTATTTTCATATTTTCAGTTTCGTTCCCCGGCCTGGTTGATCAACTTCAAATGCAATTTTATATGTGTCAAAATACACATAAAACCGGCCAAAATGTCAACTTTTTCAATATTTTCAGTTTCGTTCCCCGGTTAGGTGATCTTATTCAAATGCATTTTTAAGCGTAAAGACACACACATATAAACGGTTTAAAAACATCGATTTTCAATATTTTTTAATTTCGTTCCCCGGCCGGGTAGATCAAATTCAAATGCATTTATATGTTTCAAATACACATATAACGGCCAAAAACGTCGACTTTTTCAATATTTTCAATTTCGTTCCCCGGCCTGGTTGATCAAATTTAAATGCATTTATAAGTGTATACACACACAATATAGACGGTCAAAACGTCGATTTTTTCAATATTTTCAGTATCGTGGCCCCGGTTAGGTTGATCTTATTCAAATGCATTTTTAAGCGTAAAAACACACGCATAATCGGTAAAATCATCGATTTCTTCAAAATTTCAGTTCGTCCCCGACCTGGTTGATCAAATTCAAATGCATTTATATTGTGTCAAAATGCACATATAACGGCCAAAACGATCGATTTTTTCAATATTTTCAGTTACGTGCCTTGGTTAGGTTGATCTTATTCAAATGCATTTTTAAGCGTAAAGACACACACATAAACGGTAAAAACATCGATTTTTTTCAATATTTTCAGTTTCGTTCCCCGGCCGGGTCGATCTCATTCAAATGCATTTTTAAGCGTAAAGACACACACGTAACGGTACAAACATCGATTTTTCCAATATTTTCAGTTTCGTTCCCCGGCCTGGTTGATCAAATTCAAATGCATTTATATTTGACTAATACACATAAAACCGGCCAAATCGTCGACTTTTCAATATTTTCAGTTCGTTCCCTGGCCTGTTTGATCAAATTCAAATGCATTTATGTGCGTCAAAATACACATAAAACCGGCCAAAACGTCGACTTTATCATATTTTCAGTTTCGTGCCTCGGTTAGTTGATCTTATTCAAATGCGTTTTTTTAAGCGTAAAGACACACACATAAACGGTAAAAACATCGATTTTCAATATTTTCAATTTCGTTCCCCGGCCGGGTAGATCAAAGTCAAATGCATTTATATGTTTCAAAATACACATATAAACGGCCAAAACGTCGACTTTTTCAATAGTTTCAGTTTCGTTCCCCCGGCCTGGTTGATCAAATTTAAATGCATTTTTAAGTATATACACACACATATAGACGGTCAAAACGTCGATTTTTTCAATATTTTCAGTTACGTGCCTTGGTTAGGTTGATCTTATTCAAATGCATTTGTATGTGTCAAAATACACCTAAAACCGGCCTAAACGTCGGTTATTTCAATATTTTCAGTTTCGTTCCCCGGCCGGGTAGATCATATTCATATGCATTTATATGTATGAAAATACACAGAATACTACCCAAAACATCTATATTTCAATATTTTCAATTTCGTTCCTTGGCCGGGTAGATCAAATTCAAATGCATTTATATGTGTGAAAAATATACATAAAACCGGCCAAAACGTCGATTTTTAAAAATTTTCAATTTCGTTCCCCGGCCGGGTTGATCAAATTCGAACGCATTTATATGTGTGAAAATACACATAAAACCGGCCAAAACGTCGACTTTTACATTATTTTCAGTTTTAATCCCCGGCCGGGTTGATCAAATTCAAATGCATTATTAAGCGTAAAGACACACACGTAAACGGTACAAACATCGATTTTTCCAATATTTTCAGTATCGTTCCCCGGCCGTGTAGATCAAATTCAAATGCATTTATATGTGTCAAAATACACATATAAACGGCCAAAATGTCGACATTTTCCATATTTTCAGTTTCGTTCCCCGGCCGGGTTGATCGATTTCAAATGTATTTATATGTGTAAAAATACACATATAAACGGCCAAAACGTCGACTTTTTCAATATTTTCAGTTTCGTTCCCCGGCCGGGACGATCTCATTCAAATGCATTTTTAAGCGTAAAGACACACACATAAACGGTAAAAACATCGATTTTTTTTAATATTTTCAGTTTCGTTCCCACGGCCTCGTTAATCAATTCAAATGCATTTATAGTGTCAAATACACATAAAACCGGTCAAAAACGTCGACTTTTCAATATTTTCAGTTTCGTTCCCCGGCCTGGTTGATCAAATTTAAATGCATTTTAAGTATATACACACACATATAGACGGTCAAAACGTCGATTTTTTCAATATTTTCAGTTACGTGCCTTGGTTAGGTTGATCTATTCAAATGCATTTGTATGTGTCAAAATACACCTAAAACCGGCCTAAACGTCGGTTATTTCAATATTTTTCAGTTTCGTCCCCGGCCGGGTAGATCATATTCATATGCATTTATATGTATGAAAATACACAGAATACTACCCAAAACATCTATATTTCAATATTTTCAATTTCGTTCCTTGCCGGGTAGATCAAATTCAAATGCATTTATATGTGTGAAATATACATAAAACCGGCCAAAACGTCCGATTTTTTAAAAATTTTCAATTTCGTTCCCCGGCCGGGTTGATCAAATTCGAACGCATTTATATGTGTGAAAATACACATAAAACCGGCCAAAACGTCGACTTTTACATTATTTTCAGTTTTAATCCCCGGCCGGGTTGATCAAATTCAAATGCATTATTAAGCGTAAAGACACACACGTAAACGGTACAAACATCGATTTTTCCAATATTTCAGTATCGTTCCCCGGCCGTGTAGATCAAATTCAAATGCATTTATATGTGTCAAAATACACATATAAACGGCCAAAATGTCGACATTTTCCATATTTTCAGTTTCGTTCCCGGCCGGGTTGATCGATTTCAAATGTATTATATGTGTAAAAATACACATATAAACGGCCAAAACGTCGACTTTTCAATATTTTCAGTTTCGTTCCCCGGCCGGGACGATCTCATTCAAATGCATTTTTAAGCGTAAAGACACACACATAAACGGTAAAAACATCGATTTTTTTAATATTTTCAGTTTCGTTCCCCGGCCTCGTTAATCAATTCAAATGCATTTATATGTGTCAAAATACACATAAAACCGGTCAAAACGTCCACTTTTTCATTATTTTCAGTTTCGTTCCCCGGCCGGTTGATCAAATTCAAATGCATTTTTAAGCGTAACGACACACACATAAACGGTAAAAAACATCGTTTTTTTCAATATTTTCAGATTCGTTCGCCGGCCTAGTTGATCAAATTCAAATGAATTTATATGTGTGAAAATACACAAAAACCGGCCATAACTTCGACTTTTTCAATATTTTCAGTTTCGTTCCCTGGCCGGGTCGATCTCATTCAAATGCATTTTTGAGCGTAAAGACACACACATAAACGGTACAAACATCGATTTTTTCAACAGTTTCAGTTTCGTTCTCCGGCCGGGTTAGATCAAATTCAAATGCATTTATATGTGTGAAAATATACATAAAACCGGCCAAAACGTCGACTTTTTCAATATTTTCAGTTTCGTTCCCTGGCCGGGTTGATCAAAATCAAATGCATTTTTAAGCGTAAAGACACACTAATAAACGGTATAAACATCGATTTTTCCAATATTTCAGTTTCGTTCCCCGGCCTGGTTGATCAAATTCAAATGCATTTATATTTGACTAAATACACATAAAACCGGCCAAATCGTCGACTTTTTCAATATTTTCAGTTTCGTTCCCTGGCCTGTTTGATCAAATTCAAATGCATTTATGTGCGTCAAAATACACATTAAACCGGCCAAATCGTCGACTTTTTCAATATTTTCAGTTTCGTTCCCTGGCCTGTTTGATCAAATTCAAATGCATTTATGTGCGTCAAAATACACATAAAACCGGCCAAAATGTCGACTTTTTCAATATTTTCAATTTCGTTCCCCGGCCGGGTAGATCAAATTCAAATGCATTTATATGTTTCAAAATACACATATAAACGGCCAAAACGTCGACTTTTTCAATATTTTTCAGTTTCGTTCCCCGGCCTGGTTGATCAAATTTAAATGCATTTTAAGTATATACACACACATATAGACGGTCAAAACGTCGATTTTTTCAATATTTTCAGTTACGTGCCTTGGTTAGGTTGATCTTATTCAAATGCATTTGTATGTGTCAAAATACACCTAAAACCGGCCTAAACGTCGGTTATTTCAATATTTTCAGTTTCGTTCCCCGGCCGGGTAGATCATATTCATATGCATTTATATGTATGAAAATACACAGAATACTACCCAAAACATCTATATTTCAATATTTTCAATTTCGTTCCTTGGCCGGGTAGATCAAATTCAAATGCATTTATATGTGTGAAAATATACATAAAACCGGCCAAAACGTCGATTTTTTAAAAATTTTCAATTTCGTTCCCCGGCCGGGTTGATCAAATTCGAACGCATTTATATGTGTGAAAATACACATAAACCGGCCAAAACGTCGACTTTTACATTATTTTCAGTTTTAATCCCCGGCCGGGTTGATCAAATTCAAATGCATTATTAAGCGTAAGACACACACGTAAACGGTACAAACATCGATTTTTCCAATATTTCAGTATCGTTCCCCGGCCGTGTAGATCAAATTCAAATGCATTTATATGTGTCAAAATACACATATAAACGGCCAAAATGTCGACATTTTCCATATTTTCAGTTTCGTTCCCCGGCCGGGTTGATCGAGTTCAAATGTATTTATATGTGTAAAAATACACATATAAACGGCCAAAACGTCGACTTTTTCAATATTTTCAGTTTCGTTCCCCGGCCGGGACGATCTCATTCAAATGCATTTTTAAGCGTAAAGACACACACATAACGGTACAAACATCGATTTTTTCAATATTTTCAGTTTCGTTCCCCGGCCGGGTAGAACAAATTCAAATGCATTTATATGTGTGAAAATATACATAAAACCGGCCAAAACGTCGACTTTTTCAATATTTTCAGTTTTAATCCCCGGCCGGGTTGATCGAGTTCAAATGCATTTATATGTGTGAAAATACACATATAAACGGCCAAAACGTAGACTTTTCAATATTCTCAGTTTCGTTCCGCGGCCTGGTTGATCAAATTTAAATGCATTTTTAAGTGTATACACACACATATATACGGTCAAAACGTCGATTTTTTCAATATTTTCAGTTTCGTGCCCCGGTTAGGTTGATCTTATTCAAATGCATTTTTAATCGTAAAGACACACACATAAACGGTAAAAACATCGATTTTTTTAATATTTTCAGTTTCGTTCCCCGGCCTCGTTAATCAAATTCAAATGCATTTATATGTGTCAAAATACACATAAAACCGGTCAAAACGTCCACTTTTTCATTATTTTCAGTTTCGTTCCCCGGCCGGTTTGATCAAATTCAAATGCATTTTTAAGCGTAACGACACACACATAAACGGTAAAAACATCGTTTTTTTCAATATTTTCAGATTCGTTCGCCGGCCTAGTTGATCAAATTAAAATGAATTTATATGTGTGAAAATACACAAAAACCGGCCATAACTTCGACTTTTTCAATATTTTCAGTTTCGTTCCCTGGCCGGGTCGATCTCATTCAAATGCATTTTTGAGCGTAAAGACACACACATAAACGGTACAAACATCGATTTTTTCAACAGTTTCAGTTTCGTTCTCCGGCCGGGTAGATCAAATTCAAATGCATTTATATGTGTGAAAATACACATATAAACGGCCAAAACGTAGACTTTTTCAATATTCTCAGTTTCGTTCCGCGGCCTGGTTGATCAAATTTAAATGCATTTTTAAGTGTATACACACACATATATACGGTCAAAACGTCGATTTTTTCAATATTTTCAGTTACGTGCCTTGGTTAGGTTGATCTTATTCAAATGCATTTGTATGTGTCAAAATACACCTAAAACCGGCCTAAGCGTCGGTTATTTCAATATTTTTCAGTTTCGTTCCCCGGCCGGGTAGATCATATTCAAATGCATTATATGTATGAAAATACACAGAATACTACCCAAAACATCTATTTTTCAATATTTTCAATTTCGTTCCTTGGCCGGGTAGATCAAATTCAAATGCATTTATATGTGTGAAAATATACATAAAACCGGCCAAATCGTCGATTTTTAAAAAATTTTCAATTTCGTTCCCCGGCCGGGTTGATCAAATTCGAACGCATTTATATGTGTGAAAATACACATAAACCGGCCAAAACGTCGACTTTACATTATTTTCAGTTTTAATCCCCGGCCAGGTTGATCAAATTCAAATGCATTATTAAGCGTAAAGACACACACGTAAACGGTACAAACATCGATTTTTCCAATATTTTCAGTTTCGTTCCCCGGCCAGGTTGATCAAATTCAAATGCATTTATATGTGTCAAAATACACATATAAACGGCCAAAATGTCGACATTTTCCATATTTTCAGTTTCGTTCCCCGGCCGGGTTGATCGAGTTCAAATGTATTTATATGTGAAAAATACACATATAAAACGGCCAAAACGTCGACTTTTTCAATATTTTCAGTTTCGTTTCCCCGGCCGGGTCGATCTCATTCAATGCATTTTTAAGCGTAAAGACACACACATAAAACGGTAAAAACATCGATTTTTTCAATATTTTCAGTTTCGTTCCCCGGCCAGGTTGATCAAATTCAAATGCATTTATATTGACTAAATACACATAATACGGCCAAATCGTCGAATTTTTCAATATTTTAAGTTCGTGCCCCGGTTAGGTTGATCTTATTCAAATGCATTTTAGCGTAAAGACACACACCATAAACGGTAAAAAACATTGATTTTCAATATTTTCAGTTTCGTTCATCGGCCGGGTAGTTCAAAATCAAATGCATTATATGTTTCAAAATACACATAAAACCGGCCAAAACGTCGAATTTTTCAATATTTTCAGTTTCGTTCCCCGGCCGGGTTGATCAAGTTCAAATGCATTTATATGTGTGAAAATACACAGAATACTGACCAAAACATCTATGTTTAAAAAATTTTCAATTTTGATGCCCGGCCGGGCCGATTTCATTCATATGCATTTTTAAGCGTAAAGACACACATAAACGGTAAAATCATCGATATTTTCAATATTTTCTGTTTCGTTCCCCGGCCTGGTTGATCAAATTCAAATGCATTTATATGTTTCAAAATACACATATAAACGGCCAAAACGTCGACTTTTTCAATATTTTCAATTTCGTTCCCCGGCCTGGTTGATCTTATTCAAATGCATTTTTAAGCGTAAAGACACACACATAAACGGTAAAAACATCGATTTTCAATATTTTCAGTTTCGTTCCCCGGCCTGGTTGATCAAATTCAAATGCATTTATATGTGTCAAAATACACATATAAACGGCCAAAACGTCGATTTTTTCAATATTTTCAGTTACGTGCCTTGGTTAGGTTGATCTTATTCAAATGCATTTTTAAGCGTAAAGACACACACATAAACGGTAAAAACATCGATTTTCAATATTTTCAGTTTCGTTCCCCGGCCGGGTTGATCAAGTTCAAATGCATTTATATGTGTGAAAATACACAGAATACTGACCAAAACATCTATGTTTAAAAAATTTTCAATTTTGATGCCCGGCCGGGCCGATTTCATTCATATGCATTTTTAAGCGTAAAGTCACACATAAACGGTAAAATCATCGATATTTTCAATATTTTCAGTTTCGTTCCCCGGCCTGGCTGATCAAATTCAAATACATTTATATGTGTCAAAATACACATAAAACCGGCCAAAATGTCAACTTTTTCAATATTTTCAGTTTCGTTCCCCGGTTAGGTTGATCTTATTCAAATGCATTTTTAAGCGTAAAGACACACACATAAACGGTAAAAACATCGATTTTCAATATTTTTTAATTTCGTTCCTCGGCCGGGTAGATCAAATTCAAGTGCATTTATATGTTTCAAAATACACATATAAACGGCCAAAACGTCGACTTTTTCAATATTTTCAATTTCATCCCCGGCCTGGTTGATCAAATTTAAATGCATTTATAAGTGTATACACACACATATAGACGGTCAAAACGTCGATTTTTTCAATATTTTCAGTATCGTGCCCCGGTTAGGTTGATCTTATTCAAATGCATTTTTAAGCGTAAAAACACACGCATAATCGGTAAAATCATCGATTTCTTCAAAATTTTTAGTTTCGTCCCCGACCTGGTTGATCAAATTCAAATGCATTTATATGTGTCAAAATGCACATATAAACGGCCAAAACGTCGATTTTTTCAATATTTTCAGTTACGTGCCTTGGTTAGGTTGATCTTATTCAAATGCATTTTTAAGCGTAAAGACACACACATAAACGGTAAAAACGTCGATTTTTTCAATATTTTCAGTTTCGTTCCCCGGCCTGGTTGATCAAATTCAAATGCATTTATATGTGTCAAAATACACATATAAACGGCCAAAACGTCGACTTTTTCAATATTTTCAGTTTCGTGCCCCGGTTAGGTTGATCTTATTCAAATGCATTTATAAGCGTAAAGACACACACATAAACGGTAAAAACATCGATTTTCAATATTTTTTAATTTCGTTCCCCGGCCGGGTAGATCAAATTCAAATGCATTTATATGTTTCAAAATACACATATAAACGGCCAAAACGTCGACTTTTTCAATATTTTCAGTTTCGTTCCCCGGCCGGGTAGATCAAATTCAAATGCATTTATATGTGTGAAAATACACAAAAAACCGGCCAAAACGTCGACTTTTTCAATATTTTCAGTTTCGTTACCCGGCCGGGTTGATCAAGTTCAAATGCATTTATATGTGTGAAATAGACAGAATACTGACCAAAACATCTATGTTTAAAAAATTTCAATTTTGATGCCCGGCCGGACCAATTTCATTCATATGCATTTTTAAGCGTAAAGACACACATAAACGGTAAAATCATCGATATTTTCAATATTTTCAGTTTCGTTCCCCGGCCTGGTTGATCAAATTCAAATGCATTATTTTTGACTAAATACACATAACCCGGCCAAATCGTCGACTTTTTCAATATTTTCAGTTTCGTTCCCCGGCCGGGTAGATCAAATTCAAATGCATTTATATGTGTGAAAATACACAAAAAACCGGCCAAAACGTCGACTTTTTCAATATTTTCAGTTTCGTTACCCGGCCGGGTTGATCAAGTTCAAATGCATTTATATGTGTGAAAATAGACAGAATACTGACCAAAACATCTATGTTTAAAAAATTTCAATTTTGATGCCCGGCCGGACCAATTTCATTCATATATGCATTTTTAAGCGTAAAGACACACATAAACGGTAAAATCATCGATATTTTCAATATTTTCAGTTTCGTTCCCCGGCCTGGTTGATCAAATTCAAATGCATTTATTTTTGACTAAATACACATAAAACCGGCCAAATCGTCGACTTTTTCAATATTTTCAGTTTCGTTCCCTGGCCTGTTTGATCAAATTCAAATGCATTTATGTGCGTCAAAATACACATAAAACCGGCCAAAATGTCGACTTTTTCAATATTTTCAGTTTCGTTCCCCGACCTGGTTGATCAAATTTAAATGCATTTATATGTGTTAAAATACACATAAAACCGGCCAAAACGTCGATTTTATCAATATTTATCAGTTTACGTGCCCCGGTTAGGTTGATCTTATTCAAATGGATTTTTAAGCGTAAAGACACACACATATACCGGTAAAAACATCGATTTTCAATATTTTCAATTTCGTTCCCCGGCCGGGTAGATCAAATTCAAATGCATTTATATGTTTCAAAATACACATATAAACGGCCAAAACGTCGACTTTTTCAATATTTTCAGTTTCGTTCCCCGGCCTGGTTGATCAAATTTAAATGCATTTTTAAGTATATACACACACATATAGACGGTCAAAACGTCGATTTTTTCAATATTTTCAGTTACGTGCCTTGGTTAGGTTGATCTTATTCAAATGCATTTGTATGTGTCAAAATACACCTAAAACCGGCCTAAACGTCGGTTATTTCAATATTTTCAGTTTCGTTCCCCGGCCGGGTAGATCATATTCATATGCATTTATATGTATGAAAATACACAGAATACTACCCAAAACATCTATTTTTCAATATGTTCAATTTCGTTCCTTGGCCGGGTAGATCAAATTCAAATGCATTTATATGTGTGAAAATATACATAAAACCGGCCAAAACGTCGATTTTTTAAAAATTTTCGATTTCGTTCCCCGGCCGGGTTGATCAAATTCGAACGCATTTATATGTGTGAAAATACACATAAAACCGGCCAAAACGTCGACTTTTACATTATTTTCAGTTTTAATCCCCGGCCGGGTTGATAAAATTCAAATGCATTATTAAGCGTAAAGACACACACGTAAACGGTACAAAGATCGATTTTTCCAATATTTTCAGTATCGTTCCCCGGCCGCGTAGATCAAATTCAAATGCATTTATATGTGTCAAAATACACATATAAACGGCCAAAATGTCGACATTTTCCATATTTTCAGTTTCGTTCCCCGACCGGGTTGATCGAGTTCAAATGTATTTATATGTGTAAAAATACACATATAAACGGCCAAAACGTCGACTTTTCAATATTTTCAGTTTCGTTCCCCGGCCGGGTCGATCTCATTCAAATGCATTTTTAAGCGTAAAGACACACACATAAACGGTACAAACATCGATTTTTTCAATATTTTCAGTTTCGTTCCCCGGCCGGGTAGATCAAATTCAAATGCATTTATATGTGTGAAAATATACATAAAACCGGCCAAAACGTCGACTTTTTCAATATTTTCAGTTTTAATCCCCGGCCGGGTTGATCGAGTTCAAATGCATTTATATGTGTGAAAATACACATATAAACGGCCAAAACGTAGACTTTTTCAATATTCTCAGTTTCGTTCCGCGGCCTGGTTGATCAAATTTAAATGCATTTTTAAGTGTATACACACACATATATACGGTCAAAACGTCGATTTTTTCAATATTTTCAGTTTCGTGCCCCGGTTAGGTTGATCTTATTCAAATGCATTTTTAATCGTAAAGACACACACATAAACGGTAAAAACATCGATTTTTTTAATATTTTCAGTTTCGTTCCCCGGCCTTGTTAATCAACTTCAAATGCATTTATATGTGTCAAAATACACATAAAACCGGTCAAAACGTCCACCTTTTCATTATTTTCAGTTTCGTTCCCCGGCCGGGTCGATCTAATTCAAATGCATTTTTAAGCGTAAAGACACACACATAAACGGTACAAACATCGATTTTTTCAACATTTTCAGTTTCGTTCCCCGGCCGGGTAGATCAAATTCAAATGCATTTATATGTGTGAAAATATACATAAAACCGGCCAAAACGACGACTGTTTCAATATTTTCAGTTTCGTTCCCTGGCCGGGTTGATCAAAATCAAATGCATTTTTAAGCGTAAAGACACACTAATAAACGGTATAAACATCGATTTTTTCAATTTTTTCAGTTTCGTTTCCCGGCCTGGCTGATCAAATTCAAATACATTTATATGTGTCAAAAGGCACATATAAACGGCCAAAACGTCGACTTTTTCAATATTTTCAGTTTCGTTCCCCGGCCGGGTCGATCTCATTCAAATGCATTTTTAAGCGTAAAGACACACACGTAAACGGTACAAACATCGATTTTTCCAATATTTTCAGTATCGTTCCCCGGCCGGTAGATCAAATTCAAATGCATTTATATGTGTCAAAATACACATATAAACGGCCAAAATGTCGACATTTTCCATATTTTCAGTTTCGTTCCCCGGCCGGGTTGATCGAGTTCAAATGTATTTATATGTGTAAAAATACACATATAAACGGCCAAAACGTCGACTTTTTCAATATTTTCAGTTTCGTTCCCCGGCCGGGTCGATCTCATTCAAATGCATTTTTAAGCGTAAAGACACACACGTAAACGGTACAAACATCGATTTTTCCAATATTTTCAGTATCGTTCCCCGGCCGGGTAGATCAAATTCAAATGCATTTATATGTGTCAAAATACACATATAAACGGCCAAAATGTCGAACATTTTCCATATTTTCAGTTTCGTTCCCCGGCCGGGTCGATCTCATTCAAATGCATTTTTAAGCGTAAAGACACACATATAAACGGTAAAAACATCGATTTTTTCAATATTTTCAGTTTCGTTCCCCGGCCAGGTTGATCGAATTCAAATGCATTATATGTGTGAAAATACACAAAAAACCGGCCAAAACGTCGAATTTTTCAAATATTTTCAGTTTCGTGCCCCGGTTAGGTTGATACTTATTCAAATGCATTTTAATCGTAAAGACACACACTAAACGGTAAAAACATCGATTTTTTCAATATTTTCAGTTTCGTTCCCCGGCCTCGTTAATCAAATTCAATGCATTTATATGTGTCAAAATACACATAAAACCGGTCAAACGTCCACTTTTTCATTATTTTCAGTTTCGTTCCCGGCCGGGTGGATCTCATTCAAATGCATTTTAAGCGTAAAGACACACACATAAACGGTACAAACATCGATTTTTTCAACATTTTCAGTTTCGTTCCCCGGCCGGGGTAGATCAAAAAAAACTTCAAATGCATTTATGTTAAAAACATATAAACGCCAAAATGTGACAAATTTCGTTCGTCCCGGCCGGGTGATCTTAAATGCATTTATAAAAGACACACAAAAAAACATCGATTTTCAATATTTTCAGTTTCGTTCCCGGCCGGGTGATCTCATTCAAATGCATTTTTGTGTAAAAACACACATAAACGGCCAAAACATCGATTTTTCCATATTTTCAGTTTCGTTCCCGGCTGGTAGATCGAATTCAAATGCATTTCTATGGTCAAACAAACATATAAACGGCAAAACGTCGATTTTTCAATATTTTCAGTTTCGTTCCCGGCCGGGTTGATAAAATTCAATGCATTATTAAGCGTAAAGACACACGTAAACGGTACAAACATCGATTTTTTCAATATTTTCAGTTTCGTTCCCCGACCTGGTTGATCAAATTCAAATGCATTATATGTGTGAAAATACACAAAAAACGGCCAAAACGTCGACTTTTCAATATTTTCAGTTTCGTTCCCCGACCTGGTTGATCAAATTTAAATGCATTTATATGTTTCAAAATACACATATAAACGGCCAAAATGTCGACTTTTTCAATATTTTCAGTATCGTGCCCCGGTTAGGTTGATCTTATTCAAATGATTTTTAAGCGTAAAGACACACTAATAAACGGTATAAACATCGATTTTTTTAATATTTTCAGTTTCGTGCCCCGGTTAGGTTGATCTTATTCAAATGCATTTATATGCGTGAAAATATACATAAAACCGGCCAAAATGTCGACATTTTCCATATTTTCAGTTTCGTTCCCCGGCCGGGTCGATCTCATTCAAATGCATTTTTAAGCGTAAAGACACACATATAAACGGTAAAAACATCGATTTTTTTAATATTTTCAGTTTCGTTACCCGGCCGGGTTGATCAAAATCAAATGCATTTTTAATCGTAAAGACACACATATAAACGGTAAAAACGTCGATTTTTCAATATTTTCAGTTTCGTTCCCTGGCCGGGTTGATCAAGTTCAAATGCATTTATTTTTGACTAAATACACATAAAACGGCCAAAACGTAGACTTTTTCAATATTTTCAGTTTCGTTCCCCGGCCGGATAGATCAAATTCAAATGCATTTTTAATCGTAAAGACACACACATAAACGGTACAAACAACGATTTTTCCAATATTTTCAGTATCGTTCCCCGGCCGCGTAGATCAATTCAAATGCATTTTTAAGTATATACACACACATATATACGGTCAAAACGTCGATTTTTTCAATATTTTCAGTATCGTTCCCCGGCCGGATAGATCAAATTCAAATGCATTTATATGTTTCAAAATACACATATAAACGGCCAAAATGTCGACATTTTCCATATTTTCAGTTTCGTTCCCCGGCCGGATAGATCAAATTCAAATGCATTTATGTGTGAAAATACACAAAAAACCGGCCAAAACGTCGACTTTTACATTATTTTCAGTTTTAATCCCCGGCCGGGTTGATAAAATTCAAATGCATTTATATGTGCAAAATACACATATAACGGCCAAAATGTCGACTTTTCAATATTTTCAATTTCGTTCCCCGGCCTTGTTAATCAACTTCAAATGCATTTATATGTTTCAAAATACAATATAAACGGCCAAAACGTCGATTTTTTAAAAATTTTCGATTTCGTTCCCCGGCCTGGTTGATCAAATTTAAATGCATTTTTAAGTATATACACACACATATATACGGTCAAAACGTCGATTTTCAATATTTTTTAATTTCGTTCCCCGGCCTCGTTAATCAAATTCAAATGCATTTATATGTTTCAAAATACAATATAAACGGCCAAAACGTCGATTTTCAATATTTTCAGTATCGTTCCCCGGCCGGGTAGATCAATTCAAATGCATTTATGTGCGTCAAAATACACATAAAACGGCCAAAACGTCGATTTTCAATATTTTCAGTTTCGTTCCCCGGCCGGGTGGATCTCATTCAAATGCATTTATATGTGTGAAAATATACATAAAACCGGCCAAAACGTCGACTTTTTCAATATTTTCAGTTTCGTTCCCTGGCCGGGTTGATCAAAATCAAATGCATTTTTAAGCGTAAAGACACATATAAACGGTAAAAACATCGATTTTTTCAATATTTTCAGTTTCGTTCCCCGGCCAGGTTGATCGAATTCAAATGCATTTTTAATCGTAAAGAACACACATAAACGGTAAAAACATCGATTTTTCAATATTTTCAGTTTCGTTCCCCGGCCTCGTTAATCAAATTCAAATGCATTTATATGTGTCAAAATACACATAAAACCGGTCAAAACGTCCACTTTTTCATTATTTTCAGTTTCGTTCCCCGGCCGGGTGGATCTCATTCAAATGCATTTTTAAGCGTAAAGACACACACATAAACGGTACAAACATCGATTTTTTCAACATTTTCAATTTCGTTCCCCGGCCGGGTAGATCAAATTCAATGCATTTATATGTGTGAAAATATACATAAAACCGGCCAAAATGTCGACATTTTCCATATTTTCAGTTTCGTTCCCCGGCCGGGTCGATCTCATTCAAATGCATTTTTAAGCGTAAAGACACACACATAAACGGTAAAAACATCGATTTTTTCAATATTTTCAGTTTCGTTCCCCGGCCAGGTTGATCGAATTCAAATGCATTTATATGTGTGAAAATACACAAAAAACCGGCCAAAACGTCGAATTTTTCAATATTTTCAGTTTCGTGCCCCGGTTAGGTTGATCTTATTCAAATGCATTTTTAATCGTAAAGACACACACATAACGGTAAAAACATCGATTTTTCAATATTTTCAGTTTCGTTCCCCCGGCCGGTAGATCATATTCATATGCATTTATATGTATGAAAATACACAGAATACTACCCAAAACATCTATTTTCAATATGTTCAATTTCGTTCCTTGGCCGGGTAGATCAAATTCACAGCATTTAATGCGGTGAAAATATACATAAAACCGGCCAAAACGTCGATTTTTTAAAAATTTTCGATTTCGTTCCCGGCCGGGTTGATCAAATTCGAACGCATTTATATGTGTGAAAATACACATAAAACCGGCCAAACGTCGACTTTACATTATTTTCAGTTTTAATCCCCGGCGGGTGATAAAATTCAAATGCATTATTAAGCGTTAAAGACACACACCGTAAACGTACAAAGACGATTTTTCAATATTTTCAGTATCGTTCCCCGGCCGCGTAGATCAAATTCAAATGCATTTATATGTGTCAAAATACACATATAAACGGCCAAAATGTCGACATTTTCCATATTTTCAGTTTCGTTCCCCGGCCGGGTTGATCGAGTTCAAATGTATTTATATGTGTAAAAATACACATATAAACGGCCAAAACGTCGACTTTTCAATATTTTCAGTTTCGTTCCCCGGCCGGGTCGATCTCATTCAAATGCATTTTTAAGCGTAAAGACACACACATAAACGGTACAAACATCGATTTTTTTCAATATTTTCAGTTTCGTTCCCCGGCCGGGTAGATCAAATTCAAATGCATTTATATGTGTGAAAATATACATAAAACCGGCCAAAACGTCGACTTTTTCAATATTTTCAGTTTTAATCCCCGGCCGGGTTGATCGAGTTCAAATGCATTTATATGTGTGAAAATACACATATAAACGGCCAAAACGTAGACTTTTCAATATTCTCAGTTTCGTTCCGCGGCCTGGTTGATCAAATTTAAATGCATTTTTAAGTGTATACACACACATATATACGGTCAAAACGTCGATTTTTTCAATATTTTCAGTTTCGTGCCCCGGTTAGGTTGATCTTATTCAAATGCATTTTTAATCGTAAAGACACACACATAAACGGTAAAAACATCGATTTTTTTAATATTTTCAGTTTCGTTCCCCGGCCTTGTTAATCAAATTCAAATGCATTTATATGTGTCAAAATACACATAAAACCGGTCAAAACGTCCACTTTTTCATTATTTTCAGTTTCGTTCCCCGGCCGGGTCGATCTCATTCAAATGCATTTTTAAGCGTAAAGACACACACATAAACGGTACAAACATCGATTTTTTCAACATTTTCAGTTTCGTTCCCCGGCCGGGTAGATCAACTTCAAATGCATTTATATGTGTGAAAATATACATAAAACCGGCCAAAACGTCGACTGTTTCAATATTTTCAGTTTCGTTCCCTGGCCGGGTTGATCAAAATCAAATGCATTTTTAAGCGTAAAGACACACTAATAAACGGTATAAACATCGATTTTTTCAATTTTTTCAGTTTCGTTTCCCGGCCTGGCTGATCAAATTCAAATACATTTATATGTGTCAAAAGGCACATATAAACGGCCAAAACGTCGACTTTTTCAATATTTTCGGTTTCGTTCCCCGGCCGGGTCGATCTCATTCAAATGCATTTTTAAGCGTAAAGACACACACGTAAACGGTACAAACATCGATTTTTCCAATATTTTCAGTATCGTTCCCCGGCCGGGTAGATCAAATTCAAATGCATTTATATGTGTCAAAATACACATATAAACGGCCAAAATGTCGACATTTTCCATATTTTCAGTTTCGTTCCCCGGCCGGGTTGATCGAGTTCAAATGTATTTATATGTGTAAAAATACACATATAAACGGCCAAAACGTCGACTTTTTCAATATTTTCAGTTTCGTTCCCCGGCCGGGTCGATCTCATTCAAATGCATTTTTAAGCGTAAAGACACACACGTAAACGGTACAAACATCGATTTTTCCAATATTTTCAGTATCGTTCCCCGGCCGGATAGATCAAATTCAAATGCATTTATATGTGTCAAAATACACATATAAACGGCCAAAATGTCGACATTTTCCATATTTTCAGTTTCGTTCCCCGGCCGGGTCGATCTCATTCAAATGCATTTTTAAGCGTAAAGACACACACATAAACGGTAAAAACATCGATTTTTTCAATATTTTCAGTTTCGTTCCCCGGCCAGGTTGATCGAATTCAAATGCATTTATATGTGTGAAAATACACAAAAAACCGGCCAAAACGTCGAATTTTTCAATATTTTCAGTTTCGTGCCCCGGTTAGGTTGATCTTATTCAAATGCATTTTTAATCGTAAAGACACACATAAACGGTAAAAACATCGATTTTTTCAATATTTTCAGTTTCGTTCCCCGGCCTCGTTAATCAAATTCAAATGCATTATATGTGTCAAAATACACATAAAACGGTCAAAACGTCCACTTTTTCATTATTTTCAGTTTCGTTCCCCGGCCGGGTGGATCTCATTCAAATGCATTTTTAAGCGTAAAGACACACATAAACGGTACAAACATCGATTTTTTCAACATTTTCAGTTTCGTTCCCCGGCCGGGTAGATCAAATTCAAATGCATTTATATGTGTGAAAATATACATAAAACCGGCCAAAACGTCGACTTTTCAATATTTTCAGTTTCGTTCCCTGGCCGGGTTGATCAAAATCAAATGCATTTTTAAGCGTAAAGACACACTAATAAACGGTATAAACGTCGAATTTTTCAATATTTTCAGTTTCGTGCCCCGGTTAGGTTGATCTTATTCAAATGCATTTTTAATCGTAAAGACACACACATAAACGGTAAAAACATCGATTTTTTCAATATTTTCAGTTTCGTTCCCCGGCCTCGTTAATCAAATTCAAATGCATTTATATGTGTCAAAATACACATAAAACCGGTCAAAACGTCCACTTTTTCATTATTTTCAGTTTCGTTCCCCGGCCGGGTGGATCTCATTCAAATGCATTTTTAAGCGTAAAGACACACACATAAACGGTACAAACATCGATTTTTTCAACATTTTCAGTTTCGTTCCCCGGCCGGGTAGATCAAATTCAAATGCATTTATGAGCAAATCCACAGATCCTTTAATTTTGGGGAAGCGGGTAATATAGTAGTAAATAAGCAGACCTAGCAACATTATAACAACGGTTTCTGGTAGAAAAAGTAATTCGATGAAGGGTCCTTATCATTTTTTTAAAGCTGTTTTCATTAGCTTTTTGTTAGAGGCTTCATAAAGTTGCATTTTTGCAAATTTGACGATGGAAGTAGTACTCATCTTCTATTTTTTAAGCTTATAGAAATTATAATTCTTCACCAAATGTTACAGAAATTTTTTTTGACAACCTACACCATCTACCCTATTAAACTAAAAGTGTTAGAATAGTGTGCCTTCATGATACAGAAAAATAAAAATCGCAACTCTTGAGGAAGTCAGTTTTTGTAAATTTAGGAAATTTTAGAATTTTGATATTATACAAAGATAAGTTTTGTTTATAGCTATTGTGACTAATATTGCTTTTTTCGATTTGCAATAAGGATTCTTATTCTTTTTTGTGCTTAGCTGTGCCTCTTTTTCTTTACTAGCAATTATACCTTAAACTTTTCAAAATCTCGGGCCCCTAGTCTTCCAAATTTTCATTTTCGCATGGCACACTCGACATTCACAAAAAAAGCATATATAAACTATATCTCTTTACTTTTTAGTAGATTATTGAGTCATCTACGTAAAACCTCAATTGAATTTTTTGTTAATTTAGATAATATAAGCTGTATAAAAGTATAAAATTTTATACCTTTGAACTGAAGTCCAAATTGACTATACGAAATAGATTATTTCAACAGAAAAGCTAATATAAATACGCACACACACACACACACACACACACACTCACCCGCGCGCGCGCACACATACACACACATATCATTCAGTCAAGTAGTTTGTTTACCATTAAAGAGAAGTATGCGAAAAGAAAATTATTTATCATGTAATGAATGTTTCAAATAATTTGCCATGTACTCATTACCAATTGAAACCTTCAAGTTGGAAGATTTATGGAGCAAAAAATGAAATTCCTGTTACAAGTACTCAAACAAAAAAAACCATTGTCACTAGGAAAAGAAAATTACAGTACTGTAACGGCACTTGAAAACATCCTTTTATATGAAAAATTGTTGTTAGATATTTCAATTTTTGTTAAATAAGAGACTTAATTATGTTGTTATATTCATAAATTATAGAATAAAAAATGTTCTGTTTATTTACGAAGTGATTTTTTATAATTTACCCTATGATACCCCTCATTAATATTTTAATCGTTAATTTCTTAGATAAGTCTTGAAAAGAAATAGGGGCCCTCATATTTTCCTACTATTTAACCTCTAAAGAAGTAGAAATCTCCATTAAAATCAATGTGCCTCCCAAAAAAAAAAAAAAAATTTTCAAATGAAAATCAAAGGTTCCGTGGATTTGCTCTTATATGTGTGAAAATATACATAAAACCGGCCAAAACGTCGACTTTTTCAATATTTTCAGTTTCGTTCCCTGGCCGGGTTGATCAAAATCAAATGCATTTTTAAGCGTAAAGACACACTAATAAACGGTATAAACATCGATTTTTTCAATATTTTCAGTTTCGTTTCCCGGCCAGGTTGATCGAATTCAAATGCATTTTTAATCGTAAAGACACACACATAAACGGTAAAAACATCGATTTTTTCAATATTTTCAGTTTCGTTGCCCGGCCTCGTTAATCAAATTCAAATGCATTTATATGTGTCAAAATACACATAAAACCGGTCAAAACGTCCACTTTTTCATTATTTTCAGTTTCGTTCCCCGGCCGGGTGGATCTCATTCAAATGCATTTTTAAGCGTAAAGACACACACATAAACGGTACAAACATCGATTTTTTCAACATTTTCAGTTTCGTTCCCCGGCCGGGTAGATCAAATTCAAATGCATTTATATGTGTGAAAATATACATAAAACCGGCCAAAATGTCGACATTTTCCATATTTTCAGTTTCGTTCCCCGGCCGGGTCGATCTCATTCAAATGCATTTTTAAGCGTAAAGACACACACATAAACGGTAAAAACATCGATTTTTTCAATATTTTCAGTTTCGTTCCCCGGCCAGGTTGATCGAATTCAAATGCATTTATATGTGTGAAAATACACAAAAAACCGGCCAAAACGTCGAATTTTTCAATATTTTCAGTTTCGTGCCCCGGTTAGGTTGATCTTATTCAAATGCATTTTTAATCGTAAAGACACACACATAAACGGTAAAAACATCGATTTTTTCAATATTTTCAGTTTCGTTCCCCGGCCTCGTTAATCAAATTCAAATGCATTTATATGTGTCAAAATACACATAAAACCGGTCAAAACGTCCACTTTTTCATTATTTTCAGTTTCGTTCCCCGGCCGGGTGGATCTCATTCAAATGCATTTTTAAGCGTAAAGACACACACATAAACGGTACAAACATCGATTTTTTCAACATTTTCAGTTTCGTTCCCCGGCCGGGTAGATCAAATTCAAATACATTTGTATGTGTCAAAAGGCACATATAAACGGCCAAAACGTCGACTTTTTCAATATTTTCAGTTTCGTTCCCCGGCCGGGTCGATCTCATTCAAATGCATTTTTAAGCGTAAAGACACACACGTAAACGGTACAAACATCGATTTTTCCAATATTTTCAGTATCGTTCCCCGGCCGGGTAGATCAAATTCAAATGCATTTATATGTGTCAAAATACACATATAAACGGCCAAAATGTCGACATTTTCCATATTTTCAGTTTCGTTCCCCGGCCGGGTTGATCGAGTTCAAATGTATTTATATGTGTAAAAATACACATATAAACGGCCAAAACGTCGACTTTTTCAATATTTTCAGTTTCGTTCCCCGGCCGGGTCGATCTCATTCAAATGCATTTTTAAGCGTAAAGACACACACGTAAACGGTACAAACATCGATTTTTCCAATATTTTCAGTATCGTTCCCCGGCCGGGTAGATCAAATTCAAATGCATTTATATGTGTCAAAATACACATATAAACGGCCAAAATGTCGACATTTTCCATATTTTCAGTTTCGTTCCCCGGCCGGGTCGATCTCATTCAAATGCATTTTTAAGCGTAAAGACACACACATAAACGGTAAAAACATCGATTTTTTCAATATTTTCAGTTTCGTTTCCCGGCCAGGTTGATCAAATTCAAATGCATTTATATGTGTGAAAATACACAAAAAACCGGCCAAAACGTCGAATTTTTCAATATTTTCAGTTTCGTGCCCCGGTTAGGTTGATCTTATTCAAATGCATTTTTAAGCGTAAAGACACACACATAAACGGTAAAAACATTGATTTTCAATATTTTCAGTTTCGTTCCCCGGCCGGGTCGATCTCATTCAAATGCATTTTTAAGCGTAAAGACACACACATAAACGGTACAAACATCGATTTTTCCAATATTTTCAGTATCGTTCCCCGGCCGGGTAGATCAAAATCAAATGCATTTATATGTTTCGAAATACACATAAAACCGGCCAAAACGTCGAATTTTTCAATATTTTCAGTTTCGTTCCCCGGCCGGGTAGATCAAATTCAAATGCATTTATATGTGTGAAAATACACAAAAAACCGGCCAAAACGTCGACTTTTTCAATATTTTCAGTTTCGTTCCCCGGCCGGGTCGATCTCATTCAAATGCATTTTTAAGCGTAAAGACACACACGTAAACGGTATAAACATCGATTTTTTCAATTTTTTCAGTTTCGTTTCCCGGCCTGGCTGATCAAATTCAAATACATTTATATGTGTCAAAAGGCACATATAAACGGCCAAAACGTCGACTTTTTCAATATTTTCAGTTTCGTTCCCCGGCCGGGTCGATCTCATTCAAATGCATTTTTAAGCGTAAAGACACACACGTAAACGGTACAAACATCGATTTTTCCAATATTTTCAGTATCGTTCCCCGGCCGGGTAGATCAAATTCAAATGCATTTATATGTGTCAAAATACACATATAAACGGCCAAAATGTCGACATTTTCCATATTTTCAGTTTCGTTCCCCGGCCGGGTTGATCGAGTTCAAATGTATTTATATGTGTAAAAATACACATATAAACGGCCAAAACGTCGACTTTTTCAATATTTTCAGTTTCGTTCCCCGGCCGGGTCGATCTCATTCAAATGCATTTTTAAGCGTAAAGACACACACGTAAACGGTACAAACATCGATTTTTCCAATATTTTCAGTATCGTTCCCCGGCCTGGTAGATCAAATTCAAATGCATTTATATGTGTCAAAATACACATATAAACGGCCAAAATGTCGACATTTTCCATATTTTCAGTTTCGTTCCCCGGCCGGGTCGATCTCATTCAAATGCATTTTTAAGCGTAAAGACACACACATAAACGGTAAAAACATCGATTTTTTCAATATTTTCAGTTTCGTTCCCCGGCCAGGTTGATCGAATTCAAATGCATTTATATGTGTGAAAATACACAAAAAACCGGCCAAAACGTCGAATTTTTCAATATTTTCAGTTTCGTGCCCCGGTTAGGTTGATCTTATTCAAATGCATTTTTAATCGTAAAGACACACACATAAACGGTAAAAACATCGATTTTTTCAATATTTTCAGTTTCGTTCCCCGGCCTCGTTAATCAAATTCAAATGCATTTATATGTGTCAAAATACACATAAAACTGTCAAAACGTCCACTTTTTCATTATTTTCAGTTTCGTTCCCCGGCCGGGTGGATCTCATTCAAATGCATTTTTAAGCGTAAAGACACACACATAAACGGTACAAACATCGATTTTTTCAACATTTTCAGTTTCGTTCCCCGGCCGGGTAGATCAAATTCAAATGCATTTATATGTGTGAAAATATACATAAAACCGGCCAAAACGTCGACTTTTTCAATATTTTCAGTTTCGTTCCCTGGCCGGGTTGATCAAAATCAAATGCATTTTTAAGCGTAAAGACACACTAATAAACGGTATAAACATCGATTTTTTCAATATTTTCAGTTTCGTTTCCCGGCCAGGTTGATCGAATTCAAATGCATTTTTAATCGTAAAGACACAGACATAAACGGTAAAAACATCGATTTTTTCAATATTTTCAGTTTCGTTCCCCGGCCTCGTTAATCAAATTCAAATGCATTTATATGTGTCAAAATACACATAAAACCGGTCAAAACGTCCACTTTTTCATTATTTTCAGTTTCGTTCCCCGGCCGGGTGGATCTCATTCAAATGCATTTTTAAGCGTAAAGACACAGACATAAACGGTAAAAACATCGATTTTTTCAATATTTTCAGTTTCGTTCCCCGGCCTCGTTAATCAAATTCAAATGCATTTATATGTGTGAAAATATACATAAAACCGGCCAAACGTCGACATTTTCAATATTTTCAGTTTCGTTCCCCGGCCAGGTTGATCTCATTCAAATGCATTTATATGTGTGAAAATACACAAAAAACCGGCCAAAACGTCGAATTTTTCAATATTTTCAGTTTCGTGCCCCGGTTAGGTTGATCTTATTCAAATGCATTTTTAATCGTAAAGACACACACATAAACGGTAAAAACATCGATTTTTTCAATATTTTCAGTTTCGTTCCCCGGCCTCGTTAATCAAATTCAAATGCATTTATATGTGCCAAAATACACATAAAACCGGTCAAAACGTCCACTTTTTCATTATTTTCAGTTTCGTTCCCCGGCCGGGTGGATCTCATTCAAATGCATTTTTAAGCGTAAAGACACACACATAAACGGTACAAACATCGATTTTTTCAACATTTTCAGTTTCGTTCCCCGGCCGGGTAGATCAAATTCAAATACATTTGTATGTGTCAAAAGGCACATATAAACGGCCAAAACGTCGACTTTTTCAATATTTTCAGTTTCGTTCCCCGGCCGGGTCGATCTCATTCAAATGCATTTTTAAGCGTAAAGACACACACGTAAACGGTACAAACATCGATTTTTCCAATATTTTCAGTATCGTTCCCCGGCCGGGTAGATCAAATTCAAATGCATTTATATGTGTCAAAATACACATATAAACGGCCAAAATGTCGACATTTTCCATATTTTCAGTTTCGTTCCCCGGCCGGGTTGATCGAGTTCAAATGTATTTATATGTGTAAAAATACACATATAAACGGCCAAAACGTCGACTTTTTCAATATTTTCAGTTTCGTTCCCCGGCCGGGTCGATCTCATTCAAATGCATTTTTAAGCGTAAAGACACACACGTAAACGGTACAAACATCGATTTTTCCAATATTTTCAGTATCGTTCCCCGGCCGGGTAGATCAAATTCAAATGCATTTATATGTGTCAAAATACACATATAAACGGCCAAAATGTCGACATTTTCCATATTTTCAGTTTCGTTCCCCGGCCGGGTTGATCGAGTTCAAATGTATTTATATGTGTAAAAATACACATATAAACGGCCAAAACGTCGACTTTTTCAATATTTTCAGTTTCGTTCCCCGGCCGGGTCGATCTCATTCAAATGCATTTTTAAGCGTAAAGACACACACGTAAACGGTACAAACATCGATTTTTTCAATATTTTCAGTTTCGTTCCCCGGCCAGGTTGATCAAATTCAAATGCATTTATATTTGACTAAATACACATAATACCGGCCAAATCGTCGAATTTTTCAATATTTTAAGTTTCGTGCCCCGGTTAGGTTGATCTTATTCAAATGCATTTTTAAGCGTAAAGACACACACATAAACGGTAAAAACATTGATTTTCAATATTTTCAGTTTCGTTCATCGGCCGGGTAGATCAAAATACACATAAAACCGGCCAAAACGTCGAATTTTTCAATATTTTCAGTTTCGTTCCCCGGCCGAGTAGATCAAATTCAAATGCATTTATATGTGTGAAAATACACAAAAAACCGGCCAAAACGTCGACTTTTTCAATATTTTCAGTTTCGTTCCCCGGCCGGGTTGATCAAGTTCAAATGCATTTATATGTGTGAAAATACACAGAATACTGACCAAAACATCTATGTTCAAAAAATTTTCAATTTTGATGCCCGGCCGGGCCGATTTCATTCATATGCATTTTTAAGCGTAAAGACACACATAAACGGTAAAATCATCGATATTTTCAATATTTTCAGTTTCGTTCCCCGGCCTGGTTGATCAAATTCAAATGCATTTATATTTGACTAAATACACATAAAACCGGCCAAATCGTCGACTTTTTCAATATTTTCAGTTTCGTTCCCTGGCCTGTTTGATCAAATTCAAATGCATTTATATGTGTGAAAATACACAAAAAACCGGCCAAAACGTCGACTTTTTCAATATTTTCAGTTTCGTTCCCCGGCCGGGTTGATCAAGTTCAAATGCATTTATATGTGTGAAAATACACAGAATACTGACCAAAACATCTATGTTCAAAAAATTTTCAATTTTGATGCCCGGCCGGGCCGATTTCATTCATATGCATTTTTAAGCGTAAAGACACACATAAACGGTAAAATTTTCGATATTTTCAATTTTTTCAGTTTCGTTCCCCGGCCTGGTTGATCAAATTCAAATGCATTTATATTTGACTAAATACACATAAAACCGGCCAAATCGTCGACTTTTTCAATATTTTCTGTTTCGTTCCCTGGCCTGTTTGATAAAATTCAAATGCATTTATGTGCGTCAAAATACACATAAAACCGGCCTAAACGTCGGTTATTTCAATATTTTCAGTTTCGTTCCTCGGCCGGGTAGATCATATTCAAATGCATTTATATGTATGAAAATACACAGAATACTACCCAAAACATCTATTTTTCAATATTTTCAATTTCGTTCCCCGGCCGGGTTGATCAAGTTCAAATGCATTTATATGTGTGAAAATACACAGAATACTGACCAAAACATCTATGTTCAACAAAATTTTCAATTTTGATGCCCGGCCGGGCCGATTTCATTCAAATGCATTTTTAAGCGTAAAGACACACACATAAACGGTAAAAACATCGATTTTCAATATTTTCAATTTCGTTCCCCGGCCGGGTTGATCAAGTTCAAATGCATTTATATGTGTGAAAATACACATATAAACGGCCAAAACGTAGACTTTTTCAATATTCTCAGTTTCGTTCCGCGGCCTGGTTGATCAAATTTAAATGCATTTTTAAGTGTATACACAGACATATATACGGTCAAAACGTCGATTTTTTCAATATTTTCAGTTTCGTTCCCTGGCCTGTTTGATCAAATTCAAATGCATTTATATGTGTGAAAATACACAAAAAACCGGCCAAAACGTCGACTTTTTCAATATTTTCAGTTTCGTTCCCCGGCCGGGTTGATCAAGTTCAAATGCATTTATATGTGTGAAAATACACAGAATACTGACCAAAACATCTATGTTCAAAAAATTTTCAATTTTGATGCCCGGCCGGGCCGATTTCATTCATATGCATTTTTAAGCGTAAAGACACACATAAACGGTAAAATCATCGATATTTTCAATATTTTCAGTTTCGTTCCCCGGCCTGGTTGATCAAATTCAAATGCATTTATATTTGACTAAATACACATAAAACCGGCCAAATCGTCGACTTTTTCAATATTTTCAGTTTCGTTCCCTGGCCTGTTTGATCAAATTCAAATGCATTTATATGTGTGAAAATACACAAAAAACCGGCCAAAACGTCGACTTTTTCAATATTTTCAGTTTCGTTCCCCGGCCGGGTTGATCAAGTTCAAATGCATTTATATGTGTGAAAATACACAGAATACTGACCAAAACATCTATGTTCAAAAAATTTTCAATTTTGATGCCCGGCCGGGCCGATTTCATTCATATGCATTTTTAAGCGTAAAGACACACATAAACGGTAAAATTTTCGATATTTTCAATTTTTTCAGTTTCGTTCCCCGGCCTGGTTGATCAAATTCAAATGCATTTATATTTGACTAAATACACATAAAACCGGCCAAATCGTCGACTTTTTCAATATTTTCTGTTTCGTTCCCTGGCCTGTTTGATAAAATTCAAATGCATTTATGTGCGTCAAAATACACATAAAACCGGCCTAAACGTCGGTTATTTCAATATTTTCAGTTTCGTTCCTCGGCCGGGTAGATCATATTCAAATGCATTTATATGTATGAAAATACACAGAATACTACCCAAAACATCTATTTTTCAATATTTTCAATTTCGTTCCTTGGCCGGGTAGATCAAATTCAAATGCATTTATATGTGTGAAAATATACATAAAACCGGCCAAAACGTCGATTTTTTAAAAATTTTCAATTTCGTTCCCCGGGCGGGTAGATCAAATTCAAATGCATTTATATGTGTCAAAATACACATATAAACGGCCAAAATGTCGACATTTTCCATATTTTCAGTTTCGTTCCCCGGCCGGGTTGATCGAGTTCAAATGTATTTATATGTGTAAAAATACACATATAAACGGCCAAAACGTCGACTTTTTCAATATTTTCAGTTTCGTTCCCCGGCCGGGTCGATCTCATTCAAATGCATTTTTAAGCGTAAAGACACACACATAAACGGTACAAACATCGATTTTTTCAATATTTTCAGTTTCGTTCCCCGGCCGGGTAGATCAAATTCAAATGCATTTATATGTGTGAAAATATACATAAAACCGGCCAAAACGTCGATTTTTTCAATATTTTCAGTTTTAATCCCCGGCCGGGTTGATCGAGTTCAAATGCATTTATATGTGTGAAAATACACATATAAACGGCCAAAACGTAGACTTTTTCAATATTCTCAGTTTCGTTCCGCGGCCTGGTTGATCAAATTTAGATGCATTTTTAAGTGTATACACACACATATATACGGTCAAAACGTCGATTTTTTCAATATTTTCAGTTACGTGCCTTGGTTAGGTTGATCTTATTCAAATGCATTTGTATGTGTCAAAATACACCTAAAACCGGCCTAAGCGTCGGTTATTTCAATATTTTCAGTTTCGTTCCCCGGCCGGGTAGATCATATTCAAATGCATTTATATGTATGAAAATACACAGAATACTACCCAAAACATCTATTTTTCAATATTTTCAATTTCGTTCCTTGGCCGGGTAGATCAAATTCAAATGCATTTATATGTGTGAAAATATACATAAAACCGGCCAAAACGTCGATTTTTTAAAAATTCTCAATTTCGTTCCCCGGCCGGGTTGATCAAATTCGAACGCATTTATATGTGTGAAAATACACATAAACGGTAAAAACATCGATATATTCAATATTTTCAGTTTTAATCCCCGGCCGGGTTGATCAAATTCAAATGCATTATTAAGCGTAAAGACACACACGTAAACGGTACAAACATCGATTTTTCCAATATTTACAGTATCGTTCCCCGGCCGGGTTGATCGAGTTCAAATGCATTTATATGTGTGAAAATACACATATAAACGGCCAAAACGTCGACTTTTTCAATATTCTCAGTTTCGTTCCGCGGCCTGGTTGATCAAATTTAAATGCATTTTTAAGTGTATACACACACATATATACGGTCAAAACGTCGATTTTTTCAATATTTTCAGTTTCGTGCCCCGGTTAGGTTGATCTTATTCAAATGCATTTTTAATCGTAAAGACACACACATAAACGGTAAAAACATCGATTTTTTTAATATTTTCAGTTTCGTTCCCCGGCCGAGTTGATCAAAGTCAAATGCATTTATATTTGTCAAAATAGCACATAAAACCGGCCAAATCGTCGACTTTTTCAATATTTTCAGTTTCGTTCCCTGGCCTGTTTGATCAAATTCAAATGCATTTATATGTGTCAAAATACACATAAAACCGGCCAAAATGTCGACTTTTTCAATATTTTCAGTTTCGTTCCCCGACCTGGTTGATCAAATTTAAATGCATTTATATGTGTCAAAATACACAAAAACCGGCCAAAACTTCGACTTTTTCAATATTTTCAGTTTCGTTCCCTGGCCGGGTCGATCTCATTCAAATGCACTTTTAAGCGTAAAGACACACACATAAACGGTAAAAACATCGATTTTTTTAATATTTTCAGTTTCGTTCCCCGGCCTCGTTAATCAAATTCAAATGCATTTATATGTGTCAAAATACACATAAAACCGGTCAAAACGTCCACTTTTTCATTATTTTCAGTTTCGTTCCCCGGCCGGTTTGATCAAATTCAAATGCATTTTTAAGCGTAACGACACACACATAAACGGTAAAAACATCGTTTTTTTCAATATTTTCAGATTCGTTCGCCGGCCTAGTTGATCAAATTCAAATGAATTTATATGTGTGAAAATACACAAAGACCGGCCAAAACTTCAACTTTTTCAATATTTTCAGTTTCGTTCCCTGGCCGGGTCGATCTCATTCAAATGCATTTTTAAGCGTAAAGACACACACATAAACGGTACAAACATCGATTTTTTCAACATTTTCAGTTTCGTTCCCCGGCCGTGTAGATCAAATTCAAATGCATTTATATGTGTGAAAATATACATAAAACCGGCCAAACGTCGACTTATTCAATATTTTCAGTTTCGTTCCCTGGCCGGGTTGATCAAAATCAAATGCATTTTTAAGCGTAAAGACACACTAATAAACGGTATAAACATTGATTTTTTCAATATTTTCAGTTTCGTTTCCCGGCCTGGCTGATCAAATTCAAATACATTTATATGTGTCAAAAGACACATATAAACGGCCAAAACGTCGACTTTTTCAATATTTTCAGTTTCGTTCCCCGGCCGAGTCGATCTCATTCAAATGCATTTTTAAGCGTAAAGACACACACGTACACGGTACAAACATCGATTTTTCCAATATTTTCGTTCCCCGGCCGGGTAGATCAAATTCAAATGCATTTATATGTGTCAAAATACACATATAAACGGCCAAAATGTCGAGATTTTCCATATTTTCAGTTTCGTTCCCCGGCCGGGTTGATCACATTCTAATGCATTTTTAAGTGTATGCACACACATATAGACGGTCAAAACGTCGATTTTTTCAATATTGTCAGTTTCGTGCCCCGGTTAGGTTGATCTTATTCAAATGCATTTTTAAGCGTAAAGACACACACATAAACGGTAAAAACATCGATTTCTTCAAAATTTTCAGATACGTCCCCGACCTGGTTGATCAAATTCAAATGCATTTATATGTGTCAAAATACACATATAAACGGCCAAAACGTCGACTTTTTCAATATTTTCAGTTTCGTTCCCCGGCCGCGTCGATGTCATTCAAATGCATTTTTAAGCGTAAAGACACACACATAAACGGTAAAAACATCGCTTTTTTAAATATTTTCAGTTTCGTTCCCCGGCCGGGTAGATCAAATTCAAATGCATTTATATGTGTCAAAATACACATATAAACGGCCAAAACGTCGAATTTTTCAATGTTTTCAGTTTCGTTCCCCGGCCGAGTTGATCAAAGTCAAATGCATTTATATTTGTCAAAATAGCACATAAAACCGGCCAAATCGTCGACTTTTTCAATATTTTCAGTTTCGTTCCCTGGCCTGTTTGATCAAATTCAAATGCATTTATATGTGTCAAAATACACATAAAACCGGCCAAAATGTCGACTTTTTCAATATTTTCAGTTTCGTTCCCCGACCTGGTTGATCAAATTTAAATGCATTTATATGTGTCAAAATACACATAAACCCGGCAAAACGTCGACTTTTTCAATATTTTCAGTTTCGTGCCCCGGTTAGGTTGATCTTATTCAAATGCATTTTTAAGCGTAAAGACACACACATAAACGGTAAAAACATTGATTTTCAATATTTTCAGTTTCGTTCATCGGCCGGGTAGATCAAAATCAAATGCATTTATATGTTTCAAAATACACATAAAACCGGCCAAAACGTCGACTTTTTCAATATTTTCAGTTTCGTTCCCCGGCCGGGTTGATCACATTCTAATGCATTTATATGTATGAAAATACACAGAATACTACCCAAAACATCTATTTTTCAATATTTTCAATTTCGTTCCTTGGCCGGGTAGATCAAATTCAAATGCATTTATATGTGTGAAAATATACATAAAACCGGCCAAAACGTCGATTTTTTAAAAATTCTCAATTTCGTTCCCCGGCCGGGTTGATCAAATTCGAACGCATTTATATGTGTGAAAATACACATAAACGGTAAAAACATCGATATATTCAATATTTTCAGTTTTAATCCCCGGCCGGGTTGATCAAATTCAAATGCATTATTAAGCGTAAAGACACACACATAAACGGTAAAAACATCGATATATTCAATATTTTCAGTTTCGTTCCCCGGCCTGGTTGAGCAAATTCGAATACATTTATATTTGTCAAAATACACATAAAACCGGCCAAAATGTCGACTTTTTCAATATTTTCAATTTCGTTCCCCGGCCGGGTAGATCAAATTCAAATGCATTTATATGTGTCAAAATACACATATAAACGGCCAAAACGTCGACTTTTTCAATATTTTCAGTTTTGTTCCCCGGCCGGGTCGATCTCATTCAAATGCATTTTTAAGCGTAAAGACACACACATAAACGGTAAATACATCGATTTTTTTAATATTTTCAGTTTCGTTCCCCGGCCTCGTTGATCAAATTCAAATGCATTTATATTTGTCAAAATACACATAAAACCGGCCAAATCGTCGACTTTTTCAATATTTTCAGTTTCGTTCCCTGGCCTGTTTGACCAAATTCAAATGCATTTATATGTGTCAAAATACACATAAAACCGGCCTAAACGTCGACTTTTTCAATATTTTCAGTTTTGTTCCCCGGCCGGGTCGATCTCATTCAAATGCATTTTTAAGCGTAAAGACACACACATAAACGGTAAAAACATCGATATTTTCAATATTTTCAGTTTCGTTCCCCGGCCTGGTTGATCTAATTCAAATGCATTTATATTTGTCAAAATACACATAAAACCGGCCAAAACGTCGACTTTTTCAATATTTTCAGTTTCGTGCCCCGGTTAGGTTGATCTTATTCGAATGCATTTTTAAGCGTAAAGACACACATATAATCGGTAAAAACATTGATTTTCAATATTTTCAGTTTCGTTCATCGGCCGGGTAGATCAAAATCAAATGCATTTATATGTTTCAAAATTCACATAAAACCGGCCAAAACGTCGACTTTTTCAATATTTTCAGTTTCGTTCCCCGGCCGGGTTGATCACATTCTAATGCATTTTTAAGCGTAAAGACACACACATAAACGGTAAAAACATCGATATTTTCAATATTTTCAGTTTCGTTCCCCGGCCTGGTTGATCAAATTTAAATGCATTTATAAGTGTCAAAATACAGATAAAACCGGCCAAAACGGCGACTTTTTCAATATTTTCAGTTTCGTGCCCCGGTTAGGTTGATCTTTTTCAAATGCATTTTTAAGCGTAAAGACACACACATAATCGGTAAAAACATTGATTTTCAATATTTTCAGTTTCGTTCATCGGCCGGGTAGATCAAAATCAAATGCATTTATATGTTTCAAAATACACATAAAACCGACCAAAACGTCGACTTTTTCAATATTTTCAGTTTCGTTCCCCGGCCTGGTTGATCAAATTCAAATGCATTTATATTTGACTAAATACACATAAAACCGGCCAAATCGTCGACTTTTTCAATATTTTCTGTTTCGTTCCCTGGCCTGTTAGATAAAATTCAAATGCATTTATGTGCGTCAAAATACACATAAAACCGGCCTAAACGTCGGTTATTTCAATATTTTCAGTTTCGTTCCTCGGCCGGGTAGATCATATTCAAATGCATTTATATGTATGAAAATACACAGAATACTACCCAAAACATCTATTTTTCAATATTTTCAATTTCGTTCCCCGGCCGGGTTGATCAAGTTCAAATGCATTTATATGTGTGAAAATACACAGAATACTGACCAAAACATCTATGTTCAACAAAATTTTCAATTTTGATGCCCGGCCGGGCCGATTTCATTCAAATGCATTTTTAAGCGTAAAGACACACACATAAACGGTAAAAACATCGATTTTCAATATTTTCAATTTCGTTCCCCGGCCGGGTTGATCAAGTTCAAATGCATTTATATGTGTGAAAATACACATATAAACGGCCAAAACGTAGACTTTTTCAATATTCTCAGTTTCGTTCCGCGGCCTGGTTGATCAAATTTAAATGCATTTTTAAGTGTATACACAGACATATATACGGTCAAAACGTCGATTTTTTCAATATTTTCAGTTTCGTTCCCTGGCCTGTTTGATCAAATTCAAATGCATTTATATGTGTGAAAATACACAAAAAACCGGCCAAAACGTCGACTTTTTCAATATTTTCAGTTTCGTTCCCCGGCCGGGTTGATCAAGTTCAAATGCATTTATATGTGTGAAAATACACAGAATACTGACCAAAACATCTATGTTCAAAAAATTTTCAATTTTGATGCCCGGCCGGGCCGATTTCATTCATATGCATTTTTAAGCGTAAAGACACACATAAACGGTAAAATCATCGATATTTTCAATATTTTCAGTTTCGTTCCCCGGCCTGGTTGATCAAATTCAAATGCATTTATATTTGACTAAATACACATAAAACCGGCCAAATCGTCGACTTTTTCAATATTTTCAGTTTCGTTCCCTGGCCTGTTTGATCAAATTCAAATGCATTTATATGTGTGAAAATACACAAAAAACCGGCCAAAACGTCGACTTTTTCAATATTTTCAGTTTCGTTCCCCGGCCGGGTTGATCAAGTTCAAATGCATTTATATGTGTGAAAATACACAGAATACTGACCAAAACATCTATGTTCAAAAAATTTTCAATTTTGATGCCCGGCCGGGCCGATTTCATTCATATGCATTTTTAAGCGTAAAGACACACATAAACGGTAAAATTTTCGATATTTTCAATTTTTTCAGTTTCGTTCCCCGGCCTGGTTGATCAAATTCAAATGCATTTATATTTGACTAAATACACATAAAACCGGCCAAATCGTCGACTTTTTCAATATTTTCTGTTTCGTTCCCTGGCCTGTTTGATAAAATTCAAATGCATTTATGTGCGTCAAAATACACATAAAACCGGCCTAAACGTCGGTTATTTCAATATTTTCAGTTTCGTTCCTCGGCCGGGTAGATCATATTCAAATGCATTTATATGTATGAAAATACACAGAATACTACCCAAAACATCTATTTTTCAATATTTTCAATTTCGTTCCTTGGCCGGGTAGATCAAATTCAAATGCATTTATATGTGTGAAAATATACATAAAACCGGCCAAAACGTCGATTTTTTAAAAATTTTCAATTTCGTTCCCCGGGCGGGTAGATCAAATTCAAATGCATTTATATGTGTCAAAATACACATATAAACGGCCAAAATGTCGACATTTTCCATATTTTCAGTTTCGTTCCCCGGCCGGGTTGATCGAGTTCAAATGTATTTATATGTGTAAAAATACACATATAAACGGCCAAAACGTCGACTTTTTCAATATTTTCAGTTTCGTTTCCCGGCCGGGTCGATCTCATTCAAATGCATTTTTAAGCGTAAAGACACACACATAAACGGTACAAACATCGATTTTTTCAATATTTTCAGTTTCGTTCCCCGGCCGGGTAGATCAAATTCAAATGCATTTATATGTGTGAAAATATACATAAAACCGGCCAAAACGTCGATTTTTTCAATATTTTCAGTTTTAATCCCCGGCCGGGTTGATCGAGTTCAAATGCATTTATATGTGTGAAAATACACATATAAACGGCCAAAACGTAGACTTTTTCAATATTCTCAGTTTCGTTCCGCGGCCTGGTTGATCAAATTTAGATGCATTTTTAAGTGTATACACACACATATATACGGTCAATACGTCGATTTTTTCAATATTTTCAGTTACGTGCCTTGGTTAGGTTGATCTTATTCAAATGCATTTGTATGTGTCAAAATACACCTAAAACCGGCCTAAGCGTCGGTTATTTCAATATTTTCAGTTTCGTTCCCCGGCCGGGTAGATCATATTCAAATGCATTTATATGTATGAAAATACACAGAATACTACCCAAAACATCTATTTTTCAATATTTTCAATTTCGTTCCTTGGCCGGGTAGATCAAATTCAAATGCATTTATATGTGTGAAAATATACATAAAACCGGCCAAAACGTCGATTTTTTAAAAATTCTCAATTTCGTTCCCCGGCCGGGTTGATCAAATTCGAACGCATTTATATGTGTGAAAATACACATAAACGGTAAAAACATCGATATATTCAATATTTTCAGTTTTAATCCCCGGCCGGGTTGATCAAATTCAAATGCATTATTAAGCGTAAAGACACACACGTAAACGGTACAAACATCGATTTTTCCAATATTTACAGTATCGTTCCCCGGCCGGGTTGATCGAGTTCAAATGCATTTATATGTGTGAAAATACACATATAAACGGCCAAAACGTCGACTTTTTCAATATTCTCAGTTTCGTTCCGCGGCCTGGTTGATCAAATTTAAATGCATTTTTAAGTGTATACACACACATATATACGGTCAAAACGTCGATTTTTTCAATATTTTCAGTTTCGTGCCCCGGTTAGGTTGATCTTATTCAAATGCATTTTTAATCGTAAAGACACACACATAAACGGTAAAAACATCGATTTTTTTAATATTTTCAGTTTCGTTCCCCGGCCTCGTTAATCAAATTCAAATGCATTTATATGTGTCAAAATACACATAAAACCGGTCAAAACGTCCACTTTTTCATTATTTTCAGTTTCGTTCCCCGGCCGGTTTGATCAAATTCAAATGCATTTTTAAGCGTAACGACACACACATAAACGGTAAAAACATCGTTTTTTTTCAATATTTTCAGATTCGTTCGCCGGCCTAGTTGATCAAATTCAAATGAATTTATATGTGTGAAAATACACAAAGACCGGCCAAAACTTCGACTTTTTCAATATTTTCAGTTTCGTTCCCTGGCCGGGTCGATCTCATTCAAATGCATTTTTAAGCGTAAAGACACACACATAAACGGTACAAACATCGATTTTTTCAACATTTTCAGTTTCGTTCCCCGGCCGTGTAGATCAAATTCAAATGCATTTATATGTGTGAAAATATACATAAAACCGGCCAAACGTCGACTTATTCAATATTTTCAGTTTCGTTCCCTGGCCGGGTTGATCAAAATCAAATGCATTTTTAAGCGTAAAGACACACTAATAAACGGTATAAACATTGATTTTTTCAATATTTTCAGTTTCGTTTCCCGGCCTGGCTGATCAAATTCAAATACATTTATATGTGTCAAAAGACACATATAAACGGCCAAAACGTCGACTTTTTCAATATTTTCAGTTTCGTTCCCCGGCCGAGTCGATCTCATTCAAATGCATTTTTAACCGTAAAGACACACACGTAAACGGTACAAACATCGATTTTTCCAATATTTTCGTTCCCCGGCCGGGTAGATCAAATTCAAATGCATTTATATGTGTCAAAATACACATATAAACGGCCAAAATGTCGAGATTTTCCATATTTTCAGTTTCGTTCCCCGGCCGGGTTGATCACATTCTAATGCATTTTTAAGTGTATGCACACACATATAGACGGTCAAAACGTCGATTTTTTCAATATTGTCAGTTTCGTGCCCCGGTTAGGTTGATCTTATTCAAATGCATTTTTAAGCGTAAAGACACACACATAAACGGTAAAAACATCGATTTCTTCAAAATTTTCAGATACGTCCCCGACCTGGTTGATCAAATTCAAATGCATTTATATGTGTCAAAATACACATATAAACGGCCAAAACGTCGACTTTTTCAATATTTTCAGTTTCGTTCCCCGGCCGCGTCGATGTCATTCAAATGCATTTTTAAGCGTAAAGACACACACATAAACGGTAAAAACATCGCTTTTTTAAATATTTTCAGTTTCGTTCCCCGGCCGGGTAGATCAAATTCAAATGCATTTATATGTGTCAAAATACACATATAAACGGCCAAAACGTCGAATTTTTCAATGTTTTCAGTTTCGTTCCCCGGCCGAGTTGATCAAAGTCAAATGCATTTATATTTGTCAAAATAGCACATAAAACCGGCCAAATCGTCGACTTTTTCAATATTTTCAGTTTCGTTCCCTGGCCTGTTTGATCAAATTCAAATGCATTTATATGTGTCAAAATACACATAAAACCGGCCAAAATGTCGACTTTTTCAATATTTTCAGTTTCGTTCCCCGACCTGGTTGATCAAATTTAAATGCATTTATATGTGTCAAAATACACATAAACCCGGCAAAACGTCGACTTTTTCAATATTTTCAGTTTCGTGCCCCGGTTAGGTTGATCTTATTCAAATGCATTTTTAAGCGTAAAGACACACACATAAACGGTAAAAACATTGATTTTCAATATTTTCAGTTTCGTTCATCGGCCGGGTAGATCAAAATCAAATGCATTTATATGTGTGAAAATATACATAAAACCGGCCAAAACGTCGATTTTTTCAATATTTTCAGTTTTAATCCCCGGCCGGGTTGATCGAGTTCAAATGCATTTATATGTGTGAAAATACACATATAAACGGCCAAAACGTAGACTTTTTCAATATTCTCAGTTTCGTTCCGCGGCCTGGTTGATCAAATTTAGATGCATTTTTAAGTGTATACACACACATATATACGGTCAATACGTCGATTTTTTCAATATTTTCAGTTACGTGCCTTGGTTAGGTTGATCTTATTCAAATGCATTTGTATGTGTCAAAATACACCTAAAACCGGCCTAAGCGTCGGTTATTTCAATATTTTCAGTTTCGTTCCCCGGCCGGGTAGATCATATTCAAATGCATTTATATGTATGAAAATACACAGAATACTACCCAAAACATCTATTTTTCAATATTTTCAATTTCGTTCCTTGGCCGGGTAGATCAAATTCAAATGCATTTATATGTGTGAAAATATACATAAAACCGGCCAAAACGTCGATTTTTTAAAAATTCTCAATTTCGTTCCCCGGCCGGGTTGATCAAATTCGAACGCATTTATATGTGTGAAAATACACATAAACGGTAAAAACATCGATATATTCAATATTTTCAGTTTTAATCCCCGGCCGGGTTGATCAAATTCAAATGCATTATTAAGCGTAAAGACACACACGTAAACGGTACAAACATCGATTTTTCCAATATTTACAGTATCGTTCCCCGGCCGGGTTGATCGAGTTCAAATGCATTTATATGTGTGAAAATACACATATAAACGGCCAAAACGTCGACTTTTTCAATATTCTCAGTTTCGTTCCGCGGCCTGGTTGATCAAATTTAAATGCATTTTTAAGTGTATACACACACATATATACGGTCAAAACGTCGATTTTTTCAATATTTTCAGTTTCGTGCCCCGGTTAGGTTGATCTTATTCAAATGCATTTTTAATCGTAAAGACACACACATAAACGGTAAAAACATCGATTTTTTTAATATTTTCAGTTTCGTTCCCCGGCCTCGTTAATCAAATTCAAATGCATTTATATGTGTCAAAATACACATAAAACCGGTCAAAACGTCCACTTTTTCATTATTTTCAGTTTCGTTCCCCGGCCGGTTTGATCAAATTCAAATGCATTTTTAAGCGTAACGACACACACATAAACGGTAAAAACATCGTTTTTTTCAATATTTTCAGATTCGTTCGCCGGCCTAGTTGATCAAATTCAAATGAATTTATATGTGTGAAAATACACAAAGACCGGCCAAAACTTCGACTTTTTCAATATTTTCAGTTTCGTTCCCTGGCCGGGTCGATCTCATTCAAATGCATTTTTAAGCGTAAAGACACACACATAAACGGTACAAACATCGATTTTTTCAACATTTTCAGTTTCGTTCCCCGGCCGTGTAGATCAAATTCAAATGCATTTATATGTGTGAAAATATACATAAAACCGGCCAAACGTCGACTTATTCAATATTTTCAGTTTCGTTCCCTGGCCGGGTTGATCAAAATCAAATGCATTTTTAAGCGTAAAGACACACTAATAAACGGTATAAACATTGATTTTTTCAATATTTTCAGTTTCGTTTCCCGGCCTGGCTGATCAAATTCAAATACATTTATATGTGTCAAAAGACACATATAAACGGCCAAAACGTCGACTTTTTCAATATTTTCAGTTTCGTTCCCCGGCCGAGTCGATCTCATTCAAATGCATTTTTAAGCGTAAAGACACACACGTAAACGGTACAAACATCGATTTTTCCAATATTTTCGTTCCCCGGCCGGGTAGATCAAATTCAAATGCATTTATATGTGTCAAAATACACATATAAACGGCCAAAATGTCGAGATTTTCCATATTTTCAGTTTCGTTCCCCGGCCGGGTTGATCACATTCTAATGCATTTTTAAGTGTATGCACACACATATAGACGGTCAAAACGTCGATTTTTTCAATATTGTCAGTTTCGTGCCCCGGTTAGGTTGATCTTATTCAAATGCATTTTTAAGCGTAAAGACACACACATAAACGGTAAAAACATCGATTTCTTCAAAATTTTCAGATACGTCCCCGACCTGGTTGATCAAATTCAAATGCATTTATATGTGTCAAAATACACATATAAACGGCCAAAACGTCGACTTTTTCAATATTTTCAGTTTCGTTCCCCGGCCGCGTCGATGTCATTCAAATGCATTTTTAAGCGTAAAGACACACACATAAACGGTAAAAACATCGCTTTTTTAAATATTTTCAGTTTCGTTCCCCGGCCGGGTAGATCAAATTCAAATGCATTTATATGTGTCAAAATACACATATAAACGGCCAAAACGTCGAATTTTTCAATGTTTTCAGTTTCGTTCCCCGGCCGAGTTGATCAAAGTCAAATGCATTTATATTTGTCAAAATAGCACATAAAACCGGCCAAATCGTCGACTTTTTCAATATTTTCAGTTTCGTTCCCTGGCCTGTTTGATCAAATTCAAATGCATTTATATGTGTCAAAATACACATAAAACCGGCCAAAATGTCGACTTTTTCAATATTTTCAGTTTCGTTCCCCGACCTGGTTGATCAAATTTAAATGCATTTATATGTGTCAAAATACACATAAACCCGGCAAAACGTCGACTTTTTCAATATTTTCAGTTTCGTGCCCCGGTTAGGTTGATCTTATTCAAATGCATTTTTAAGCGTAAAGACACACACATAAACGGTAAAAACATTGATTTTCAATATTTTCAGTTTCGTTCATCGGCCGGGTAGATCAAAATCAAATGCATTTATATGTTTCAAAATACACATAAAACCGGCCAAAACGTCGACTTTTTCAATATTTTCAGTTTCGTTCCCCGGCCGGGTTGATCACATTCTAATGCATTTATATGTATGAAAATACACAGAATACTACCCAAAACATCTATTTTTCAATATTTTCAATTTCGTTCCTTGGCCGGGTAGATCAAATTCAAATGCATTTATATGTGTGAAAATATACATAAAACCGGCCAAAACGTCGATTTTTTAAAAATTCTCAATTTCGTTCCCCGGCCGGGTTGATCAAATTCGAACGCATTTATATGTGTGAAAATACACATAAACGGTAAAAACATCGATATATTCAATATTTTCAGTTTTAATCCCCGGCCGGGTTGATCAAATTCAAATGCATTATTAAGCGTAAAGACACACACATAAACGGTAAAAACATCGATATATTCAATATTTTCAGTTTCGTTCCCCGGCCTGGTTGAGCAAATTCGAATACATTTATATTTGTCAAAATACACATAAAACCGGCCAAAATGTCGAATTTTTCAATATTTTCAATTTCGTTCCCCGGCCGGGTAGATCAAATTCAAATGCATTTATATGTGTCAAAATACACATATAAACGGCCAAAACGTCGACTTTTTCAATATTTTCAGTTTTGTTCCCCGGCCGGGTCGATCTCATTCAAATGCATTTTTAAGCGTAAAGACACACACATAAACGGTAAATACATCGATTTTTTTAATATTTTCAGTTTCGTTCCCCGGCCTCGTTGATCAAATTCAAATGCATTTATATTTGTCAAAATACACATAAAACCGGCCAAATCGTCGACTTTTTCAATATTTTCAGTTTCGTTCCCTGGCCTGTTTGACCAAATTCAAATGCATTTATATGTGTCAAAATACACATAAAACCGGCCTAAACGTCGACTTTTTCAATATTTTCAGTTTTGTTCCCCGGCCGGGTCGATCTCATTCAAATGCATTTTTAAGCGTAAAGACACACACATAAACGGTAAAAACATCGATATTTTCAATATTTTCAGTTTCGTTCCCCGGCCTGGTTGATCTAATTCAAATGCATTTATATTTGTCAAAATACACATAAAACCGGCCAAAACGTCGACTTTTTCAATATTTTCAGTTTCGTGCCCCGGTTAGGTTGATCTTATTCGAATGCATTTTTAAGCGTAAAGACACACATATAATCGGTAAAAACATTGATTTTCAATATTTTCAGTTTCGTTCATCGGCCGGGTAGATCAAAATCAAATGCATTTATATGTTTCAAAATTCAACTAAAAACCGGTCAAAACGTCGACTTTTTCAATATTTTCAGTTTCGTTCCCCGGCCGGGTTGATCACATTCTAATGCATTTTTAAGCGTAAAGACACACACATAAACGGTAAAAACATCGATATTTTCAATATTTTCAGTTTCGTTCCCCGGCCTGGTTGATCAAATTTAAATGCATTTATAAGTGTCAAAATACAGATAAAACCGGCCAAAACGGCGACTTTTTCAATATTTTCAGTTTCGTGCCCCGGTTAGGTTGATCTTATTCAAATGCATTTTTAAGCGTAAAGACACACACATAATCGGTAAAAACATTGATTTTCAATATTTTCAGTTTCGTTCATCGGCCGGGTAGATCAAAATCAAATGCATTTATATGTTTCAAAATACACATAAAACCGACCAAAACGTCGACTTTTTCAATATTTTCAGTTTCGTTCCCCGGCCGGGTTGATCACATTCTAATGCATTTTTAAGTGTATACACACATATAGACGGTAAAAACATTGATTTCTTCAAAATTTTCAGTTTCGTCCCCGACCTGCTTGATCAAATTCAAATGCATTTATATGTGTCAAAATACGCATAAAACCGGCCAAAACGTCGACTTTTTCAATATTTTCAGTTTCGTGCCCCGGTTAGGTTGATCTTATTCAAATGCACTTTTAAGCGTAAAGACACACACATAATCGGTAAAAACATTGATTTTCAATATTTTCAGTTTCGTTCATCGGCCGGGTAGATCAAATTTAGATGCATTTTTAAGTGTATACACACACATATATACGGTCAAAACGTCGATTTTTTCAATATTTTCAGTTACGTGCCTTGGTTAGGTTGATCTTATTCAAATGCATTTGTATGTGTCAAAATACACCTAAAACCGGCCTAAGCGTCGGTTATTTCAATATTTTCAGTTTCGTTCCCCGGCCGGGTAGATCATATTCAAATGCATTTATATGTATGAAAATACACAGAATACTACCCAAAACATCTATTTTTCAATATTTTCAATTTCGTTCCTTGGCCGGGTAGATCAAATTCAAATGCATTTATATGTGTGAAAATATACATAAAACCGGCCAAAACGTCGATTTTTTAAAAATTCTCAATTTCGTTCCCCGGCCGGGTTGATCAAATTCGAACGCATTTATATGTGTGAAAATACACATAAACGGTAAAAATATCGATATATTCAATTTTCAGTTTTAATCCCCGGCCGGGTTGATCAAATTCAAATGCATTATTAAGCGTAAAGACACACACGTAAACGGTACAAACATCGATTTTTCCAATATTTTCAGTATCGTTCCCCGGCTGGGTTGATCGAGTTCAAATGCATTTATATGTGTGAAAATACACATATAAACGGCCAAAACGTCGACTTTTTCAATATTCTCAGTTTCGTTCCGCGGCCTGGTTGATCAAATTTAAATGCATTTTTAAGTGTATACACACACATATATACGGTCAAAACGTCGATTTTTTCAATATTTTCAGTTTCGTGCCCCGGTTAGGTTGATCTTATTCAAATGCATTTTTAATCGTAAAGACACACACATAAACGGTAAAAACATCGATTTTTTTAATATTTTCAGTTTCGTTCCCCGGCCGAGTTGATCAAAGTCAAATGCATTTATATTTGTCAAAATAGCACATAAAACCGGCCAAATCGTCGACTTTTTCAATATTTTCAGTTTCGTTCCCTGGCCTGTTTGATCAAATTCAAATGCATTTATATGTGTCAAAATACACATAAAACCGGCCAAAATGTCGACTTTTTCAATATTTTCAGTTTCGTTCCCCGACCTGGTTGATCAAATTTAAATGCATTTATATGTGTCAAAATACACAAAAACCGGCCAAAACTTCGACTTTTTCAATATTTTCAGTTTCGTTCCCTGGCCGGGTCGATCTCATTCAAATGCACTTTTAAGCGTAAAGACACACACATAAACGGTACAAACATCGATTTTTTCAACATTTTCAGTTTCGTTCCCCGGCCGTGTAGATCAAATTCAAATGCATTTATATGTGTGAAAATATACATAAAACCGGCCAAACGTCGACTTATTCAATATTTTCAGTTTCGTTCCCTGGCCGGGTTGATCAAAATCAAATGCATTTTTAAGCGTAAAGACACACTAATAAACGGTATAAACATTGATTTTTTCAATATTTTCAGTTTCGTTTCCCGGCCTGGCTGATCAAATTCAAATACATTTATATGTGTCAAAAGACACATATAAACGGCCAAAACGTCGACTTTTTCAATATTTTCAGTTTCGTTCCCCGTCCGAGTCGATCTCATTCAAATGCATATTTAAGCGTAAAGACACACACGTAAACGGTACAAACATCGATTTTTCCAATATTTTCGTTCCCCGGCCGGGTAGATCAAATTCAAATGCATTTATATGTGTCAAAATACACATATAAACGGCCAAAATGTCGACATTTTCCATATTTTCAGTTTCGTTCCCTGGCCTGTTTGATCAAATTCAAATGCATTTATATGTGTCAAAATACACATAAAACCGGCCAAAATGTCGACTTTTTCAATATTTTCAGTTTCGTTCCCCGGCCGCGTCGATGTCATTCAAATGCATTTTTAAGCGTAAAGACACACACATAAACGGTAAAAACATCGCTTTTTTAAATATTTTCAGTTTCGTTCCCCGGCCGGGTAGATCAAATTCAAATGCATTTATATGTGTCAAAATACACATATAAACGGCCAAAACGTCGAATTTTTCAATGTTTTCAGTTTCGTTCCCCGGCCGAGTTGATCAAAGTCAAATGCATTTATATTTGTCAAAATAGCACATAAAACCGGCCAAATTGTCGACTTTTTCAATATTTTCAGTTTCGTTCCCTGGCCTGTTTGATCAAATTCAAATGCATTTATATGTGTCATAATACACATAAAACCGGCCAAAATGTCGACTTTTTCAATATTTTCAGTTTCGTTCCCCGGCCGCGTCGATGTCATTCAAATGCATTTTTAAGCGTAAAGACACACACATAAACGGTAAAAACATCGCTTTTTTAAATATTTTCAGTTTCGTTCCCCGGCCGGGTAGATCAAATTCAAATGCATTTATATGTGTCAAAATACACATATAAACGGCCAAAACGTCGAATTTTTCAATGTTTTCAGTTTCGTTCCCCGGCCGAGTTGATCAAAGTCAAATGCATTTATATTTGTCAAAATAGCACATAAAACCGGCCAAATTGTCGACTTTTTCAATATTTTCAGTTTCGTTCCCTGGCCTGTTTGATCAAATTCAAATGCATTTATATGTGTCAAAATACACATAAAACCGGCCAAAATGTCGACTTTTTCAATATTTTCAGTTTCGTTCCCCGGCCGGGTTGATCACATTCTAATGCATTTATATGTGTGAAAATACACATAATACTGACCAAAACATCTATGTTTATATAATTTTCAATTTTGATTCCCGGCCGGGCCGATTTCGTTCATGTGCATTTATAAGCGTAATGACACACATAAACGGTAAAAACATCGATATATTCAATATTTTCAGTTTCGTTCCCCGGCCTGGTTGAGCAAATTCGAATGCATTTATATTTGTCAAAATACACATAAAACCGGCCAAAATGTCGACTTTTTCAATATTTTCAATTTCGTTCCCCGGCCGGGTAGATCAAATTCAAATGCATTTATATGTGTCAAAATACACATATAAACGGCCAAAACGTCGACTTTTTCAATATTTTCAGTTTTGTTCCCCGGCCGGGTCGATCTCAATCAAATGCATTTTTAAGCGTAAAGATACACACATAAACGGTAAATACATCGATTTTTTTAATATTTTCAGTTTCGTTCCCCGGCCTCGTTGATCAAATTCAAATGCATTTATATTTGTCAAAATACACATAAAACCGGCCAAATCGTCGACTTTTTCAATATTTTCAGTTTCGTTCCCTGGCCTGTTTGACCAAATTCAAATGCATTTATATGTGTCAAAATACACATAAAACCGGCCTAAACGTCGACTTTTTCAATATTTTCAGTTTCGTGCCCCGGTTAGGTTGATCTTATTCAAATGCATTATTAAGCGTAAAGACACACACATAAACGGTAAAAACATCGATTTTCAATATTTTCAATTTCGTTCCCCGGCCTGGTTGATCGAATTCAAATGCATTTATATGTGTGAAAATACACATAAAACCGGCCAAAACGTCGACTTTTTCAATATTTTCAGTTTCGTTCCCCGGCCGGGTTGATCGAGTTCAAATGCATTTATATGTGTGAAAATACACAGAATACTGACCAAAACATCTATGTTTATATAATTTTTAATTTTAATACCCGGCCGGGCCGATTTCATTCATATGCATTTTTAAGCGTAAAGACACACATAAACGGTAAAACCATCGATATTTTCAATATTTTCAGTTTCGTTCCCCGGCCTCGTTGATCAAATTCAAATGCATTTATATGTGTCAAAATACACATAAAACCGGCCAAAACGTCGACTTTTTCAATATTTTCAGTTTCGTTCCCCGGCCGGGTTGATCAAATTCAAATGCATTTTTAAGCGTAAAGACACACACATAAACGGTAAAAACATCGATATTTTCAATATTTTCAGTTTCGTTCCCCGACCTGGTTGATCAAATTTAAATGCATTTATATGTGTCACAATACACATAAAACCGGCCAAAACGTCGACTTTTTCAATATTTTCAGTTTCGTTCCCCGGCCGGGTTGATCGAGTTCAAATGCATTTATATGTGTGAATATACACAGAATACTGACCAAAACATCTATGTTTATATAATTTTTAATTTTGATACCCGGCCGGGCCGATTTCATTCATATGCATTTTTAAGCGTAAAGACACACATAAACGGTAAAACCATCGATATTTTCAATATTTTCAGTTTCGTTCGCCGGCCTGGTTGATCAAATTCAAATGCATTTATATTTGTCAAAATACACCTAAAACCGGCCAAATCGTCGACTTTTTCAATATTTTCAGTTTCGTTCCCTGGCCTGTTTGACCAAATTCAAATGCATTTATATGTGTCAAAATACACATAAAACCGGCCAAAATGTCGACTTTTTCAATATTTTCAGTTTCGTTCCCCGACCTGGTTGATAAAATTCAAATGCATTTTTAAGCGTAAAGACACACACATAAACGGTAAAAACATCGATATTTTCAATATTTCCAGTTTCGTTCCCCGGCCTGGTTGATCAAATTCAAATGCATTTATATTTGTCAAAATACACATATAACCGGCCAAAACGTCGACTTTTTCAATATTTTCAGTTTCGTTCCCCGGCCGGGTCGATCTCATTCAAATGCATTTTTAAGCGTAAAGACACACACATAAACGGTAAAAACATCGATATTTTCAATATTTTCAGTTTCGTTCCCCGGCCTCGTTGATCAAATTCAAATGCATTTATATGTGTCAAAATACACATAAAACCGGCCAAAACGTCGACTTTTTCAATATTTTCAGTTTCGTTCCCCGGCCGGGTTGATCAAATTCAAATGCATTTTTAAGCGTAAAGACACACATAAACGGTAAAAACATCGATATTTTCAATATTTTCAGTTTCGTTCCCCGACCTGGTTGATCAAATTTAAATGCATTTATATGTGTCACAATACACATAAAACCGGCCAAAACGTCGACTTTTGCAATATTTTCAGTTTCGTTCCCCGGCCGGGTCGATCTCATTCAAAAGCATTTTTAAGCGTAAAGACACACACATAAACGGTAAAAACATCGATATTTTCAATATTTTCAGTTTCGTTCCCCGGCCTGGTTGATCTAATTCAAATGCATTTATATTTGTCAAAATACACATAAAACCGGCCAAATCGTCGACTTTTTCAATATTTTCAGTTTCGTTCCCTGGCCTGTTTGATCAAATTCAAATGCATTAATATGTGTCAAAATACACATAAAACCGGCCAAAACGTCGACTTTTTCAATATTTTCAGTTTCGTGCCCCGGTTAGGTTGATCTTATTCGAATGCATTTTTAAGCGTAAAGACACACACATAATCGGTAAAAACATTGATTTTCAATATTTTCAGTTTCGTTCATCGGCCGGGTAGATCAAAATCAAATGCATTTATATGTTTCAAAATTCACATAAAACCGGCCAAAACGTCGACTTTTTCAATATTTTCAGTTTCGTTCCCCGGCCGGGATGATCACATTCTAATGCATTTTTAAGCGTAAAGACACACATAAACGGTAAAAACATCGATATTTTCAATATTTTCAGTTTCGTTCCCCGACCTGGTTGATCAAATTCAAATGCATTTATATGTGTCAAAATACACATAAAACCGGCCAAAACGTCGACTTTTTCAATATTTTCAGTTTCGTGCCCCGGTTAGGTTGATCTTATTCGAATGCATTTTTAAGCGTAAAGACACACACATAATCGGTAAAAACATTGATTTTCAATATTTTCAGTTTCGTTCATCGGCCGGGTAGATCAAAATCAAATGCATTTATATGTTTCAAAATACACATAAAACGGCCAAAACGTCGACTTTTTCAATATTTTCAGTTTCGTTCCCCGGCCGGGATGATCACATTCTAATGCATTTTTAAGCGTAAAGACACACACATAAACGGTAAAAACATCGATATTTTCAATATTTTCAGTTTCGTTCCCCGGCCTGGTTGATCAAATTTAAATGCATTTATAAGTGTCAAAATACACATAAAACCGGCCAAAACGGCGACTTTTTCAATATTTTCAGTTTCGTGCCCCGGTTAGGTTGATCTTATTCAAATGCATTTTTAAGCGTAAAGACACACACATAATCGGTAAAAACATTGATTTTCAATATTTTCAGTTTCGTTCATCGGCCGGGTAGATCAAAATGTAATGCATTTATATGTTTCAAAATACACATAAAACCGACCAAAACGTCGACTTTTTCAATATTTTCAGTTTCGTTCCCCGGCCGGGTTGATCACATTCTAATGCATTTTTAAGTGTATACACACATATAGACGGTAAAAACATCGATTTCTTCAAAATTTTCAGTTTCGTTCCCTGGCCTGTTTGATCGAATTCAAATGCATTTATATGTGTGAAAATACACATAAAACCGGCCAAAACGTCGACTTTTTCAATATTTTCAGTTTCGTTCCCCGGCCGGGTTGATCGAGTTCAAAAGCATTTATATGTGTGAAAATACACAGAATACTGACCAAAACATCTATGTTTATATAATTTTCAATTTTGATCCCCGGCCGGGCCGATTTCATTCATATGCATTTTTACGCGTAAGGACACACATAAACGGTAAAAACATCGATTTTCAATATTTTCAGATTCGTCCCCGTCCTGGTTGATCAAATTCAAATGCATTTATATGTGTCAAAATACACATATAAACGGCCAAAACGTCGACTGTTTCAATATTTTCAGTTTCAGGCCCCGGTTAGGTTGATCTCATTCAAATGCATTTTTAAGCGTAAAGACACACACATAAACGTCAAAAACATCGATATTTTCAATATTTTCAGTTTCGTTCCCCGGCCGGGTTGATCGAATTCAAATGCATTTATATGTGTGAAAATACACATAAAACCGGCCAAAACGTCGACTTTTTCAATATTTACAGTTTCGTTCCCTGGCCTGTTTGATCAAATTCAAATGCATTTATAGTGTCAAAATACACATAAAGCCGGCAAAAACATCGATATTTTCAATATTTTCAGTTTCGTTCCCCGGCCGGGTTGATCAAATTTAAATGCATTTATATGTGTGAAAATACACAGAATACTGACCAAAACATCTATGTTTATATAATTTTCAATTTTGATCCCCGGCCGGGCCGATTTCATTCATATGCATTTTTACGCGTAAGGACACACATAAACGGTAAAAACATCGATATTTTCAATATTTTCAGATTCGTCCCCGTCCTGGTTGATCAAATTCAAATGCATTTATATGTGTCAAAATACACATATAAACGGCCAAAACGTCGACTGTTTCAATATTTTCAGTTTCAGGCCCCGGTTAGGTTGATCTCATTCAAATGCATTTTTAAGCGTAAAGACACACACATAAACGTCAAAAACATCGATATTTTCAATATTTTCAGTTTCGTTCCCCGGCCGGGTTGATCGAATTCAAATGTATTTATATGTGTGAAAATACACATAAAACCGGCCAAAACGTCGACTTTTTCAATATTTACAGTTTCGTTCCCTGGCCTGTTTGATCAAATTCAAATGCATTTATATGTGTCAAAATACACATAAAGCCGGCAAAAACATCGATATTTTCAATATTTTCAGTTTCGTTCCCTGGCCTGTTTGATCAAATTCAAATGCATTTATATGTGTCAAAATACACATATAAACGGCCAAAACGTCGACTTTTTCAATATTTTCAGTTTCAGGCCCCGGTTAGGTTGATCTCATTCAAATGCATTTTTAAGCGTAAAGACACACACCTAAACGGCAAGAACATCGATATTTTCAATATTTTCAGTTTCGTTCCCCGGCCTGGTTGATCAAATTCAAATGCATTTATATGTGTCAAAATACACATAAAACCGGCCAAAACGTCGACTTTTTCAATATTTTCAGTTTCGTGCTCCGGTTAGGTTGATCTTATTCAAATGCATTTTTAAGCGTAAAGACGCACACATAAACGGTAAAAACATTGATTTTCAATATTTTCAGTTTCGTTCCCCGGCCGGGTTGATCAAATTTAAATGCATTTATATGTTTCAAAATTCACATAAAACCGGCCAAAACGTCGACTTTTTCAATATTTACAGTTTCGTTCCCTGGCCTGTTTGATCAAATTCAAATGCATTTATATGTGTCAAAATACACATAAAGCCGGCAAAAACATCGATATTTTCAATATTTTCAGTTTCGTTCCCTGGCCTGTTTGATCAAATTCAAATGCATTTATATGTGTCAAAATACACATATAAACGGCCAAAACGTCGACTTTTTCAATATTTTCAGTTTCAGGCCCCGGTTAGGTTGATCATCATTCAAATGCATTTTTAAGCGTAAAGACACACACCTAAACGGCAAGAACATCGATATTTTCAATATTTTCAGTTTCGTTCCCGGCCTGGTTGATCAAATTCAAATGCATTTATATGTGTCAAAATACACATAAAACCGGCCAAAACGTCGACTTTTTCAATATTTTCAGTTTCGTGCTCCGGTTAGGTTGATCTTATTCAAATGCATTTTTAAGCGTAAAGACGCACACATAAACGGTAAAAACATTGATTTTCAATATTTTCAGTTTCGTTCCCCGGCCGGGTAGATCAAAATCAAATGCATTTATATTTGTCAAAATACACATAAAACCGGACAAATCGTCGACTTTTTCAATATTTTCAGTTTCGTTCCCTGGCCTGTTTGATCAAATTCAAATACATTTATATGTGTCAAAATACACATAAAACCGGCCAAAATGTCGACTTTTTCAATATTTTCAGTTTCGTTCTCCGGCCGGGTAGATCAAATTCAAATGCATTTATATGTGTCAAAATACACATATAAACGGCCAAAATGTCGACATTTTCCATATTTTCAGTTTCGTTCCCCGGCCGGGTTGATCGAGTTCAAATGTATTTATATGTGTAAAAATACACATATAAACGGCCAAAACGTCGACGTTTTCAATATTTTCAGTTTCGTTCCCCGGCCGGGTCGATCTCATTCAAATGCATTTTTAAGCGTAAAGACACACACATAAACGGTAAAAACATCGATTTTTTCAATATTTTCAGTTTCGTCCCCGACCTGGTTGATCAAATTCAAATGCATTTATATGTGTCAAAATACACATATAAACGGCCAAAACGTCGATTTTTTCAATATTTTCAGTTACGTGCCTTGGTTAGGTTGATCTTATTCAAATGCATTTTTAAGCGTAAAGACACACACATAAACGGTAAAAACATCGATTTTTTCAATATTTTCAGTTTCGTTCCCCGGCCTGGTTGATAAAATTCAAATGCATTTATATGTGTCAAAATACACATATAAACGGCCAAAACGTCGACTTTTTCAATATTTTCAGTTTCGTGCCCCGGTTAGGTTGATCTTATTCAAATTCATTTTTAAGCGTAAAGACACACACATAAACGGTAAAAACATTGATTTTCAATATTTTCAGTTTCGTTCATCGGCCGGGTAGATCAAAATCAAATGCATTTATATGTTTCAAAATACACATAAAACCGGCCAAAACGTCGAATTTTTCAATATTTTCAGTTTCGTTCCCCGGCCGGGTAGATCAAATTCAAATGCATTTATATGTGTGAAAATACACAAAAAACCGGCCAAAACGTCGACTTTTTCAATATTTTCAGTTTCGTTCCCCGGCCGGGTAGATCAAATTCAAATGCATTTATATGTTTCAAAATACACATATAAACGGCCAAAACGTCGACTTTTTCAATATTTTCAGTTTCGTTCCCCGGCCGGGTTGATCGAGTTCAAAAGCATTTATATTTGTCAAAATACACATAAAACCGGCCAAATCGTCGACTTTTTCAATATTTTCAGTTTCGTTCCCTGGCCTGTTTGATCAAATTCAAATGCATTTATATGTGTCAAAATACACATAAAACCGGCCAAAACGTCGACTTTTTCAATATTTTCAGTTTCGTTCCCCGACCTAGTTGATCAAATTTAAATGCATTTATATGTGTCAAATACACATAATACCGGCCAAAACGTCGACTTTTTCAATATTTTCAGTTTCGTGCTCCGGTTAGGTTGATCTTATTCAAATGCATTTTTAAGCGTAAAGACGCACACATAAACGGTAAACCATTGATTTTCAATATTTTCAGTTTCGTTCATCGGCCGGGTTGATCAAATTTAAATGCATTTATATGTGTCAAAATACACATAAAACCGGCCAAAACGTCGACTTTTTCAATATTTTCAATTTCGTGCCCCGGTTAGGTTGATCTTATTCAAATGCATTTTTAAGCGTAAAGACACACACATAAACGGTAAAAACATCGATTTCTTCAAAATTTTCAGTTTCGTCCCCGACCTGGTTGATCAAATTCAAATGCATTTATATGTGTCAAAATACACATATAAACGGCCAAAACGTCGACTTTTTTAATATTTTCAGTTTCGTGCCCAGGCCGGGTCGATCTCATTCAAATGCATTTTTAAGCGTAAAGACACACACATAAACGGTAAAAACATCGATTTTTTCAATATTTTCAGTTTCGTTCCCCGGCCGGGTTGATCACATTCTAATGCATTTTTAAGTGTATACACACACATATAGACTGTCAAAACGTCGATTTTTTTAATATTGTCAGATTCGTGCCCCGGTTAGGTTGGTCTTATTCAAATGCATTTTTAAGCGTAAAGACACACACATAAACGGTAAAAACATCGATTTTCAATATTTTCAGTTTCGTTCCCCGGCCTGGTTGATCAAATTCAAATGCATTTATATGTGTCAAAATATACCTAAAACCGGCCAAAACGTCGATTTTTTAAAAATTTTCAATTTCATTCCCCGGCCGGGTTGATCAAATTCGAATGCATTTATATGTGTGAAAATACACATAAAACCGGCCAAAACGTCGACTTTTACATTATTTTCAGTTTCAATCCCCGGCCGGGTTGATCAAATTCAAATGCATTATTAAGCGTAAAGACACACACATAAACGGTACAAACATCGATTTTTTTAATATTTTCAGTTTCGTTCCCCGGCCTCGTTGATCAAATTCAAATGCATTTATATGTGTCAAAATACACATAAAACCGGCCAAAACGTCGACTTTTTCAATATTTTCAGTTTCTTTCCCCGACCTTGTTGATCAAATTTAAATGCATTTATATGTGCAAAAATACACATAAAACCGGCCAAAACGTCGACTTTTTTCAATATTTTCAGTTTCGTGCCCCGGTTAGGTTGATCTTATTCAAATGCATTTTTAAGCGTAAAGACACACACATAAACGGTAAAAACATTGATTTTCAATATTTGCAGTTTCGTTCATCGGCCGGGTAGATCAAAATCAAATGCATTTATATGTTTCAAAATACACATAAAACCAGCCAAAACGTCGACTTTTTCAATATTTTCAGTTTCGTTCCCCGGCCGGGTTGATCACATTCTAATGCATTTTTAAGTGTATACACACACATATAGACTGTCAAAACGTCGATTTTTTCAATATTGTCAGTTTCGTGCCCCGGTTAGGTTGATCTTATTCAAATGCATTTTAAAGCGTAAAGACACACACATAAACGGTAAAACATCGATTTTTTCAATATTTGCAGTTTCGTTCCCCGGCCTGGTTGATCAAATTCAAATTCATTTATATGTGTCAAAATACACATAAAACCGGCCTAAACGTCGATTATTTCAATATTTTCAGTTTCGTTCCCCGGCCGGGTAGATCCAATTCAAATGCATTTATATGTGTGAAAATATACATAAAACCGGCCAAAACGACGATTTTTTAAAAATTTTCAATTTCGTTCCCCGGCCGGGTTGATCAAATTCAAATGCATTTATATGTGTCAAAATACACATATAAACGGCTAAAACGTCGACTTTTTCAATATTTTCAGTGTCGTTCCCCGGCCGGGCCGAGTTCATTCATATGCATTTTTAAGCGTAAAGACACACATAAACGGTAAAAACATCGATATTTTCAATATTTCCAGTTTCGTTCCCCGGCCAGGTTGATCAAATTCAAATGCATTTATATTTGTCAAAATACACATACAACCGGCCAAATCGTCGACTTTTTCAATATTTTCAGTTTCGTTCCCTGGCCTGTTTGACCAAATTCAAATGCATTTATATGTGTCAAAATACACATAAAACCGGCCAAAATGTCGACTTTTTCAATATTTTCAGTTTCGTTCCCCGACCTGGTTGATCAAATTTAAATGCATTTATATTTGTCAAAATACACAGAAAACCGGCCAAAACGTCGACTTTTTCAATATTTTCAGTTTCGTTCCCTGGTCTGTTTGATCAAATTCAAATGCATTTATATGTGTCAAAATACACATAAAACCGGCCAAAACGTCGACTTTTTCAATATTTTCAGTTTCGTTGCCCGACCTGGCTGATCAAATTTAAATGCATTTTTTTGTGTCAAAATACACATAAAACCGGCCAAAACGTCGACTTTTTCAATATTTTCAGTTTCGTTCCCCGGCCGGGTCGATCTCATTCAAATGCATTTTTAAGCGTAAAGACACAAACATAAACGGTAAAAACATCGATATTTTCAATATTTTCAGTTTCGTTCCCAGGCCTGGTTGATCAAAATCAGATGCATTTATATTTGTCAAAATACACATAAAACCGGCCAAATCGTCGACTTTTTCAATATTTTCAGTTTCGTTCCCCGGCCTGGTTGATCAAATTCAAATGCATTTATAAGTGTCAAAATACACATAAAACCGGCCAAAATGTCGACTTTTCAATATTTTCAGTTTCGTTCCCCGACCTGGTTGATCAAATTTAAATGCATTTATATTTGTCAAAACACACATAAAACCGGCCAAATCGTCGACTTATTCAATATTTTCGGTTTCGTTCCCTGGCCTGTTTGATCAAATTCAAATGCATTTATATGTGTCAAAATACACATAAAACCGGCCAAAACGTCGACTTTTTCAATATTTTCAGTTTCGTGCCCCGGTTAGGTTGATCTTATTCAAATGCATTTTTAAGCGTAAAGACACACACATAAACGGTAAAAACATCGGTATTTTCAATATTTTCAGTTTCGTTCCCGGCCTGGTTGATCAAATTTAAATGCATTTATAAGTGTATACACACACATATAGACGGTCAAAACGTCGATTTATTCAATATTGTTAGTTTCGTGCCGCGGTTATGTTGATCTTATTCAAATGCATTTTTAAGCGTAAAGATACACACATAATCGGTAAAAACATTGATTTTCAATATTTTCAGTTTCGTTCATCGGCCGGGTAGATCAAAATCAAATGCATTTATATGTTTCAAAATACACATAAAACCAGCCAAAACGTCGACTTTTTCAATATTTTCAGTTTCGTGCCCCGGTTAGGTTGATCTCATTCAAATGCATTTTTAAGCGTAAAGACACACACATAAACGGTAAAAACATCGATATTTTCAATATTTTCAGTTTCGTTCCCCGGCCTGGTTGATCGAATTCAAATGCATTTATATTTGTCAAAATACACATAAAACCGGCCAAATCGTCGACTTTTTCAATATTTTCAGTTTCGTTCCCTGGCCTGTTTGATCAAATTCAAATGCATTTGTATGTGTCAAAATACACATAAAACCGGCCAAAATGTCGACTTTTTCAATATTTTCGGTTTCGTTCCCCGACCTGGTTGATCAAATTTAAATGCATTTATATGTGTCAAAATACACATAAAACCGGCCAAAACGTCGACTTTTTCAATATTTTCAGTTTCGTGCCCCGGTTAGGTTGATCTTATTCAAATGCATTTTTAAGCGTAAAGACACACACATAATCGGTAAAAACATTGATTTTCAATATTTTCAGTTTCGTTCATCGGCCGGGTAGATCAAAATCAAATGCATTTATATGTTTCAAAATACACATAAAACCGACCAAAACGTCGACTTTTTCAATATTTTCAGTTTCGTTCCCCGGCCGGGTTGATCACATTCTAATGCATTTTTAAGTGTATACACACATATAGACGGTAAAAACATCGATTTCTTCAAAATTTTCAGTTTCGTCCCCGACCTGCTTGATCAAATTCAAATGCATTTATATGTGTGAAAATACACATATAAACGGCCAAAACGTCGACTTTTTCAATATTTTCAGTTTCGTTCCCAGGCCGGGTCGATCTCATTCAAATGCATTTTTAAGCGTAATGAAACACACATAAACGGTAAAAACATCAATTTTTTCAATATTTTCAGTTTCGTTCCCCGGCCTGGTTGATCAAATTCAAATTCATTTATATGTGTCAAAATACACATAAAACCGGCCTAAACGTCGATTATTTCAATATTTTCTTTTTCGTTCGCCGGCCGGGTAGATCAAATTCAAATGCATTTAATGTGTCAAAATACACATATAAACGGCCAAAACGTCGACTTTTTCAATATTTTCAGTTTCGTTCCCCGGCCGGGTCGATCTCATTCAAATGCATTTTTAAGCGTAAAGACACACACATAAACGGTAAAAACATAGATTTTTTAATATTTTCAGTTACGTTCCCCGGCCTCGTTGATCAAATTCAAATGCATTTATATTTGTCAAAATACACATAAAACCGGCAAAATCGTCGACTTATTCAATATTTTCAGTTTCGTTCCCTGGCCTGTTTGACCAAATTCAAATGCATTTATAAGTGTCAAAATACACATAAAACCGGCCAAAACGTCGACTTTTTCAATATTTTCAGTTTCGTGCCCCGGTTAGGTTGATCTTATTCAAATGCATTATTAAGCGTAAAGACACACACATAAACGGTAATAACATCGATTTTTTCAATATTTTCAGTTTCGTTCCCCGGCCTGGTTGATCAAATTTAAATGCATTTATAAGTGTATACACACACACATAAACGGTAATAACATCGATATTTTCAATATTTCAGTTTGGTTCCCCGGCCTGGTTGATCAAATTCAAATGCATTTATATGTGTCAAAATACACATAAAACCGGCCAAAACGTCGACTTTTTCAATATTTTCAGTTTCGTTCCCCGACCTAGTTGATCAAATTTAAATGCATTTATATGTGTCAAAATACACATAATACCGGCCAAAACGTCGACTTTTTCAATATTTTCAATTTCGTGCCCTGGTTAGGTTGATCTTATTCAAATGCATTTTTAAGCGTAAGACACACACATAAACGGTAAAAACATCGATTTCTTCAAAATTTTCAGTTTCGTCCCCGACCTGGTTGATCAAATTCAAATGCATTTATATGTGTCAAGATACACATATAAACGGCCAAAACGTCGACTTTTTCAATATTTTCAGTTTCGTTCCAGGCCGGGTCGATCTCATTCAAATGCATTTTTAAGCGTAAAGACACACACATAAACGGTAAAAACATCGATTTTTTCAATATTTTCAGTTTCGTTCCCTGGCCTGTTTGATCAAATTCAAATGCATTTATATGTGTCAAAATACACATAAAACCGGCCAAAACGTCGACTTTTTCAATATTTTCAGTTTCGTTCCCCGACCTAGTTGATCAAATTTAAATGCATTTATATGTGTCAAAATACACATAATACCGGCCAAAACGTCGACTTTTTCAATATTTTCAGTTTCGTGCTCCGGTTAGGTTGATCTTATTCAAATGCATTTTTAAGCGTAAAGACGCACACATAAACGGTAAACCATTGATTTTCAATATTTTCAGTTTCGTTCATCGGCCGGGTTGATCAAATTTAAATGCATTTATATGTGTCAAAATACACATAAAACGGCCAAAACGTCGACTTTTTCAATATTTTCAATTTCGTGCCCCGGTTAGGTTGATCTTATTCAAATGCATTTTTAAGCGTAAAGACACACACATAAACGTAAAAACATCGATTTCTTCAAAATTTTCAGTTTCGTCCCCGACCTGGTTGATCAAATTCAAATGCATTTATATGTGTCAAAATACACATATAAACGGCCAAAACGTCGACTTTTTTAATATTTTCAGTTTCGTGCCCAGGCCGGGTCGATCTCATTCAAATGCATTTTTAAGCGTAAAGACACACACATAAACGGTAAAAACATCGATTTTTTCAATATTTTCAGTTTCGTTCCCCGGCCGGGTTGATCACATTCTAATGCATTTTTAAGTGTATACACACACATATAGACTGTCAAAACGTCGATTTTTTTAATATTGTCAGATTCGTGCCCCGGTTAGGTTGGTCTTATTCAAATGCATTTTAAGCGTAAAGACACACACATAAACGGTAAAAACATCGATTTTCAATATTTTCAGTTTCGTTCCCGGCCTGGTTGATCAAATTCAAATGCATTTATATGTGTCAAAATATACCTAAACCGGCCAAAACGTCGATTTTTTAAAAATTTTCAATTTCATTCCCCGGCCGGGTTGATCAAATTCGAATGCATTTATATGTGTGAAAATACACATAAAACCGGCCAAAACGTCGACTTTTACATTATTTTCAGTTTCAATCCCCGGCCGGGTTGATCAAATTCAAATGCATTATTAAGCGTAAAGACACACACATAAACGGTACAAACATCGATTTTTTAATATTTTCAGTTTCGTTCCCCGGCCTCGTTGATCAAATTCAAATGCATTATATGTGTCAAAATACACATAAAACCGGCCAAAACGTCGACTTTTTCAATATTTTCAGTTTCTTTCCCCGACCTTGTTGATCAAATTTAAATGCATTTATATGTGCAAAAATACACATAAAACCGGCCAAAACGTCGACTTTTTCAATATTTTCAGTTTCGTGCCCCGGTTAGGTTGATCTTATTCAAATGCATTTTTAAGCGTAAAGACACACACATAAACGGTAAAAACATTGATTTTCAATATTTGCAGTTTCGTTCATCGGCCGGGTAGATCAAATCAAATGCATTTATATGTTTCAAAATACACATAAAACCAGCCAAAACGTCGACTTTTTCAATATTTCAGTTTCGTTCCCCGGCCGGGTTGATCACATTCTAATGCATTTTTAAGTGTATACACACACATATAGACTGTCAAAACGTCGATTTTTTCAATATTGTCAGTTTCGTGCCCCGGTTAGGTTGATCTTATTCAAATGCATTTTAAAGCGTAAAGACACACACATAAACGGTAAAAACATCGATTTTTTCAATATTTGCAGTTTCGTTCCCCGGCCTGGTTGATCAAATTCAAATTCATTTATATGTGTCAAAATACACATAAAACCGGCCTAAACGTCGATTATTTCAATATTTTCAGTTTCGTTCCCCGGCCGGGTAGATCCAATTCAAATGCATTATATGTGTGAAAATATACATAAAACCGGCCAAAACGACGATTTTTTAAAAATTTTCAATTTCGTTCCCCGGCCGGGTTGATCAAATTCAAATGCATTTATATGTGTCAAAATACACATATAAACGGCTAAAACGTCGACTTTTTCAATATTTTCAGTGTCGTTCCCCGGCCGGGCCGAGTTCATTCATATGCATTTTTAAGCGTAAAGACACACATAAACGGTAAAAACATCGATATTTTCAATATTTCCAGTTTCGTTCCCCGGCCAGGTTTGATCAAATTCAAATGCATTTATATTTGTCAAAATACACATACAACCGGCCAAATCGTCGACTTTTTCAATATTTTCAGTTTCGTTCCCTGGCCTGTTTGACCAAAATTCAAATGCATTTATATGTGTCAAAATACACATAAAACCGGCCAAAATGTCGACTTTTTCAATATTTTCAGTTTCGTTCCCCGACCTGGTTGATCAAATTTAAATGCATTTATATTTGTCAAAATACACAGAAAACCGGCCAAAACGTCGACTTTTTCAATATTTTCAGTTTCGTTCCCTGGTCTGTTTGATCAAATTCAAATGCATTTATATGTGTCAAAATACACATAAAACCGGCCAAAACGTCGACTTTTTCAATATTTTCAGTTTCGTTGCCCGACCTGGCTGATCAAATTTAAATGCATTTTTTTGTGTCAAAATACACATAAAACCGGCCAAAACGTCGACTTTTTCAATATTTTCAGTTTCGTTCCCCGGCCGGGTCGATCTCATTCAAATGCATTTTTAAGCGTAAAGACACAAACATAAACGGTAAAAACATCGATATTTTCAATATTTTCAGTTTCGTTCCCAGGCCTGGTTGATCAAAATCAGATGCATTTATATTTGTCAAAATACACATAAAACCGGCCAAATCGTCGACTTTTTCAATATTTTCAGTTTCGTTCCCCGGCCTGGTTGATCAAATTCAAATGCATTTATAAGTGTCAAAATACACATAAAACCGGCCAAAATGTCGACTTTTTCAATATTTTCAGTTTCGTTCCCCGACCTGGTTGATCAAATTTAAATGCATTTATATTTGTCAAAACACACATAAAACCGGCCAAATCGTCGACTTATTCAATATTTTCGGTTTCGTTCCCTGGCCTGTTTGATCAAATTCAAATGCATTATATGTGTCAAAATACACATAAAACCGGCCAAAACGTCGACTTTTTCAATATTTTCAGTTTCGTGCCCCGGTTAGGTTGATCTTATTCAAATGCATTTTTAAGCGTAAAGACACACACATAAACGGTAAAAACATCGGTATTTTCAATATTTTCAGTTTCGTTCCCGGCCTGGTTGATCAAATTTAAATGCATTTATAAGTGTATACACACACATATAGACGGTCAAAACGTCGATTTATTCAATATTGTTAGTTTCGTGCCGCGGTTATGTTGATCTTATTCAAATGCATTTTTAAGCGTAAAGATACACACATAATCGGTAAAAACATTGATTTTCAATATTTTCAGTTTCGTTCATCGGCCGGGTAGATCAAAATCAAATGCATTTATATGTTTCAAAATACACATAAAACCAGCCAAAACGTCGACTTTTTCAATATTTTCAGTTTCGTGCCCCGGTTAGGTTGATCTCATTCAAATGCATTTTTAAGCGTAAAGACACACACATAAACGGTAAAAACATCGATATTTTCAATATTTTCAGTTTCGTTCCCCGGCCTGGTTGATCGAATTCAAATGCATTTATATTTGTCAAAATACACATAAAACCGGCCAAATCGTCGACTTTTTCAATATTTTCAGTTTCGTTCCCTGGCCTGTTTGATCAAATTCAAATGCATTTGTATGTGTCAAAATACACATAAAACCGGCCAAAATGTCGACTTTTTCAATATTTTCGGTTTCGTTCCCCGACCTGGTTGATCAAATTTAAATGCATTTATATGTGTCAAAATACACATAAAACCGGCCAAAACGTCGACTTTTTCAATATTTTCAGTTTCGTGCCCCGGTTAGGTTGATCTTATTCAAATGCATTTTTAAGCGTAAAGACACACACATAATCGGTAAAAACATTGATTTTCAATATTTTCAGTTTCGTTCATCGGCCGGGTAGATCAAAATCAAATGCATTTATATGTTTCAAAATACACATAAAACCGACCAAAACGTCGACTTTTTCAATATTTTCAGTTTCGTTCCCCGGCCGGGTTGATCACATTCTAATGCATTTTTAAGTGTATACACACATATAGACGGTAAAAACATCGATTTCTTCAAAATTTTCAGTTTCGTCCCCGACCTGCTTGATCAAATTCAAATGCATTTATATGTGTGAAAATACACATATAAACGGCCAAAACGTCGACTTTTTCAATATTTTCAGTTTCGTTCCCAGGCCGGGTCGATCTCATTCAAATGCATTTTTAAGCGTAATGAAACACACATAAACGGTAAAAACATCAATTTTTTCAATATTTTCAGTTTCGTTCCCCGGCCTGGTTGATCAAATTCAAATTCATTTATATGTGTCAAAATACACATAAAACCGGCCTAAACGTCGATTATTTCAATATTTTCTTTTTCGTTCGCCGGCCGGGTAGATCAAATTCAAATGCATTTAATGTGTCAAAATACACATATAAACGGCCAAAACGTCGACTTTTTCAATATTTTCAGTTTCGTTCCCCGGCCGGGTCGATCTCATTCAAATGCATTTTTAAGCGTAAAGACACACACATAAACGGTAAAAACATAGATTTTTTTAATATTTTCAGTTACGTTCCCCGGCCTCGTTGATCAAATTCAAATGCATTTATATTTGTCAAAATACACATAAAACCGGCAAAATCGTCGACTTATTCAATATTTTCAGTTTCGTTCCCTGGCCTGTTTGACCAAATTCAAATGCATTTATAAGTGTCAAAATACACATAAAACCGGCCAAAACGTCGACTTTTTCAATATTTTCAGTTTCGTGCCCCGGTTAGGTTGATCTTATTCAAATGCATTATTAAGCGTAAAGACACACACATAAACGGTAATAACATCGATTTTTTCAATATTTTCAGTTTCGTTCCCCGGCCTGGTTGATCAAATTTAAATGCATTTATAAGTGTATACACACACACATAAACGGTAATAACATCGATATTTTCAATATTTTCAGTTTGGTTCCCCGGCCTGGTTGATCAAATTCAAATGCATTTATATGTGTCAAAATACACATAAAACCGGCCAAAACGTCGACTTTTTCAATATTTTCAGTTTCGTTCCCCGACCTAGTTGATCAAATTTAAATGCATTTATATGTGTCAAAATACACATAATACCGGCCAAAACGTCGACTTTTTCAATATTTTCAATTTCGTGCCCTGGTTAGGTTGATCTTATTCAAATGCATTTTTAAGCGTAAAGACACACACATAAACGGTAAAACATCGATTTCTTCAAAATTTTCAGTTTCGTCCCCGACCTGGTTGATCAAATTCAAATGCATTTATATGTGTCAAGATACACATATAAACGGCCAAAACGTCGACTTTTTCAATATTTTCAGTTTCGTTCCCAGGCCGGGTCGATCTCATTCAAATGCATTTTTAAGCGTAAAGACACACACATAAACGGTAAAAACATCGATTTTTTCAATATTTTCAGTTTCGTTCCCCGGCCTGGTTGGTCAAATTCAAATGCATTTATATTTGTCAAAATACACATAAAACCAGCCAAAACGTCGACTTTTTCAATATTTTCAGTTTCGTTCCCCGACCTAGTTGATCAAATTTAAATGCATTTATATGTGTCAAAATACACATAACACCGGCCAAAACGTCGACTTTTTCAATATTTTCAATTTCGTGCCCCGGTTAGGTTGATCTTATTCAAATGCATTTTTAAGCGTAAAGACACACACATAAACGGTAAAAACATCGATTTCTTCAAAATTTTCAGTTTCGTCCCCGACCTGGTTGATCAAATTCAAATGCATTTATATGTGTCAAAATACACATATAAACGGCCAAAACGTCGACTTTTTTAATATTTTCAGTTTCGTGCCCAGGCCGGGTCGATCTCATTCAAATGCATTTTTAAGCGTAAAGACACACACATAAACGGTAAAAACATCGATTTTTTCAATATTTTCAGTTTCGTTCCCCGGCCGGGTTGATCACATTCTAATGCATTTTTAAGTGTATACACACACATATAGACTGTCAAAACGTCGATTTTTTTAATATTGTCAGATTCGTGCCCCGGTTAGGTTGGTCTTATTCAAATGCATTTTTAAGCGTAAAGACACACACATAAACGGTAAAAACATCGATTTTCAATATTTTCAGTTTCGTTCCCCGGCCTGGTTGATCAAATTCAAATGCATTTATATGTGTCAAAATATACCTAAAACCGGCCAAAACGTCGATTTTTTAAAAATTTTCAATTTCATTCCCCGGCCGGGTTGATCAAATTCGAATGCATTTATATGTGTGAAAATACACATAAAACCGGCCAAAACGTCGACTTTTACATTATTTTCAGTTTCAATCCCCGGCCGGGTTGATCAAATTCAAATGCATTATTAAGCGTAAAGACACACACATAAACGGTACAAACATCGATTTTTTTAATATTTTCAGTTTCGTTCCCCGGCCTCGTTGATCAAATTCAAATGCATTTATATGTGTCAAAATACACATAAAACCGGCCAAAACGTCGACTTTTTCAATATTTTCAGTTTCTTTCCCCGACCTTGTTGATCAAATTTAAATGCATTTATATGTGCAAAAATACACATAAAACCGGCCAAAACGTCGACTTTTTCAATATTTTCAGTTTCGTGCCCCGGTTAGGTTGATCTTATTCAAATGCATTTTTAAGCGTAAAGACACACACATAAACGGTAAAAACATTGATTTTCAATATTTGCAGTTTCGTTCATCGGCCGGGTAGATCAAAATCAAATGCATTTATATGTTTCAAAATACACATAAAACCAGCCAAAACGTCGACTTTTTCAATATTTTCAGTTTCGTTCCCCGGCCGGGTTGATCACATTCTAATGCATTTTTAAGTGTATACACACACATATAGACTGTCAAAACGTCGATTTTTTCAATATTGTCAGTTTCGTGCCCCGGTTAGGTTGATCTTATTCAAATGCATTTTAAAGCGTAAAGACACACACATAAACGGTAAAAACATCGATTTTTTCAATATTTGCAGTTTCGTTCCCCGGCCTGGTTGATCAAATTCAAATTCATTTATATGTGTCAAAATACACATAAAACCGGCCTAAACGTCGATTATTTCAATATTTTCAGTTTCGTTCCCCGGCCGGGTAGATCCAATTCAAATGCATTTATATGTGTGAAAATATACATAAAACCGGCCAAAACGACGATTTTTTAAAAATTTTCAATTTCGTTCCCCGGCCGGGTTGATCAAATTCAAATGCATTTATATGTGTCAAAATACACATATAAACGGCTAAAACGTCGACTTTTTCAATATTTTCAGTGTCGTTCCCCGGCCGGGCCGAGTTCATTCATATGCATTTTTAAGCGTAAAGACACACATAAACGGTAAAAACATCGATATTTTCAATATTTCCAGTTTCGTTCCCCGGCCAGGTTGATCAAATTCAAATGCATTTATATTTGTCAAAATACACATACAACCGGCCAAATCGTCGACTTTTTCAATATTTTCAGTTTCGTTCCCTGGCCTGTTTGACCAAATTCAAATGCATTTATATGTGTCAAAATACACATAAAACCGGCCAAAACGTCGACTTTTTCAATATTTTCAGTTTCGTTGCCCGACCTGGCTGATCAAATTTAAATGCATTTTTTTTGTGTCAAAATACACATAAAACCGGCCAAAACGTCGACTTTTTCAATATTTTCAGTTTCGTTCCCCGGCCGGGTCGATCTCATTCAAATGCATTTTTAAGCGTAAAGACACAAACATAAACGGTAAAAACATCGATATTTTCAATATTTTCAGTTTCGTTCCCCGGCCTGGTTGATCAAAATCAGATGCATTTATATTTGTCAAAATACACATAAAACCGGCCAAATCGTCGACTTTTTCAATATTTTCAGTTTCGTTCCCCGGCCTGGTTGATCAAATTCAAATGCATTTATAAGTGTCAAAATACACATAAAACCGGCCAAAATGTCGACTTTTTCAATATTTTCAGTTTCGTTCCCCGACCTGGTTGATCAAATTTAAATGCATTTATATTTGTCAAAACACACATAAAACCGGCCAAATCGTCGACTTATTCAATATTTTCGGTTTCGTTCCCTGGCCTGTTTGATCAAATTCAAATGCATTTATATGTGTCAAAATACACATAAAACCGGCCAAAACGTCGACTTTTTCAATATTTTCAGTTTCGTGCCCCGGTTAGGTTGATCTTATTCAAATGCATTTTTAAGCGTAAAGACACACACATAAACGGTAAAAACATCGGTATTTTCAATATTTTCAGTTTCGTTCCCGGCCTGGTTGATCAAATTTAAATGCATTTATAAGTGTATACACACACATATAGACGGTCAAAACGTCGATTTATTCAATATTGTTAGTTTCGTGCCGCGGTTATGTTGATCTTATTCAAATGCATTTTTAAGCGTAAAGATACACACATAATCGGTAAAAACATTGATTTTCAATATTTTCAGTTTCGTTCATCGGCCGGGTAGATCAAAATCAAATGCATTTATATGTTTCAAAATACACATAAAACCAGCCAAAACGTCGACTTTTTCAATATTTTCAGTTTCGTGCCCCGGTTAGGTTGATCTCATTCAAATGCATTTTTAAGCGTAAAGACACACACATAAACGGTAAAAACATCGATATTTTCAATATTTTCAGTTTCGTTCCCCGGCCTGGTTGATCGAATTCAAATGCATTTATATTTGTCAAAATACACATAAAACCGGCCAAATCGTCGACTTTTTCAATATTTTCAGTTTCGTTCCCTGGCCTGTTTGATCAAATTCAAATGCATTTGTATGTGTCAAAATACACATAAAACCGGCCAAAATGTCGACTTTTTCAATATTTTCGGTTTCGTTCCCCGACCTGGTTGATCAAATTTAAATGCATTTATATGTGTCAAAATACACATAAAACCGGCCAAAACGTCGACTTTTTCAATATTTTCAGTTTCGTGCCCCGGTTAGGTTGATCTTATTCAAATGCATTTTTAAGCGTAAAGACACACACATAATCGGTAAAAACATTGATTTTCAATATTTTCAGTTTCGTTCATCGGCCGGGTAGATCAAATCAAATGCATTTATATGTTTCAAAATACACATAAAACCGACCAAAACGTCGACTTTTTCAATATTTTCAGTTTCGTTCCCCGGCCGGGTTGATCACATTCTAATGCATTTTTAAGTGTATACACACATATAGACGGTAAAAACATCGATTTCTTCAAAATTTTCAGTTTCGTCCCCGACCTGCTTGATCAAATTCAAATGCATTTATATGTGTGAAAATACACATATAAACGGCCAAAACGTCGACTTTTTCAATATTTTCAGTTTCGTTCCCAGGCCGGGTCGATCTCATTCAAATGCATTTTTAAGCGTAATGAAACACACATAAACGGTAAAAACATCAATTTTTTCAATATTTTCAGTTTCGTTCCCCGGCCTGGTTGATCAAATTCAAATTCATTTATATGTGTCAAAATACACATAAAACCGGCCTAAACGTCGATTATTTCAATATTTTCTTTTTCGTTCGCCGGCCGGGTAGATCAAATTCAAATGCATTTAATGTGTCAAAATACACATATAAACGGCCAAAACGTCGACTTTTTCAATATTTTCAGTTTCGTTCCCCGGCCGGGTCGATCTCATTCAAATGCATTTTTAAGCGTAAAGACACACACATAAACGGTAAAAACATAGATTTTTTTAATATTTTCAGTTACGTTCCCCGGCCTCGTTGATCAAATTCAAATGCATTTATATTTGTCAAAATACACATAAAACCGGCAAAATCGTCGACTTATTCAATATTTTCAGTTTCGTTCCCTGGCCTGTTTGACCAAATTCAAATGCATTTATAAGTGTCAAAATACACATAAAACCGGCCAAAACGTCGACTTTTTCAATATTTTCAGTTTCGTGCCCCGGTTAGGTTGATCTTATTCAAATGCATTATTAAGCGTAAAGACACACACATAAACGGTAATAACATCGATTTTTTCAATATTTTCAGTTTCGTTCCCCGGCCTGGTTGATCAAATTTAAATGCATTTATAAGTGTATACACACACACATAAACGGTAATAACATCGATATTTTCAATATTTTCAGTTTGGTTCCCCGGCCTGGTTGATCAAATTCAAATGCATTTATATGTGTCAAAATACACATAAAACCGGCCAAAACGTCGACTTTTTCAATATTTTCAGTTTCGTTCCCCGACCTAGTTGATCAAATTTAAATGCATTTATATGTGTCAAAATACACATAATACCGGCCAAAACGTCGACTTTTTCAATATTTTCAATTTCGTGCCCTGGTTAGGTTGATCTTATTCAAATGCATTTTTAAGCGTAAAGACACACACATAAACGGTAAAAACATCGATTTCTTCAAAATTTTCAGTTTCGTCCCCGACCTGGTTGATCAAATTCAAATGCATTTATATGTGTCAAGATACACATATAAACGGCCAAAACGTCGACTTTTTCAATATTTTCAGTTTCGTTCCCAGGCCGGGTCGATCTCATTCAAATGCATTTTTAAGCGTAAAGACACACACATAAACGGTAAAAACATCGATTTTTTCAATATTTTCAGTTTCGTTCCCCGGCCTGGTTGGTCAAATTCAAATGCATTTATATTTGTCAAAATACACATAAAACCAGCCAAAACGTCGACTTTTTCAATATTTTCAGTTTCGTTCCCCGACCTAGTTGATCAAATTTAAATGCATTTATATGTGTCAAAATACACATAACACCGGCCAAAACGTCGACTTTTTCAATATTTTCAATTTCGTGCCCCGGTTAGGTTGATCTTATTCAAATGCATTTTTAAGCGTAAAGACACACACATAAACGGTAAAAACATCGATTTCTTCAAAATTTTCAGTTTCGTCCCCGACCTGGTTGATCAAATTCAAATGCATTTATATGTGTCAAAATACACATATAAACGGCCAAAACGTCGACTTTTTTAATATTTTCAGTTTCGTGCCCAGGCCGGGTCGATCTCATTCAAATGCATTTTTAAGCGTAAAGACACACACATAAACGGTAAAAACATCGATTTTTTCAATATTTTCAGTTTCGTTCCCCGGCCGGGTTGATCACATTCTAATGCATTTTTAAGTGTATACACACACATATAGACTGTCAAAACGTCGATTTTTTTAATATTGTCAGATTCGTGCCCCGGTTAGGTTGGTCTTATTCAAATGCATTTTTAAGCGTAAAGACACACACATAAACGGTAAAAACATCGATTTTCAATATTTTCAGTTTCGTTCCCCGGCCTGGTTGATCAAATTCAAATGCATTTATATGTGTCAAAATATACCTAAAACCGGCCAAAACGTCGATTTTTTAAAAATTTTCAATTTCATTCCCCGGCCGGGTTGATCAAATTCGAATGCATTTATATGTGTGAAAATACACATAAAACCGGCCAAAACGTCGACTTTTACATTATTTTCAGTTTCAATCCCCGGCCGGGTTGATCAAATTCAAATGCATTATTAAGCGTAAAGACACACACATAAACGGTACAAACATCGATTTTTTTAATATTTTCAGTTTCGTTCCCCGGCCTCGTTGATCAAATTCAAATGCATTTATATGTGTCAAAATACACATAAAACCGGCCAAAACGTCGACTTTTTCAATATTTTCAGTTTCTTTCCCCGACCTTGTTGATCAAATTTAAATGCATTTATATGTGCAAAAATACACATAAAACCGGCCAAAACGTCGACTTTTTCAATATTTTCAGTTTCGTGCCCCGGTTAGGTTGATCTTATTCAAATGCATTTTTAAGCGTAAAGACACACACATAAACGGTAAAAACATTGATTTTCAATATTTGCAGTTTCGTTCATCGGCCGGGTAGATCAAAATCAAATGCATTTATATGTTTCAAAATACACATAAAACCAGCCAAAACGTCGACTTTTTCAATATTTTCAGTTTCGTTCCCCGGCCGGGTTGATCACATTCTAATGCATTTTTAAGTGTATACACACACATATAGACTGTCAAAACGTCGATTTTTTCAATATTGTCAGTTTCGTGCCCCGGTTAGGTTGATCTTATTCAAATGCATTTTAAAGCGTAAAGACACACACATAAACGGTAAAAACATCGATTTTTTCAATATTTGCAGTTTCGTTCCCCGGCCTGGTTGATCAAATTCAAATTCATTTATATGTGTCAAAATACACATAAAACCGGCCTAAACGTCGATTATTTCAATATTTTCAGTTTCGTTCCCCGGCCGGGTAGATCCAATTCAAATGCATTTATATGTGTGAAAATATACATAAAACCGGCCAAAACGACGATTTTTTAAAAATTTTCAATTTCGTTCCCCGGCCGGGTTGATCAAATTCAAATGCATTTATATGTGTCAAAATACACATATAAACGGCTAAAACGTCGACTTTTTCAATATTTTCAGTGTCGTTCCCCGGCCGGGCCGAGTTCATTCATATGCATTTTTAAGCGTAAAGACACACATAAACGGTAAAAACATCGATATTTTCAATATTTCCAGTTTCGTTCCCCGGCCAGGTTGATCAAATTCAAATGCATTTATATTTGTCAAAATACACATACAACCGGCCATATCGTCGACTTTTTCAATATTTTCAGTTTCGTTCCCTGGCCTGTTTGACCAAATTCAAATGCATTTATATGTGTCAAAATACACATAAAACCGGCCAAAATGTCGACTTTTTCAATATTTTCAGTTTCGTTCCCCGACCTGGTTGATCAAATTTAAATGCATTTATATTTGTCAAAATACACAGAAAACCGGCCAAAACGTCGACTTTTTCAATATTTTCAGTTTCGTTCCCTGGTCTGTTTGATCAAATTCAAATGCATTTATATGTGTCAAAATACACATAAAACCGGCCAAAACGTCGACTTTTTCAATATTTTCAGTTTCGTTGCCCGACCTGGCTGATCAAATTTAAATGCATTTTTTTGTGTCAAAATACACATAAAACCGGCCAAAACGTCGACTTTTTCAATATTTTCAGTTTCGTTCCCCGGCCGGGTCGATCTCATTCAAATGCATTTTTAAGCGTAAAGACACAAACATAAACGGTAAAAACATCGATATTTTCAATATTTTCAGTTTCGTTCCCCGGCCTGGTTGATCAAAATCAAATGCATTTATATTTGTCAAAATACACATAAAACCGGCCAAATCGTCGACTTTTTCAATATTTTCAGTTTCGTTCCCCGGCCTGGTTGATCAAATTCAAATGCATTTATAAGTGTCAAAATACACATAAAACCGGCCAAAATGTCGACTTTTTCAATATTTTCATTTTGTTCCCCGACCTGGTTGATCAAATTTAAATGCATTTATATTTGTCAAAACACACATAAAACCGGCCAAATCGTCGACTTATTCAATATTTTCGGTTTCGTTCCCTGGCCTGTTTGATCAAATTCAAATGCATTTATATGTGTCAAAATACACATAAAACCGGCCAAAACGTCGACTTTTTCAATATTTTCAGTTTCGTGCCCCGGTTAGGTTGATCTTATTCAAATGCATTTTTAAGCGTAAAGACACACACATAAACGGTAAAAACATCGGTATTTTCAATATTTTCAGTTTCGTTCCCGGCCTGGTTGATCAAATTTAAATGCATTTATAAGTGTATACACACACATATAGACGGTCAAAACGTCGATTTATTCAATATTGTTAGTTTCGTGCCGCGGTTATGTTGATCTTATTCAAATGCATTTTTAAGCGTAAAGATACACACATAATCGGTAAAAACATTGATTTTCAATATTTTCAGTTTCGTTCATCGGCCGGGTAGATCAAAATCAAATGCATTTATATGTTTCAAAATACACATAAAACCAGCCAAAACGTCGACTTTTTCAATATTTTCAGTTTCGTGCCCCGGTTAGGTTGATCTCATTCAAATGCATTTTTAAGCGTAAAGACACACACATAAACGGTAAAAACATCGATATTTTCAATATTTTCAGTTTCGTTCCCCGGCCTGGTTGATCGAATTCAAATGCATTTATATTTGTCAAAATACACATAAAACCGGCCAAATCGTCGACTTTTTCAATATTTTCAGTTTCGTTCCCTGGCCTGTTTGATCAAATTCAAATGCATTTGTATGTGTCAAAATACACATAAAACCGGCCAAAATGTCGACTTTTTCAATATTTTCGGTTTCGTTCCCCGACCTGGTTGATCAAATTTAAATGCATTTATATGTGTCAAAATACACATAAAACCGGCCAAAACGTCGACTTTTTCAATATTTTCAGTTTCGTGCCCCGGTTAGGTTGATCTTATTCAAATGCATTTTTAAGCGTAAAGACACACACATAATCGGTAAAAACATTGATTTTCAATATTTTCAGTTTCGTTCATCGGCCGGGTAGATCAAAATCAAATGCATTTATATGTTTCAAAATACACATAAAACCGACCAAAACGTCGACTTTTTCAATATTTTCAGTTTCGTTCCCCGGCCGGGTTGATCACATTCTAATGCATTTTTAAGTGTATACACACATATAGACGGTAAAAACATCGATTTCTTCAAAATTTTCAGTTTCGTCCCCGACCTGCTTGATCAAATTCAAATGCATTTATATGTGTGAAAATACACATATAAACGGCCAAAACGTCGACTTTTTCAATATTTTCAGTTTCGTTCCCAGGCCGGGTCGATCTCATTCAAATGCATTTTTAAGCGTAATGAAACACACATAAACGGTAAAAACATCAATTTTTTCAATATTTTCAGTTTCGTTCCCCGGCCTGGTTGATCAAATTCAAATTCATTTATATGTGTCAAAATACACATAAAACCGGCCTAAACGTCGATTATTTCAATATTTTCTTTTTCGTTCGCCGGCCGGGTAGATCAAATTCAAATGCATTTAATGTGTCAAAATACACATATAAACGGCCAAAACGTCGACTTTTTCAATATTTTCAGTTTCGTTCCCCGGCCGGGTCGATCTCATTCAAATGCATTTTTAAGCGTAAAGACACACACATAAACGGTAAAAACATAGATTTTTTTAATATTTTCAGTTACGTTCCCCGGCCTCGTTGATCAAATTCAAATGCATTTATATTTGTCAAAATACACATAAAACCGGCAAAATCGTCGACTTATTCAATATTTTCAGTTTCGTTCCCTGGCCTGTTTGACCAAATTCAAATGCATTTATAAGTGTCAAAATACACATAAAACCGGCCAAAACGTCGACTTTTTCAATATTTTCAGTTTCGTGCCCCGGTTAGGTTGATCTTATTCAAATGCATTATTAAGCGTAAAGACACACACATAAACGGTAATAACATCGATTTTTTCAATATTTTCAGTTTCGTTCCCCGGCCTGGTTGATCAAATTTAAATGCATTTATAAGTGTATACACACACACATAAACGGTAATAACATCGATATTTTCAATATTTTCAGTTTGGTTCCCCGGCCTGGTTGATCAAATTCAAATGCATTTATATGTGTCAAAATACACATAAAACCGGCCAAAACGTCGACTTTTTCAATATTTTCAGTTTCGTTCCCCGACCTAGTTGATCAAATTTAAATGCATTTATATGTGTCAAAATACACATAATACCGGCCAAAACGTCGACTTTTTCAATATTTTCAATTTCGTGCCCTGGTTAGGTTGATCTTATTCAAATGCATTTTTAAGCGTAAAGACACACACATAAACGGTAAAAACATCGATTTCTTCAAAATTTTCAGTTTCGTCCCCGACCTGGTTGATCAAATTCAAATGCATTTATATGTGTCAAGATACACATATAAACGGCCAAAACGTCGACTTTTTCAATATTTTCAGTTTCGTTCCCAGGCCGGGTCGATCTCATTCAAATGCATTTTTAAGCGTAAAGACACACACATAAACGGTAAAAACATCGATTTTTTCAATATTTTCAGTTTCGTTCCCCGGCCTGGTTGGTCAAATTCAAATGCATTTATATTTGTCAAAATACACATAAAACCGGCCAAAACGTCGACTTTTTCAATATTTTCAGTTTCGTTCCCCGACCTAGTTGATCAAATTTAAATGCATTTATATGTGTCAAAATACACATAACACCGGCCAAAACGTCGACTTTTTCAATATTTTCAATTTCGTGCCCCGGTTAGGTTGATCTTATTCAAATGCATTTTTAAGCGTAAAGACACACACATAAACGGTAAAAACATCGATTTCTTCAAAATTTTCAGTTTCGTCCCCGACCTGGTTGATCAAATTCAAATGCATTTATATGTGTCAAAATACACATATAAACGGCCAAAACGTCGACTTTTTTAATATTTTCAGTTTCGTGCCCAGGCCGGGTCGATCTCATTCAAATGCATTTTTAAGCGTAAAGACACACACATAAACGGTAAAAACATCGATTTTTTCAATATTTTCAGTTTCGTTCCCCGGCCGGGTTGATCACATTCTAATGCATTTTTAAGTGTATACACACACATATAGACTGTCAAAACGTCGATTTTTTTAATATTGTCAGATTCGTGCCCCGGTTAGGTTGGTCTTATTCAAATGCATTTTTAAGCGTAAAGACACACACATAAACGGTAAAAACATCGATTTTCAATATTTCAGTTTCGTTCCCCGGCCTGGTTGATCAAATTCAAATGCATTTATATGTGTCAAAATATACCTAAAACCGGCCAAAACGTCGACTTTTACATTATTTTCAGTTTCAATCCCCGGCCGGGTTGATCAAATTCAAATGCATTATTAAGCGTAAAGACACACACATAAACGGTACAAACATCGATTTTTTTAATATTTTCAGTTTCGTTCCCCGGCCTCGTTGATCAAATTCAAATGCATTTATATGTGTCAAAATACACATAAAACCGGCCAAAACGTCGACTTTTTCAATATTTTCAGTTTCTTTCCCCGACCTTGTTGATCAAATTTAAATGCATTTATATGTGCAAAAATACACATAAAACCGGCCAAAACGTCGACTTTTTCAATATTTTCAGTTTCGTGCCCCGGTTAGGTTGATCTTATTCAAATGCATTTTTAAGCGTAAAGACACACACATAAACGGTAAAAACATTGATTTTCAATATTTGCAGTTTCGTTCATCGGCCGGGTAGATCAAAATCAAATGCATTTATATGTTTCAAAATACACATAAAACCAGCCAAAACGTCGACTTTTTCAATATTTTCAGTTTCGTTCCCCGGCCGGGTTGATCACATTCTAATGCATTTTTAAGTGTATACACACACATATAGACTGTCAAAACGTCGATTTTTTCAATATTGTAAGTTTCGTGCCCCGGTTAGGTTGATCTTATTCAAATGCATTTTAAAGCGTAAAGACACACACATAAACGGTAAAAACATCGATTTTTTCAATATTTGCAGTTTCGTTCCCCGGCCTGGTTGATCAAATTCAAATTCATTTATATGTGTCAAAATACACATAAAACCGGCCTAAACGTCGATTATTTCAATATTTTCAGTTTCGTTCCCCGGCCGGGTAGATCCAATTCAAATGCATTTATATGTGTGAAAATATACATAAAACCGGCCAAAACGACGATTTTTTAAAAATTTTCAATTTCGTTCCCCGGCCGGGTTGATCAAATTCAAATGCATTTATATGTGTCAAAATACACATATAAACGGCTAAAACGTCGACTTTTTCAATATTTTCAGTGTCGTTCCCCGGCCGGGCCGAGTTCATTCATATGCATTTTTAAGCGTAAAGACACACATAAACGGTAAAAACATCGATATTTTCAATATTTCCAGTTTCGTTCCCCGGCCTGGTTGATCAAAATCAAATGCATTTATATTTGTCAAAATACACATAAAACCGGCCCAATCGTCGACTTTTTCAATATTTTCAGTTTCGTTCCCCGACCTGGTTGATCAAAATCAAATGCATTTATATTTGTCAAAATACACATAAAACCGGCCAAATCGTCGACTTTTTCAATATTTTCAGTTTCGTTCCCCGACCTGGTTGATCAAATTTAAATGCATTTATATTTGTCAAGACACACATAAAACCGGCCAAATCGTCGACTTATTCAATATTTTCGGTTTCGTTCCCTGGCCTGTTTGATCAAATTCAAATGCATTTATATGTGTCAAAATACACATAAAACCGGCCAAAACGTCGACTTTTTCAATATTTTCAGTTTCGTGCCCCGGTTAGGTTGATCTTATTCAAATGCATTTTTAAGCGTAAAGACACACAAATAAACGGTAAAAACATCGGTATTTTCAATATTTTCAGTTTCGTTCCCGGCCTGGTTGATCAAATTTAAATGCATTTATAAGTGTATACACACACATATAGACGGTCAAAACGTCGATTTATTCAATATTGTTAGTTTCGTGCCGCGGTTATGTTGATCTTATTCAAATGCATTTTTAAGCGTAAAGATACACACATAATCGGTAAAAACATTGATTTTCAATATTTTCAGTTTCGTTCATCGGCCGGGTAGATCAAAATCAAATGCATTTATATGTTTCAAAATACACATAAAACCAGCCAAAACGTCGACTTTTTCAATATTTTCAGTTTCGTGCCCCGGTTAGGTTGATCTCATTCAAATGCATTTTTAAGCGTAAAGACACACACATAAACGGTAAAAACATCGATATTTTCAATATTTTCAGTTTCGTTCCCCGGCCTGGTTGATCGAATTCAAATGCATTTATATTTGTCAAAATACACATAAAACCGGCCAAATCGTCGACTTTTTCAATATTTTCAGTTTCGTTCCCTGGCCTGTTTGATCAAATTCAAATGCATTTGTATGTGTCAAAATACACATAAAACCGGCCAAAATGTCGACTTTTTCAATATTTTCGGTTTCGTTCCCCGACCTGGTTGATCAAATTTAAATGCATTTATATGTGTCAAAATACACATAAAACCGGCCAAAACGTCGACTTTTTCAATATTTTCAGTTTCGTGCCCCGGTTAGGTTGATCTTATTCAAATGCATTTTTAAGCGTAAAGACACACACATAATCGGTAAAAACATTGATTTTCAATATTTTCAGTTTCGTTCATCGGCCGGGTAGATCAAAATCAAATGCATTTATATGTTTCAAAATACACATAAAACCGACCAAAACGTCGACTTTTTCAATATTTTCAGTTTCGTTCCCCGGCCGGGTTGATCACATTCTAATGCATTTTTAAGTGTATACACACATATAGACGGTAAAAACATCGATTTCTTCAAAATTTTCAGTTTCGTCCCCGACCTGCTTGATCAAATTCAAATGCATTTATATGTGTGAAAATACACATATAAACGGCCAAAACGTCGACTTTTTCAATATTTTCAGTTTCGTTCCCAGGCCGGGTCGATCTCATTCAAATGCATTTTTAAGCATAATGAAACACACATAAACGGTAAAAACATCAATTTTTTCAATATTTTCAGTTTCGTTCCCCGGCCTGGTTGATCAAATTCAAATTCATTTATATGTGTCAAAATACACATAAAACCGGCCTAAACGTCGATTATTTCAATATTTTCTTTTTCGTTCGCCGGCCGGGTAGATCAAATTCAAATGCATTTAATGTGTCAAAATACACATATAAACGGCCAAAACGTCGACTTTTTCAATATTTTCAGTTTCGTTCCCCGGCCGGGTCGATCTCATTCAAATGCATTTTTAAGCGTAAAGACACACACATAAACGGTAAAAACATAGATTTTTTTAATATTTTCAGTTACGTTCCCCGGCCTCGTTGATCAAATTCAAATGCATTTATATTTGTCAAAATACACATAAAACCGGCAAAATCGTCGACTTATTCAATATTTTCAGTTTCGTTCCCTGGCCTGTTTGACCAAATTCAAATGCATTTATAAGTGTCAAAATACACATAAAACCGGCCAAAACGTCGACTTTTTCAATATTTTCAGTTTCGTGCCCCGGTTAGGTTGATCTTATTCAAATGCATTATTAAGCGTAAAGACACACACATAAACGGTAATAACATCGATTTTTTCAATATTTTCAGTTTCGTTCCCCGGCCTGGTTGATCAAATTTAAATGCATTTATAAGTGTATACACACACATAAACGGTAATAACATCGATATTTTCAATATTTTCAGTTTGGTTCCCCGGCCTGGTTGATCAAATTCAAATGCATTTATATGTGTCAAAATACACATAAAACCGGCCAAAACGTCGACTTTTTCAATATTTTCAGTTTCGTTCCCCGACCTAGTTGATCAAATTTAAATGCATTTATATGTGTCAAAATACACATAATACCGGCCAAAACGTCGACTTTTTCAATATTTTCAATTTCGTGCCCTGGTTAGGTTGATCTTATTCAAATGCATTTTTAAGCGTAAAGACACACACATAAACGGTAAAAACATCGATTTCTTCAAAATTTTCAGTTTCGTCCCCGACCTGGTTGATCAAATTCAAATGCATTTATATGTGTCAAGATACACATATAAACGGCCAAAACGTCGACTTTTTCAATATTTTCAGTTTCGTTCCCAGGCCGGGTCGATCTCATTCAAATGCATTTTTAAGCGTAAAGACACACACATAAACGGTAAAAACATCGATTTTTTCAATATTTTCAGTTTCGTTTCCCGGCCTGGTTGGTCAAATTCAAATGCATTTATATTTGTCAAAATACACATAAAACCGGCCAAAACGTCGACTTTTTCAATATTTTCAGTTTCGTTCCCCGACCTAGTTGATCAAATTTAAATGCATTTATATGTGTCAAAATACACATAACACCGGCCAAAACGTCGACTTTTTCAATATTTTCAATTTCGTGCCCCGGTTAGGTTGATCTTATTCAAATGCATTTTTAAGCGTAAAGACACACACATAAACGGTAAAAACATCGATTTCTTCAAAATTTTCAGTTTCGTCCCCGACCTGGTTGATCAAATTCAAATGCATTTATATGTGTCAAAATACACATATAAACGGCCAAAACGTCGACTTTTTTAATATTTTCAGTTTCGTGCCCAGGCCGGGTCGATCTCATTCAAATGCATTTTTAAGCGTAAAGACACACACATAAACGGTAAAAACATCGATTTTTTCAATATTTTCAGTTTCGTTCCCCGGCCGGGTTGATCACATTCTAATGCATTTTTAAGTGTATACACACACATATAGACTGTCAAAACGTCGATTTTTTTAATATTGTCAGATTCGTGCCCCGGTTAGGTTGATCTTATTCAAATGCATTTTTAAGCGTAAAGACACACACATAAACGGTAAAAACATCGATTTTCAATATTTTCAGTTTCGTTCCCCGGCCTGGTTGATCAAATTCAAATGCATTTATATGTGTCAAAATATACCTAAAACCGGCCAAAACGTCGATTTTTTAAAAATTTTCAATTTCATTCCCCGGCCGGGTTGATCAAATTCGAATGCATTTATATGTGTGAAAATACACATAAAACCGGCCAAAACGTCGACTTTTACATTATTTTCAGTTTCAATCCCCGGCCGGGTTGATCAAATTCAAATGCATTATTAAGCGTAAAGACACACACATAAACGGTACAAACATCGATTTTTTTAATATTTTCAGTTTCGTTCCCCGGCCTCGTTGATCAAATTCAAATGCATTTATATGTGTCAAAATACACATAAAACCGGCCAAAACATCGACTTTTTCAATATTTTCAGTTTCTTTCCCCGACCTGGTTGATCAAATTTAAATGCATTTATATGTGCAAAAATACACATAAAACCGGCCAAAACGTCGACTTTTTCAATATTTTCAGTTTCGTGCCCCGGTTAGGTTGATCTTATTCAAATGCATTTTTAAGCGTAAAGACACACACATAAACGGTAAAAACATTGATTTTCAATATTTTCAGTTTCGTTCATCGGCCGGGTAGATCAAAATCAAATGCATTTATATGTTTCAAAATACACATAAAACCGGCCAAAACGTCGACTTTTTCAATATTTTCAGTTTCGTTCCCCGGCCGGGTTGATCACATTCTAATGCATTTTTAAGTGTATACACACACATATAGACTGTCAAAACGTCGATTTTTTCAATATTGTCAGTTTCGTGCCCCGGTTAGGTTGATCTTATTCAAATGCATTTTAAAGCGTAAAGACACACACATAAACGGTAAAAACATCGATTTTTTCAATATTTGCAGTTTCGTTCCCCGGCCTGGTTGATCAAATTCAAATTCATTTATATGTGTCAAAATACACATAAAACCGGCCTAAACGTCGATTATTTCAATATTTTCAGTTTCGTTCCCCGGCCGGGTAGATCCAATTCAAATGCATTTATATGTGTGAAAATATACATAAAACCGGCCAAAACGACGATTTTTTAAAAATTTTCAATTTCGTTCCCCGGCCGGGTTGATCAAATTCAAATGCATTTATATGTGTCAAAATACACATATAAACGGCTAAAACGTCGACTTTTTCAATATTTTCAGTGTCGTTCCCCGGCCGGGCCGAGTTCATTCATATGCATTTTTAAGCGTAAAGACACACATAAACGGTAAAAACATCGATATTTTCAATATTTCCAGTTTCATTCCCCGGCCAGGTTGATCAAATTCAAATGCATTTATATTTGTCAAAATACACATACAACCGGCCAAATCGTCGACTTTTTCAATATTTTCAGTTTCGTTCCCTGGCCTGTTTGACCAAATTCAAATGCATTTATATGTGTCAAAATACACATAAAACCGGCCAAAATGTCGACTTTTTCAATATTTTCAGTTCCGTTCCCCGACCTGGTTGATCAAATTTAAATGCATTTATATTTGTCAAAATACACAGAAAACCGGCCAAAACGTCGACTTTTTCAATATTTTCAGTTTCGTTCCCTGGTCTTTTTGATCAAATTCAAATGCATTTATATGTGTCAAAATACACATAAAACCGGCCAAAACGTCGACTTTTTCAATATTTTCAGTTTCGTTGCCCGACCTGGCTGATCAAATTTAAATGCATTTTTTTGTGTCAAAATACACATAAAACCGGCCAAAACGTCGACTTTTTCAATATTTTCAGTTTCGTTCCCCGGCCGGGTCGATCTCATTCAAATGCATTTTTAAGCGTAAAGACACAAACATAAACGGTAAAAACATCGATATTTTCAATATTTTCAGTTTCGTTCCCCGGCCTGGTTGATCAAAATCAAATGCATTTATATTTGTCAAAATACACATAAAACCGGCCAAATCGTCGACTTTTTCAATATTTTCAGTTTCGTTCCCTGGCCTGTTTGATCAAATTCAAATGCATTTATAAGTGTCAAAATACACATAAAACCGGCCAAAATGTCGACTTTTTCAATATTTTCAGTTTCGTTCCCCGACCTGGTTGATCAAATTTAAATGCATTTATATTTGTCAAAACACACATAAAACCGGCCAAATCGTCGACTTTTTCAATATTTTCAGTTTCGTTCCCTGGCCTGTTTGATCAAATTCAAATGCATTTATATGTGTCAAAATACACATAAAACCGGCCAAAACGTCGACTTTTTCAATATTTTCAGTTTCGTGCACCGGTTAGGTTGATCTTATTCAAATGCATTTTTAAGCGTAAAGACACACACATAAACGGTAAAAACATCGGTATTTTCAATATTTTCAGTTTCGTTCCCGGCCTGGTTGATCAAATTTAAATGCATTTATAAGTGTATACACACACATATAGACGGTCAAAACGTCGATTTATTCAATATTGTCAGTTTCGTGCCGCGGTTATGTTGATCTTATTCAAATGCATTTTTAAGCGTAAAGATACACACATAATCGGTAAAAACATTGATTTTCAATATTTTCAGTTTCGTTCATCGGCCGGGTAGATCAAAATCAAATGCATTTATATGTTTCAAAATACACATAAAACCGGCCAAAACGTCGACTTTTTCAATATTTTCAGTTTCGTGCCCCGGTTAGGTTGATCTCATTCAAATGCATTTTTAAGCGTAAAGACACACACATAAACGGTAAAAACATCGATATTTTCAATATTTTCAGTTTCGTTCCCCGGCCTGGTTGATCAAATTCAAATGCATTTATATTTGTCAAAATACACATAAAACCGGCCAAATCGTCGACTTTTTCAATATTTTCAGTTTCGTTCCCTGGCCTGTTTGATCAAATTCAAATGCATTTGTATGTGTCAAAATACACATAAAACCGGCCAAAATGTCGACTTTTTCAATATTTTCAGTTTCGTTCATCGGCCGGGTAGATCAAAATCAAATGCATTTATATGTTTCAAAATACACATAAAACCGACCAAAACGTCGACTTTTTCAATATTTTCAGTTTCGTTCTCCGGCCGGGTTAATCACATTCTAATGCATTTTTAAGTGTATACACACATATAGACGGTAAAAACATCGATTTCTTCAAAATTTTCAGTTTCGTCCCCGACCTGCTTGATCAAATTCAAATGCATTTATATGTGTGAAAATACACATAAAACCGGCCAAAACGTCGACTTTTTCAATATTTTCAGTTTCGTTCCCCGGCCGCGTTGATCGAGTTCAAATGCATTTATATGTGTGAAAATACACAGAATACTGACCAAAACAACTATGTTTATATATTTTCAATTTTGATCCCCGGCCGGCCGATTTCATTCATATGCATTTTTAAGCGTAAGGACAACATAAACGGTAAAAACATCGATTTTCAATATTTTCAGTTTCGTCCCCGGCCTGGTTGATCAAATTCAAATGCATTTATATGTGTCAAAATACACATATAAACGGCCAAAACGTCGACTTTTTCAATATTTTCAGTTTCGTTCCCAGGCCGGGTCGATCTCATTCAAATGCATTTTAAGCATGAAACACACATAAACGGTAAAAACATCATTTTTTCAATATTTTCAGTTTCGTTCCCCGGCCTGGTTGATCAAATTCAAATTCATTTATATGTGTCAAATACACATAAAACCGGCCTAAACGTCGATTATTTCAATATTTTCTTTTTCGTTCGCCGGCCGGGTAGATCAAATTTAAATGCATTTAATGTGTCAAATGCATTTTTAAGCGTAATGAAACACACATAAACGGTAAAAACATCAATTTTTTCAATATTTTCAGTTTCGTTCCCCGGCCTGGTTGATCAAATTCAAATTCATTTATATGTGTCAAAATACACATAAAACCGGCCTAAACGTCGATTATTTCAATATTTTCTTTTTCGTTCGCCGGCCGGGTAGATCAAATTTAAATGCATTTAATGTGTCAAAATACACATATAAACGGCCAAAACGTCGACTTTTTCAATATTTTCAGTTTCGTTCCCCCGGCCGGGTCGATCTCATTCAAATGCATTTTTAAGCGTAAAGACACACACATAAACCGGTAAAAACCATAGATTTTTTTAATATTTTTCAGTTACGTTCCCCGGCCTCGTTGATCAAATTCAAATGCATTTATATTTGTCAAAATACACATAAAACCGGCAAAATCGTCGACTTTTTCAATATTTTCAGTTTCGTTCCCTGGCCTGTTTGACCAAATTCAAATGCATTTATATGTGTCAAAATACACATAAAACCGGCCAAAACGTCGACTTTTTCAATATTTTCAGTTTCGTGCCCCGGTTAGGTTGATCTTATTTAAATGCATTATTAAGCGTAAAGACACACACATAAACGGTAAAAACATCGATTTTTTCAATATTTTCAGTTTCGTTCCCCGGCCTGGTTGATCAAATTTAAATGCATTTATAAGTGTATACACACACATAAACGGTAATAACATCGATATTTTCAATATTTTCAGTTTGGTTCCCCGGCCTGGTTGATCAAATTCAAATGCATTTATATTTGTCAAAATACACATAAAACCGGCCAAATCGTCGACTTTTTCAATATTTTCAGTTTCGTTCCCTGGCCTGTTTGATCAAATTCAAATGCATTTATATGTGTCAAAATACACATAAAACCGGCAAAATCGTCGACTTTTTCAATATTTTCAGTTTCGTTCCCTGGCCTGGTTGATCAAATTCAAATTCATTTATATGTGTCAAAATACACTGTAACGTGGTCCTCACTTTCGTGGCCCGTAAACCACGCTACTCGGTTTCACTTTATTTAATATATATATGTTACCCTTTTAATCCGGTAAAGACCGTATTTATTATTTCACTGGGCGCCAGGTCTAACCAATATAAATAATTTCCCGGTACGACTCCTCAGGACGTGGCTCCAACGCCAATACGGAGGTGGCGAAACCAACGACGAATTTTATCTTCTTCAGCACGTATGACGGTGATTTACTGAGGTACAGGTTTAATAAATCAAAACTCAACGATTCAAGTCTGTTAAATTCGAAGACAAGTTTATTACTTAGGAGTTACTATTTCCACCTTCGATCACTACGGGTGATCACCGTTACAATTTTAATCAATATAATAAATTTTATAACGTAAATTCCCGTAAAGCTGACCCGATCTTCTTATCGCCGATATTAATTAATTAATCCGATTCTACCAAGTTACAAATTCCGGTATAAAAACGATATCACCATTCCCCAATCTTTAAACGATCATAATATAATTCGCGGCACGCGCTAAAATGGCGGCGCGGCCCGCAGGAGGTCTATACGCGACGCGCAAGAAATCCCCGGCGATACTCGATTTATTAAATTAATCGGTGGCCGTGCAGCCCACTTACCGCAATGAGAAACAATCTTCCTCAAACAAAATCAAACGGCTTGTCTACTACTACTACTATTTCTAACTGGACTTCTACAAAAAAATATACTTCTTTATCGAGGATCGTTCGGTGTACTCAATGAGACTATCCGGCTACGAATGACGATCGGGACTCGTAGCATCCCGCTCGTCCTCGTAGTTCGTTAAAACGCGGCGCTGATGGTCTTCTTCTTCCTTAATTTTCAACCAATAATATCCTCCAGGTTAATTAGATGATTGATTATTACCGCCGTCCGCGCCATCTATTCCCGTAACAATCTTCTTTTCCCCAGTGACGGAATAACGAAATAACCCGTATTCCGTTGAGGAACTGACTTGCGCCTCCACCAATGCAACAGGTGTGTCTTCTTTCTCTCTCGTACACACACGCTGTAGATGGCTACTTCCCGCTCATTCCGTCGTTCCCCTCCTCGGTGCGCCGCCATGTGCCGCGGCGTGCATGTGCGAGAGCAGCGAGCGCCGCCCCCCTCTCTCTGCCGCGCTGACCCTAGTATGCGAGCAGCCGGCCGAGTCGTTGCACGCGAGTCGGGCGTCGTTTGTTTACACGACGGCGAACGGGTTTTTATCTTGTGTTTGTGGAGAGTGCACCAGTTCCTGGGTCGTCATCTTCGTGGCTGCCTTCGTTCTCCATCACCAGGTCGTCGGGAGATGGTACTGGATCTACGTGGGAACATGGTTGGACGTCGGTGGCGGTATGGTTGTATCGTTTCTTCTTTGTTATCGACTCCCTCCTTTCTCCAATACTCCGATTTCCTCAACAAATCAAATAAAACCCTATTAATTCCTTCCCTTTACGTACTAAAATATCGGTGACGAGAATGGCTCGGGCCAGGATTCGTAGCCGGTGTTTACTTCCTTCCTAACCTCTATCCCCATATCCTATACATACTATCCTACACACATACATAACTTCCTTATTATAACTAACTCTATCCTTCTATCAATCCTTCTATCCTAACCTTATATGTATTCTAGTTTTACTTATTATTAACCTTTCAGCTAACCGACACTACCAAGGAGCGGACCCAGGGCCAAAAGGTTCACCCAGGACTCATCGCCTCAAGGGGAGATGGAATAACCATGAGCAGTACCCAGGACTCATCGCCTCCAAGGACAGGACTCACAGGGATAGCATCATTGGATCACCCAGGACTCGTCGAATCAAAGGTATGATATTATATTAAAATCTTATTTTACTTATATCTATTTTCTCTACGCTAACCTTATATTTTTCTATATACACTAATAATTCTTTTTCTTATTTCAGGTACGTCCCTTCGACAAGGCTTCCCTCCTTATATAAATTATAAAATAATAATGGTGTGAGGTTTACCTCACAACACATAATACCGGCCAAAACGTCGACTTTTTCAATATTTTCAGTTTCGTGCTCCGGTTAGGTTGATCTTATTCAAATGCATTTTTAAGCGTACAGACGCACACATAAACGGTAAAAACATTGATTTTCAATATTTTCATTTTCGTTCATCGGACGGGTTGATCAAATTTAAATGCATTTATATGTGTCAAAATACACATAAAACCGGCCAACACGTCGACTTTTTCAATATTTTCAATTTCGTGCCCCGGTTAGGTTGATCTTATTCAAATGCATTTTTAAGCGTAAAGACACACACATAATCGGTAAAAACATTGATTTTCAATATTTTCAGTTTCGTTCATCGGCCGGGTAGATCAAAATCAAATGCATTTATATGTTTCAAAATACACATAAAACCGACCAAAACGTCGACTTTTTCAATATTTTCAGTTTCGTTCCCCGGCCGGGTTGATCACATTCTAATGCATTTTTAAGTGTATACACACGTATAGACGGTAAAAACATCGATTTCTTCAAAATTTTCAGTTTCGTCCCCGACCTGCTTGATCAAATTCAAATGCATTTATATGTGTGAAAATACACATAAAACCGGCCAAAACGTCGACTTTTTCAATATTTTCAGTTTCGTTCCCCGGCCGCGTTGATCAAGTTCAAATGCATTTATATGTGTGAAAATACACAGAATACTGACCAAAACAACTATGTTTATATAATTTTCAATTTTGATCCCCGGCCGGGCCGATTTCATTCATATGCATTTTTAAGCGTAAGGACACACATAAACGGTAAAAACATCGATTTTCAATATTTTCAGTTTCGTCCCCGGCCTGGTTGATCAAATTCAAATTCATTTATATGTGTCAAAATACACATAAAACCGGCCTAAACGTCGATTATTTCAATATTTTCTTTTTCGTTCGCCGGCCGGGTAGATCACATTCAAATGCATTTTTAAGCGTAAAGACACACACATAAACGGTAAAAACATCGATTTTTTCAATATTTTCAGTTTCGTTCCCCGGCCTGGTTGATCAAATTTAAATGCATTTATAAGTGTATACACACACATAAACGGTAATAACATCGATATTTTCAATATTTTCAGTTTGGTTCCCCGGCCTGGTTGATCAAATTCAAATGCATTTATATTTGTCAAAATACACATAAAACCGGCCAAATCGTCGACTTTTTCAATATTTTCAGTTTCGTTCCCTGGCCTGTTTGATCAAATTCAAATGCATTTATATGTGTCAAAATACACATAAAACCGGCAAAATCGTCGACTTTTTCAATATTTTCAGTTTCGTTCCCTGGCCTGGTTGATCAAATTCAAATTCATTTATATGTGTCAAAATACACTGTAACGTGGTCCTCACTTTCGTGGCCCGTAAACCACGCTACTCGGTTTCACTTTATTTAATATATATATGTTACCCTTTTAATCCGGTAAAGACCGTATTTATTATTTCACTGGGCGCCAGGTCTTACCAATATAAATAATTTCCCGGTACGACTCCTCAGGACGTGGCTCCAACGCCAATACGGAGGTGGCGAAACCAACGACGAATTTTATCTCCTTCAGCACGTATGACGGTGATTTACTGAGGTACAGGTTTAATAAATCAAAACTCAACGATTCAAGTCTGTTAAATTCGAAGACAAGTTTATTACTTAGGAGTTACTATTTCCACCTTCGATCACTACGGGTGATCACCGTTACAATTTTAATCAATATAATAAATTTTATAACGTAAATTCCCGTAAAGCTGACCCGATCTTCTTATCGCCGATATTAATTAATTAATCCGATTCTACCAAGTTACAAATTCCGGTATAAAAACGATATCACCATTCCCCAATCTTTAAACGATCATAATATAATTCGCGGCACGCGCTAAAATGGCGGCGCGGCCCGCAGGAGGTCTATACGCGACGCGCAAGAAATCCCCGGCGATACTCGATTTATTAAATTAATCGGTGGCCGTGCAGCCCACTTACCGCAATGAGAAACAATCTTCCTCAAACAAAATCAAACGGCTTGTCTACTACTACTACTATTTCTAACTGGACTTCTACAAAAAAATATACTTCTTTATCGAGGATCGTTCGGTGTACTCAATGAGACTATCCGGCTACGAATGACGATCGGGACTCGTAGCATCCCGCTCGTCCTCGTAGTTCGTTAAAACGCGGCGCTGATGGTCTTCTTCTTCCTTAATTTTCAACCAATAATATCCTCCAGGTTAATTAGATGGTTGACTATTACCGCCGTCCGCGCCATCTATTCCCGTAACAATCTTCTTTTCCCCAGTGACGGAATAACGAAATAACCCGTATTCCGTTGAGGAACTGACTTGCGCCTCCACCAATGCAACAGGTGTGTCTTCTTTCTCTCTCGTACACACACGCTGTAGATGGCTACTTCCCGCTCATTCCGTCGTTCCCCTCCTCGGTGCGCCGCCATGTGCCGCGGCGTGCATGTGCGAGAGCAGCGAGCGCCGCCCCCCTCTCTCTGCCGCGCTGACCCTAGTATGCGAGCAGCCGGCCGAGTCGTTGCACGCGAGTCGGGCGTCGTTTGTTTACACGACGGCGAACGGGTTTTTATCTTGTGTTTGTGGAGAGTGCACCAGTTCCTGGGTCGTCATCTTCGTGGCTGCCTTCGTTCTCCATCACCAGGTCGTCGGGAGATGGTACTGGATCTACGTGGGAACATGGTTGGACGTCGGTGGCGGTATGGTTGTATCGTTTCTTCTTTGTTATCGACTCCCTCCTTTCTCCAATACTCCGATTTCCTCAACAAATCAAATAAAACCCTATTAATTCCTTCCCTTTACGTACTAAAATATCGGTGACGAGAATGGCTCGGGCCAGGATTCGTAGCCGGTGTTTACTTCCTTCCTAACCTCTATCCCCATATCCTATACATACTATCCTACACACATACATAACTTCCTTATTATAACTAACTCTATCCTTCTATCAATCCTTCTATCCTAACCTTATATGTATTCTAGTTTTACTTATTATTAACCTTTCAGCTAACCGACACTACCAAGGAGCGGACCCAGGGCCAAAAGGTTCACCCAGGACTCATCGCCTCAAGGGGAGATGGAATAACCATGAGCAGTACCCAGGACTCATCGCCTCCAAGGACAGGACTCACAGGGATAGCATCATTGGATCACCCAGGACTCGTCGTCTCAAAGGTATGATATTATATTAAAATCTTATTTTACTTATATCTATTTTCTCTACGCTAACCTTATATTTTTCTATATACACTAATAATTCTTTTTCTTATTTCAGGTACGTCCCTTCGACAAGGCTTCCCTCCTTATATAAATTATAAAATAATAATGGTGTGAGGTTTACCTCACAACACATAATACCGGCCAAAACGTCGACTTTTTCAATATTTTCAGTTTCGTGCTCCGGTTAGGTTGATCTTATTCAAATGCATTTTTAAGCGTAAAGACGCACACATAAACGGTAAAAACATTGATTTTCAATATTTTCATTTTCGTTCATCGGCCGGGTTGATCAAATTTAAATGCATTTATATGTGTCAAAATACACATAAAACCGGCCTAAACGTCGATTATTTCAATATTTTCTTTTTCGTTCGCCGGCCGGGTAGATCACATTCAAATGCAATTATATGTTTCAAAATACACATATAAACGGCCAAAACGTCGACTTTTTCAAAATTTTCAATTTCGTTCCCCGGCCTGGTTGATCAAATTTAAATGCATTTATAAGTGTATACACACACATAAACGGTAATAACATCGATATTTTCAATATTTTCAGTTTCGCTCCCCGGCCTGGTTGATCAAATTCAAATGCATTTATATTTGTCAAAATACACATAAAACCGGCCAAATGGTCGACTTTTTCAATATTTTCAGTTTCGTTCCCTGGCCTGTTTGATCACATTCAAATGCATTTATATGTGTCAAAATACACATAAAACCGGCCAAAATGTCGACTTTTTCAATATTTTCAGTTTCGTTCCCCGACCTAGTTGATCAAATTTAAATGCATTTATATGTGTCAAAATACACATAATACCGGCCAAAACGTCGACTTTTTCAATATTTTCAGTTTCGTGCTCCGGTTAGGTTGATCTTATTCAAATGCATTTTTAAGCGTAAAGACGTACACATAAACGGTAAAAACATTGATTTTCAATATTTTCATTTTCGTTCATCGGCCGGGTTGATCAAATTTAAATGCATTTATATGTGTCAAAATACACATAAAACCGGCCAAAACGTCGACTTTTTCAATATTTTCAATTTCGTGCCCCGGTTAGGTTGATCTTATTCAAATGCATTTATAAGTGTATACACACACATAAACGGTAATAACATCGATATTTTCAATATTTTCAGTTTGGTTCCCCGGCCTGGTTGATCAAATTCAAATGCATTTATATTTGTCAAAATACACATAAAACCGGCCAAATCGTCGACTTTTTCAATATTTTCAGTTTCGTTCCCTGGCCTGTTTGATCAAATTCAAATGCATTTATATGTGTCAAAATACACATAAAACCGGCAAAATCGTCGACTTTTTCAATATTTTCAGTTTCGTTCCCCGGCCTGGTTGATCAAATTCAAATGCATTTATATGTGTGAAAATATACATTGTAACGTGGTCCTCACTTTCGTGGCCCGTAAACCACGCTACTCGGTTTCACTTTATTTAATATATATATGTTACCCTTTTAATCCGGTAAAGACCGTATTTATTATTTCACTGGGCGCCAGGTCTTACCAATATAAATAATTTCCCGGTACGACTCCTCAGGACGTGGCTCCAACGCCAATACGGAGGTGGCGAAACCAACGACGAATTTTATCTCCTTCAGCACGTATGACGGTGATTTACTGAGGTACAGGTTTAATAAATCAAAACTCAACGATTCAAGTCTGTTAAATTCGAAGACAAGTTTATTACTTAGGAGTTACTATTTCCACCTTCGATCACTACGGGTGATCACCGTTACAATTTTAATCAATATAATAAATTTTATAACGTAAATTCCCGTAAAGCTGACCCGATCTTCTTATCGCCGATATTAATTAATTAATCCGATTCTACCAAGTTACAAATTCCGGTATAAAAACGATATCACCATTCCCCAATCTTTAAACGATCATAATATAATTCGCGGCACGTACTAAAATGGCGGCGCGGCCCGCAGGAGGTCTATACGCGACGCGCAAGAAATCCCCGGCGATACTCGATTTATTAAATTAATCGGTGGCCGTGCAGCCCACTTACCGCAATGAAAAACAATCTTCTTCAAACAAAATCAAACGGCTTGTCTACTACTACTACTATTTCTAACTGGACTTCTACAAAAAAAATATACTTCTAGATCGAGGATTGTTCGGTGTACTCAATGAGACTATCCGGCTACGAATGACGATCGGGACTCGTAGCATCCCGCTCGTCCTCGTAGTTCGTTAAAACGCGGCGCTGATGGTCTTCTTCTTCCTTAATTTTCAACCAATAATATCCTCCAGGTTAATTAGATGGTTGACTATTACCGCCGTCCGCGCCATCTATTCCCGTAACAATCTTCTTTTCCCCAGTGACGGAATAACGAAATAACCCGTATTCCGTTGAGGAACTGACTTGCGCCTCCACCAATGCAACAGGTGTGTCTTCTTTCTCTCTCGTACACACACGCTGTAGATGGCTACTTCCCGCTCATTCCGTCGTTCCCCTCCTCGGTGCGCCGCCATGTGCCGCGGCGTGCATGTGCGAGAGCAGCGAGCGCCGCCCCCCTCTCTCTGCCGCGCTGACCCTAGTATGCGAGCAGCCGGCCGAGTCGTTGCACGCGAGTCGGGCGTCGTTTGTTTACACGACGGCGAACGGGTTTTTATCTTGTGTTTGTGGAGAGTGCACCAGTTCCTGGGTCGTCATCTTCGTGGCTGCCTTCGTTCTCCATCACCAGGTCGTCGGGAGATGGTACTGGATCTACGTGGGAACATGGTTGGACGTCGGTGACGGTATGGTTGTATCGTTTCTTCTTTGTTATCGACTCCCTCCTTTCTCCAATACTCCGATTTCCTCAACAAATCAAATAAAACCCTACTAATTCCTTCCCTTTACGTACTAAAATATCGGTGACGAGAATGGCTCGGGCCAGGATTCGTAGCCGGTGTTTACTTCCTTCCTAACCTCTATCCCCATATCCTATACATACTATCCTACACACATACATAACTTCCTTATTATAACTAACTCTATCCTTCTATCAATCCTTCTATCCTAACCTTATATGTATTCTAGTTTTACTTATTGTTAACCTTTCAGCTAACCGACACTACCAAGGAGCGGACCCAGGGCCAAAAGGTTCACCCAGGACTCATCGCCTCAAGGGGAGATGGAATAACCATGAGCAGTACACAGGGATAGCATCATTGGATCACCCAGGACTCGTCGTCTCAAAGGTATGATATTATATTAAAATCTTATTTTACTTATATCTATTTTCTCTACGCTAACCTTATATTTTTCTATATACACTAATAATTCTTTTTCTTATTTCAGGTACGTCCCTTCGACAAGGCTTCCCTCCTTATATAAATTATAAAATAATAATGGTGTGAGGTTTACCTCACAATACCCCCCTCCTAAGTCGGGACACACTCCTGAAAGGAGAGTGGACTGCACTTACTAACGCTTGGCCAAAGCGATACTCGTCACCGAACACGCATAACCCATAACCATAATATCCTCACATACAACATTCCAACAACTTATAATTCATACGTCTGCCCATAAGAAAGAAAATATATCATCATAATAAATAAAATAAAACTTAATTAAATAAAAAAAAAATAATATATGCTTGGTTTACCTTCCAATACTTACTACCAATTGTTCTTTTTCAATTATCTTCCTCTCTGATCTTCCTTCAAAAGAAAAAGATTTTCTACCAATCGAGTTTGATGCTGAATCCATATCCGTTTCTACTATCTATATTTCTACCATTACTACCATCACGTTTGACTGCCTGTCGTTACCCCTTTTCTACTATATATACCTCGACTATTACTACCATCTCGTTTGACTGTTCCTCGTTACCCTTTTCTATTATATATACTTCGACTATTACTACCATCTCGTTTGATTGCTCATCGACATCTTTTTCTACTATACATATACTACCATTCTGATCATCATCTGTTACCTGGAAATAAGGTTTTCTACTAATCATTTACCTGAAAATAAGGTTTTCTACTAATTATTTAATTTTCTCTCTTCCTCTTTTTTTTTTTTCTTTATTTCTGGCAGGTTCCTACTATCTTCTTTCTTCCATAGATTCATCTTTTTTTTTTTTCTACTCAATCCGCTCGCGTCTGCTGCGTTACTGCGACCTCCGAATCCTTTCTTCGTCCTTAATATTCCCCACTTCAATTAATTTTTACCCCCGCTCAACGCGAGGTGTCTCCTCTTCTTCCCCGTGGCCCCCTTTACTTCCCTCCAGGGAATAGCACCTGGAAGACCGCCTCCCTACTCCCGGAGGGGATGTTGCGGAGGGTCTCCAGAAGCCTCAGGGCCTCCTCCGGAGTCATCGCCGGCTTAGGCGCCGCTTCCGGAGGTGCAGCGGGGGCGGCGATTGACGGACGCCTGAGAGGGACCGTCAACGAGGGGGTGATTCGGGGTCTCCTAAGAGGTGTTGGCTCCGATGGTGTGGGTTGGGCTGGTTCCGGCTTGGCGGGCGCCTTCGATGATGCGCACGGTCCCGAGTTCAACCTCTTCAGGTATTCGAGGTGCGCCTTACTACACCTCGGGCAAGTGCGCATCGTTACGTCCCTCCGGCCGCAGTTGTAGCAAATCATATGCTTCTTGGGTTTGGGGCAGGATGGGTGGAAATGCCCCTTTTCCCAGCATATGAAGCACGACTTGACCGGAGGGTCAACCTTTGGGTCGATGGGCACCGGTTCCAGCCCTCCGAACCTCACCCCTGTCAATGGTGAAGGGGTGGGGATGGATTTCAGGGGGTTAACCTTTGGGCCCGAATCCCACCTGGAAGCCTTCCTCAGCCTATGCTCCCCTCGTGTGGGGGATGGAGGTCGAGGTGGCGACTTCCGGGATCCCTCGCTGCTCGTGCTGGGGCGAGATAGGCGAATCCGCTCTCTTTCCTCCTCTATTTCTCTCGCCCAGCGGGCTTCTTCCTCTTTCTTCTTCTTCTCCTCTTCCATTCTCTTCTCCTCTAACATCCTCTGTTTCCGCTCTTCTTCTTCTCTCTTCCTTATTACTGCTAGCCTATACTCTTCCTTTTCTTTCTCCCGCCTCTTCTCTTCCATCAATTTTCTTTCTTCTTCTTTCCTCTTTATTTCTACTATCCTCCTTTCTTCCTTTTCCTTCTCTTCTAAAAGCCTCTTCTTTTCTCTTCTATACCTTTCTTCCCTCTCCTGATTATCTCGAGCCCGCTTTTCTTCTTCCAATCTTCGTCTTCGTCCTTCTTCTACAATCCTCATCTTCCTACGTTCTTCTTCTGCCTTCTTCAATTTATTTTCTTCTTCGTCTCTTTCCCTTCTACGTCTCTCTTTTTCTTCCATCTCTTTCATTATTTTCTTTCTTTCTTCTTCTTCTTTTTCTCTTCTACGCTTCTCTCTTTCCTCTCTCTCGATCCTTACCTTCTCCCTTTCTTCCTTCTCCTTCTCTAAGCGGGCGCGTTCCTTTTCCTTCTTCCGCTGCTCCTCACGACGGATACGTTCGTCCTCCGCCTCCTGTCGTCGTCTCTGTTCCACATAGAACGGATCGGCAAGAGGTTCTGGAGGCGATAAGGAGCGTGGAGGGCTCAATCCCCCAAAATAGTCCTCCATCGTGAGGTGTCTACGCGGGTTATATTTCCTGGCACGACGACGGGCTGCACGGCTCATAGGTGGGTTTTCCGGAGGTAAGGGAGTGTACATCGGAATCGGCCTTGGTGGGGGGACCGTTGGGTAGCTCCGTGGCAGGCTCGCTGGTTCTGTGTCTGTCGGCCGGGCGGGTAGCCGCCTCACAGGAGCCACGGATGCCCTCGGTGCCTCCCCCTTCGGTGGCCGATCCTCCAGGACGGTGAGCACCCCGTTGGTATGGGGTTTCGCCACGCCGTCTGAGCGAGCTAGCGTGGCATATAGCTCCCGTACCGCGTCCTGACTCGCCCTTTCCTCCTCGCTGACCTTGGGTTTTCCCTGAGAGGTGGAGGGTATCTCTACCCTCTCAGGGATCGCCTCACCTACTCCCGGCGCCGTCTCCTCGCTGGATGGTGGCAGCGAGGTGATAACAACCTCTTGGGTAACGCGTATCAGGTCACCCTTGAGGTTGCGGAGGCGTTCCGGGTGAGTTGGTGGTGCAGGGGGGAGGTGACGGGGATCCCAGGGGTCTTCCTCCATGGGTTCATCATCCTGGATGGTGTTAAGCTCCCTCCTTTCGGCCCAAACCTCTTGTGCCGTTTTAGGTTCAGTGGGAATTGGAGAACTCGGAGGGGCCTGCGAGTTTCCACCATCAGAGATGGCTTCCGCTCCGGCCGTCACTGCCGCGATCTCCTCTTCCTCTGGTGGCTCGTCGTCGTCCAGTGGGACATCGGCCCAAAGAATTCTTGACGGGATCGGAGGGGCTCGCGGACTTCCGCTGTTTGGGACAGCGTCGTTCCGGGCCTGCACTGCCGTCCCGTCCTCCATCACCACATCTTCGTCCTCACCGTTGAGAGCCGTGACCGGCTCTTCGCCCCCCTCCCCAGGAGGGACGATCCCGGCGGACAACATGTCCTCCCGGAACATGTTGGCCAACTGGTCGGCCCACCCAGTAGAGGGTGTCGCCTCGACACGCTCGACCACGGGCTCGTCGGGCACAGTGCCCAACCAACGGGTCAAAAGGACGACCGGATCTTCCATCAGGGGTCCTTGGGAAGCCCGAAAATGCGCCGATGTTGGTGGCAATCTGCCGTTCTTTTCATTACGATCTTGAGACATTTCTGAAACATATAAATCAAACCATTCGAATCTTCAACAAAAAAAAAACTTTGTATTATTTACTCTTTATTTTACATTCATCATTGCAACCTGGGAGGAATATATTTCTTCAAATCCGAAACGTGCACCTTCGCATTTTTCCTACCCGAGTCTATATCTAAAAGGTATACGGTTGGGGATAGGATTTTTAAAATTGCGAAGGGGCCTTCATATTTCGCTCCTAGTTTTGCCGAAAATTTATTAGCTGCGTTTGAAAGCAGGTGGGTTTTCCTCATTACTAAGTCTCCTATTTTAAATTCCGCGTGTCGTTTATTTTTATCGTAAGATCTCTTTTGGATTATGTGAGCTTGGTCGAGGTGTTTTGCAACGAGGTCTCTAAGGGCATCTAATCTCTTAGCTCGATTAATCCAGATCTCCGGGTCTATTTTTAATATGGGTCTCTTTTCCTCTACTTCTCTTCTTAAACTCTTCACGGGATTAGGGTGTCGTCCATAGTTTAAAAATGCGGGGGAAACCTTTGTTGAGGCTTGTACCGCCGTATTTATAGCGTGTCGAAATTCGTGTATGTGTTCATCCCATGTGCGGTGGTCGTTTTTCACGAACATCGCGATCATCGTTTTTAATGTGCGATTGCAACGTTCCACGGGATTACCTTGTGGGTGGTATGGAGGGGTGGTGACGTGTTTGATGCCATATTCGTCGAGTACGGACTTTAGGAATTTATTATCGAACTCTTTTCCGTTGTCCGATAGCAAATATTCCGGTGTTTCCCATCTAAATAGTATTAAGTCTTCCAAGGCTTTAGATACGGATTTTCCGTCGGCTTTCCTTATTGGTTTTACCTCTATCCATTTTGTAAATAGGTCTTGGAAGACTATTAAGTATTTATTTTGGCTTTTACTCGGTGGAAATTCCATAAGGTCCACCGCTACGATACACCAAGGTCTGTCTACCACCCTCGTTCCCATAAGTCCATGTTGACCAGTCTGCGGAATTTTGTATGCTTGACATGTTGCACATTGTTTCACGTATTGATTTACGTCGTGCCACATGCCTTGCCAGTAATAGTCTCGAGCAATGCGATCATAAGTCTTTTCGATACCTGTATGGCCTACCGATGGTAAGTTATGTGCTTCTTTTAAAACTGTTTCTTTATAATTTTCTGGTACTACTAATCTCCAATTTTCTTCTCTATTGGTGATCGGGTCCAGGAGAGGATCGTTGCGGAATTTATATAATAAATTATCTTCGATTTTCCAACTTTGATACCTTTCCGGGAATTGTTCGACTTCTTTTAATCTTCTACTATACCATTCATCTTTAATTTCTTCAAACGCTGCTGCTTCTACTAAATTATTTTTTATTATACTACCATCTTCTTCGTACATTCTAGAAAGAGCGTCCGGAACGTGGTTCAGAGCTCCCCGTCTATGTATGACTTCGAAATCCCATTGCATCATTTCTAGCGCCCATCGCGCTAGTCGTCCTGTTGGATCGCGGAGATTTTTCAGCCAACGCAGTGCACTGTGATCTGTAATGACAGTGAATTTGTATCCTTCTAAGTAAGGTCTTAACTTTTTTATTGCCCATAGGACAGCTAGGCATTCTTTTTCGGTTGTGGAGTAATTCCTTTCTGCTGCCGTTAATACCCTACTTATGTACACGATCGGGTGTTCGCCGTCGTTCAAATCTTGAGTGAGTACTGCGCCGATTGCATAGTTACTCGCGTCGGTTTGGAGACAAAATGGTTTTGAGAAATCTGGTCGTGCTAGGACGGGTGCTTTTATCAACGCCTGTTTTAGGGTTTCGAAAGCTTCTTGTTGCTCTTCTTCCCACTTCCATGCGAGATCTTTCTTTAGTAGTTTCAATAGTGGAATCTTTATTTCTGAGTCCTTATCGAGAAATCGACTATACCAACCTACCATACCAAGGAACCTTCGTAATTCTTTGATATTTCTAGGGGCTGGATAGTCTCGTATCGGAGCCGTTTTGTCTGGATCTGGTCTCAAACCATCTTTATCTAATATATAACCCAAATATGTAACACTAGAACAACAAAACTCACATTTTTCTCGGTTCACGGTCAGTCCGTGTCTCACTAATTTCCTTAATACCTCGTCTAACCATCGTATATGCTCTTCGAACGTCTCCGTTGCTATGATAATGTCGTCTAAATAGCCAAATACGTAAGGTACGTATTCCGGTCCGAATAGAGCATCTATCAGGCGTTGGAACGTCATTGGAGCATTTGTGAGTCCGAAGGGCATTCTGGTGAATTGGAATAGACCTTTGCCTGGAACTGAGAACGCAGTAAATCGTTTGCTGGATTTATCCAATGGAATTTGGTAAAAAGCCTGTCGCAAATCGATTTTTGAGATGAAACGGGCATGTCGCATCCTGTCTAAGATTGTGTCCATGTTGGGTACTGGGTATGCATCTCTTATGGTTTGTTTATTTAGGTCTCTGTAGTCTATGCAAAATCTATAGGTTCCGTCCGATTTCTTGACCATTACAGGAGCACTCGTATAGTCACTTGCTGATTGTTCTACTATCCCTTCGTTCCATAGTCTTTCTACTTCTTCATGGGCATTTTGAACCATTGCTGGTGACATTCTACGTAGTTTATGGCGAACCGGTAGTGATCCAGGTATCACGGCTATATGGTGTTCTATCATGTCCGTCATTCCTGGAGTTTTCGACGGTGTCGGTAATATCTTTGATACTAGTTTATCTACTTTAAGTCGCTGAGGATTTGTGACTTCAGATATGCCATTGCATTCTGCAAAAATTACTGGATCTTCCGCTGTATCTTCACCTCCATACGTTTTATGCCAGGGACCTTCGTGTACGCGCCATAGACCATGTTTGTGTCTTTCGTCCACATCCCATTTTACGTAAAAGTCTTTCCCCAGCACGATATCGTGTTCGAATATTTGCTGGGCTTTGAGTTCTAACGTATCTACGTGTCCGTCTACTTCTAAATTTAACTTCAATGTCCCTAAAGATTTACTTATTCCGCCATGGGCATTTTTGACGTAGGAATTAGAAGGTAACAGCTTATCCTTGAATTTTTCGATTACTTTCGGTCCTGCTACTGGAATCATGGCTCCTGAGTCAAGTAATCCTCTAAACGTATGTCCTGCAATGTTTAATCGAACGAAACCTCTATTTTCCAAACTGGCTTCCGCTACATTTTTTTCTTTTTCCATTACTTCAATTTCTTCTTTTACTATTTTTTCTTTATTTTTATTAAGGTTAACATCTACCATGTTTTCGTTCTTATTATTTTTACTACCAAAGCTTTTATCCTTTTCGTCTATTACTTCTGTATTTTTACTTCTACTATTTTCATCCGTGCTTTTTCTACCATTTTTATCATCATTACCTCTAATGTTTTTACTACCATTATTTTTATCTTTAACTCTACTCTCGTCTTCGATTTTTCGCCATTCCGTCCAGTCTAACTCAATCTCTCTCTTAGCGTTTTGGGATTTAATGACAGATTGTTTTGAGGTGTCCCGTTTTGTCAATATATCTATAGAGTCTGCAGTATTCTTCAGTAATATACCGGCCTTATCTATAGTATAAAGTTTTTGGGTATCCTCGTTACTATATATCTGTTCATGTAGATCCTCCATTGCTGAGAGTAGTATTGGTTTGGTACTGGAATCGGCTTTTTGTTCTTCCTCAAAAATTTCTACTACTTCTTTACTTGGGGTAAACGATTTCAGGGTGATACTATTATTACACCCGGTAACGTTTCCCTTTTTCAGTTCTGACATCAAATTTGTGATTATTTCCGTACTAACTTCCTTTGATGCTTCTGGTAGTTTCATTTGTTCTTCCATTGTTTTTCTTAATACTTCGTTCATTCTATCTGTCCAGTTAATTTTCTCTTTCTTCTGTGGTTTTTGATTTAATCTTCCCTGTAATTCCTCAAAAAATGATTTTTCGTGTTGTTTTATTTCTTCTTTTATTGTCCGTTGCCGAATTGTTGGGACCCTTGGGGAAGCTGCTGTGAGGTGGTCGGTCCCTGTCGTACCCCAGCATTGGCGTTTCCCCAGTTGTCTCTTAATTGGGCGCAATTTGGACAGTTAGAAAAGGTACAACCTGCCTGTCCACAAACTTGGCATGCGAAGATCTGTTGACTCATACGGTTCGGACACATGTTAGCTCTGTGTCCTGATTGTTTGCAAACGAAACATACGGTTGATGGACATTCCGATGCACGATGACCCACTTGGTTGCAGTGGAAGCAAGCGCCGACGAAAGTGTCTTGAAGCGTATTGTTTCCTTGTGTTGCCTGAGTCATTATTCTTGGTCTCGCCCCCAAGTTCTGTGGCGTGGCTACTTGATTGGTATTTCTCCATGTTTCACTTTGGTTATAATTCCTATTTTGATTATCGTTATTCCTATATGCGTTCGTACCACTATTGTTATACCTAGGATTTCTACTATTTGTAAAACTGTTACCGCCCTTAGGATTACCTATATTATTATAATTGTTGATTCTGGGATTGTTCCCATTATTATAATTACTGCTCTTCACGAAATTTTGTCGTGTCCCATTATTGGACCACCTAGTCCAGTTTTGTGGTGGTTGTCCAGCGTTTTGAGTCTGTATAAAATTTGAGGCTTGTTGGGGTGTTGCAACTGCAGCTACCGTTGGGTTTTGTTGTCCAACTGGTAGTTCGATGGTTGCGTGTATTGATGAATCTATCTTCTTTTTGTCCTCTCTTTTTATTTCCTTTTTACCGCCTTTTTGTTTCGACGATGACTCCTTTTGAATGGGACACGTTTCGTAATTTACTCCGGTATAATTTTCTTCCAGTGACGACACTTTATTTAATTTAACGTATTCCGGGGCAACCGCTTCCGGATTCTTCGAGTTTTCGGGAGTTGGAGGTGGTTTGAACCTTTTATCTAGTTCTAACAAATCCTCGTATCGTCTCCCATACTTCTCCAGGTCTGTATACGTTTTAATTTTTTTCTCGGACATATAGCGACGATATTCAGGACGTAGATTCCGCCAGGCCACGTCAATTTGCCTTTTCATCGAAGGTGACGTTTTCAAGTAGGAGAATATATGTTTTATGCATCCAACATAATTTGTGATGCTCTCGTTCTTTCCTTGGGTTCGCTTCCATGCTTCATCCCATACGTCGCTTTCGGATATTTTCTTTGTGAATTGGGCTTTAAATGCTTTTAAAAAGTCTTCCCATTTTTTATGTTTCAGTTCATCCTGTATGTTACCGTACCATCTACTAGCGCGTTTGGTGAAAATGCATGGGAGGCCTCTAAAGAATTGGCGATCTGACATTAATACATTCTTTCTAAAATTGGATAACCTAGTTAAAAACTCGTTTGGGTTATCTTTTTCTTCTCCTGTAAATGACAGGTTCCATGATTTAAATAATCTTAATATTTTTTCATTCTCGGCTAAATTGAACTTTTTCGATTTATTATGACGGGTCTTCCGGTAATCCCTGTCAGAATCTGTGTCGCTTGTACTGTCTGTGTCGTCTTCACTTCGGCTGTCACTATCGTCTTCACTTTCACTATCACTACTGTCGTCAGATGATTCTTCGCTACTGTCGTCATTTCTTCTGTTTTTCTTTTTATCCTTCCTTTTCTTATTACTTTTTCTGGTTTTTTCATGTTTTTTATTCTTGGTTCCTTTCTTTTGTTTCTTTTTCTTGTGCTTCTCGCTTTCGATTCCTCCTACGTATATAACGTTCTCTTCATTTTCTTTTTCTAGTATTCTACCTGTAGGTGCTGGTTTCCTAGTTGGAGGAACAGGTGTTGTATACGTTCTCTGTTCGGTTACATTTGCATTATCGGGGACTGCGTGATCTACCCTTTGTACCGGTTGTGAACGTTCCTGTTGTGACGGTGTGCTAGTCTTATGGCTCATTTTTGTCATGTCCTCCAATATGTCTAAGAATTGGTGCAGTCTTTTTCCGGCGGATGGGATAGGTTCTACTAGTCTATTATTACTTGTATTTGTATTTTGTGTTCTATCTTCTCTGTCAGTATAGTCTATATTAGTAACGTAGTTTTCCCTATTTTCATTATTATTTCCATTGCTCCTGTTACATTCGAGTTCTCTATTATTTTCCAATTCTAAGTCACCATCTGAGTTAGCAGAAGACGCTTCTGTGTTATCTTGTGTGATTATTTCTATTTCTGGGTATAAACTGTGAGTTCTTTCGTGTAACGGTGCGTATGGTGTGGTTTGGGTACTTCTGTGTTCTTCTTCTCGTCTATCATTAGTTCTATCTTGAGATATATTCTGTAGGAATGGTTGAGAGGAATCTGGACTTACTCTTTGTATGTTATGTTGTTCCAAATTATTTTGTCTCAGACTTTCATTTATCAACCGTTGGACTTCATTCGGTATCACCAATTGCTGGTTTGAACTTGATAATAATATCCGTTGTGACGCTGATGTGGATTGTATCATTCCTCTCTGTACTGCTACCATTCTTAGTGTCGCATTCCCCACGATTGTTGAGGCCATCGATACCGTTGGTGTTGTGCAAGTGGTTGTAGAGGTCGCAATGATTTCTTCCATTGTCACTGGAATTATCGTTCGATCCCAGTTTTGGTGTTTCGATGTTCCGCTTGTCGATGGTTCGTTATTTATTGTGTCTGATTTTCCGGCTTCTTTTTCGATACTTTCTTTCCTTTTTTCATCTGCTAATTGTAAAGCCAGCAGTTCCTCTGAACCATCCGATTCAAATCCTAATGTTGTTACTGGGGCCTCTAGCCCTCGTTCTTCAACTTCTGGATCCCAAGGGACTGTCGCGTCCGTTTGTCTGAGTCCGGCTCGGAATAAGCGACTGACTAACGTTCTTTTCTTTCCTCTAGTTCGTAGACCAAGCGAGTCAAGTAGAACTATTAAATTGTGTGGATCGTTCCTGCCTATTCGCTCGAATGCTTCTAGGGCCTCTGGATCTTTTAATATTTCTCTCAACCATAAATTAACTTTTCTACTATAAGCTGTCATATCTGCTATTTTTATTCTGCTACTACAAGTGTCCTAATTAATTACTCAACAAATAAGGCGTACGTATAATTAAGAGGATTCTTCAAACTCTTTTTTGGTTTTGTATAGAAGGAAAAATCGGAATAAGCGAGGGTGCACGTTATTAGTATTCCAAAACTGTGATTGGGTGATACGACGATGTGATCTATATAACTAATTACAACTATAGCTTCTTAAATGTAAGGTTTACCACCAATATCTGTAATAAAATTTTACTACTAGTATTTCTAGAAAGGAGAGCTTTTCTACCAGTTTTCTTTTTCAAGGGAGAATTTCTACTAATTTTGTCTCGGGGAGCTTCTTTTTTGGTTATAATATCGAGGGGAAGTAGTTAACAGTTATATAAAATCGCTTCCTCAATTTCAAAAAAAAGAATTAAAAAAAAATATAAAATTATAAAAGAAAAAAAAATTAGTTGGAAGTTTTCCAATTTCTTCTGTGACGTTCTTGATGGGAAAAAAAAAGTTTTAAAAAAAAAATTCAGTACTCTGCAACAGGACAAAAAGAAAAAAAAATTATTATTTAACTTGAAATTAATAAATGAATGAAAATATTATTACGTTGTATATTTGTACAAACGAAATTTATTTTATTTAAGTTAATTTTCTACCCGTAGACCACTACTTATTTAGTAAATAGAAATATTATATATAAAGCGATAAATTCTTATAATTGATTTCTGGGGAGGGAAACTAATTTTAACCACCAAATCTAAAGAAAGTAAAATTTTCTACAAGTTGAAAATAAGAATTATTACCAGCAACACTGAAAACAAAGTATTCCACCAGCTGAAAATAAGGTTTACTAGCAATAATGTTGAAAATAAATTTTTCCACCAGCTGAAAATAAGGTTTACTAGCAATAATGTTAAAAATAAATTTTTCCACCAGTTGAAAATAAGGTTTACTACCAGTAATGCTGAAAATAAAATTTTCCTCTAGCTGAAAATAAGGTTTACTTCCAATAAATATATGTTTATGCAGTACAAGAAATAATACAATATTATATTTATGTATATGAAATATTATGTAATATATCAATATTGGACAAGTATTGGACAGATATTGGGGGTAAACGTAATATATATAAAATAGAAAAAAAAATTAATTTCAAATCACTAACAACTTCAGAAAAATAATTATGGGCAGATTCACAAATAAAATATAAAATTATTAATATACATTCACTCACCACACGGGGGATTTCTTGTAAACGTAACGTAACGAGAAAATATGAAGGAAAACGAAATTGCGTCGCGGTAATTACCCGAACACGTTGGGCGCCATTTTGTAACGTGGTCCTCACTTTCGTGGCCCGTAAACCACGCTACTCGGTTTCACTTTATTTAATATATATATGTTACCCTTTTAATCCGGTAAAGACCGTATTTATTATTTCACTAGGCGCCAGGTCTTACCAATATAAATAATTTCCCGGTACGACTCCTCAGGACGTGGCTCCAACGCCAATACGGAGGTGGCGAAACCAACGACGAATTTTATCTCCTTCAGCACGTATGACGGTGATTTACTGAGGTACAGGTTTAATAAATCAAAACTCAACGATTCAAGTCTGTTAAATTCGAAGACAAGTTTATTACTTAGAGTTACTATTTCCACCTTCGATCACTACGGGTGATCACCGTTACAATTTTAATCAATATAATAAATTTTATAACGTAAATTCCCGTAAAGCTGACCCGATCTTCTTATCGCCGATATTAATTAATTAATCCGATTCTACCAAGTTACAAATTCCGGTATAAAAACGATATCACCATTCCCCAATCTTTAAACAATCATAATATAATTCGCGGCACGTACTAAAATGGCGGCGCGGCCCGCAGGAGGTCTATACGCGACGCGCAAGAAATCCCCGGCGACACTCGATTTATTAAATTAATCGGTGGCCGTGCAGCCCACTTACCGCAATGAGAAACAATCTTCTTCAAACAAAATCAAACGGCTTGTCTACTACTACTACTATTTCTAACTGGACTTCTACAAAAAAAAATATACTTCTAGATCGAGGATTATTCGGTGTATTCAATGAGACTATCCGGCTACGAATGACGATCGGGACTCGTAGCATCCCGCTCGTCCTCGTAGTTCCTTAACGCGCGGCGCTGATGGTCTTCTTCTTCCTTAATTTTCAACCAATAATATCCTCCAGGTTAATTAGATGGTTGACTATTACCGCCGTCCGCGCCATCTATTCCCGTAACAATCTTCTTTTCCCCAGTGACGGAATAACGAAATAACCCGTATTCCGTTGAGGAACTGACTTGCGCCTCCACCAATGCAACAGGTGTGTCTTCTTTCTCTCTCGTACACACACTCTGTAGATGGCTACTTCCCGCTCATTCCGCCGTTCCCCTCCTCGGTGCGCCGCCATGTGCCGCGGCGTGCATGTGCGAGAGCAGCGAGCGCCGCCCCCCTCTCTCTGCCGCGCTGACCCTAGTATGCGAGCAGCCGGCCGAGTCGTTGCACGCGAGTCGGGCGTCGTTTGTTTACACGACGGCGAACGGGTTTTTATCTTGTGTTTGTGGAGAGTGCACCAGTTCCTGGGTCGTCATCTTCGTGGTTGCCTTCGTTCTCCATCACCAGGTCGTCGGGAGATGGTACTGGATCTACGTGGGAACATGGTTGGACGTCGGTGACGGTATGGTTGTATCGTTTCTTCTTTGTTATTGACTCCCTCCTTTCTCCAATACTCCGATTTCCTCAACAAATCAAATAAAACCCTATTAATTCCTTCCCTTTACGTACTAAAATATCGGTGACGAGAATGGCTCGGGCCAGGATTCGTAGCCGGTGTTTACTTCCTTCCTAACCTCTATCCCCATATCCTATACATACTATCCTACACACATCCATAACTTCCTTATTATAACTAACTCTATCCTTCTATCAATCCTTCTATCCTAATCTTATATGTATTCTAGTTTTACTTATTATTAACCTTTCAGCTAACCGACACTACCAAGGAGCGGACCCAGGGCCAAAAGGTTCACCCAGGACTCATCGCCTCAAGGGGAGATGGAATAACCATGAGCAGTACCCAGGACTCATCGCCTCCAAGGACAGGACTCACAGGGATAGCATCATTGGATCACCCAGGACTCGTCGTCTCAAAGGTATGATATTATATTAAAATCTTATTTTACTTATATCTATTTTCTCTACGCTAACCTTATATTTTTCTATATACACTAATAATTCTTTTTCTTATTTCAGGTACGTCCCTTCGACAAGGCTTCCCTCCTTATATAAATTATAAAATATTAATGGTGTGAGGTTTACCTCACAACATAAAACCGGCCAAAACGTCGATTTTTAAAAATTTCAATTTCGTTCCCCGGCCGGGTTGATCAAATTCGAATGCATTTATCTGTGTGAAAATACACATAAAACCGGCCAAAACGTCGACTTTTACATTATTTCAGTTTCAATCCCCGGTCGGGTTGATTAAATTCAAATGCATTATTAAGCGTAAAGACACACACGTAAACGGTACAAATATCGATTTTTTAATATTTTCAATTTAGTTCCCCGGCCTCGTTGATCAAATTCAAATGCATTTTTTTGTGTCAATATACACATAAAACCGGCCAAAACGTCGACTTTTTCAATATTTTCAGTTTCGTTTCCCTGGTCTGTTTGATCAAATTCAAATGCATTTATATGTGTCAAAATACACATAAAACCGGCCAAAACGTCGACTTTTTCAATATTTTCAGTTTCGTTGCCCGACCTGGTTGATCAAATTTAAATGCATTTTTTTGTGTCAAAATACACATAAAACCGGCCAAAACGTCGACTTTTTCAATATTTTCAGTTTCGTTCCCCGGCCGGGTCGATCTCATTCAAATGCATTTTTAAGCGTAAAGACACAAACATAAACGGTAAAAACATCGATATTTCAATATTTTCAGTTTCGTTCCCCGGCCTGGTTGATCAAAATCAAATGCATTATATTTGTCAAAATACACATAAAACCGGCCAAATCGTCGACTTTTTCAATATTTTCAGTTTCGTTCCCTGGCCTGTTTGATCAAATTCAACTGCATTTATAAGTGTCAAAATACACATAAAACCGGCCAAAATGTCGACTTTTTCAATATTTCATGTTTGTTCCCCCGCCGGGTTGATCACTTCTAATGCATTTTTTAAGTGTATACAGACACACATATAGACGTGTCAAAACGTCGATTTTTTCAATTTGAAGTTTCGGTGCCCCTTTAGTTTCCTCATTTTTGTGGCTCCACATATGGTTAAATTGGTCGTCTTTTTCTTCCCCGATGGTTGATCAAATCAAATGCATTTATTTGTGTCCGTATAAACGGCTCAATTCGACTTTTTCAATATTTTCATTTTTTTCGTTCCCCCCGCGTACATTCCATTCTCATTTTTAACGTAAAACCATCATAAGTAAAAACGATTTGTGTTAATTTTTCAGTTTTCTATTTCTGGGTATAAACTGTGAGTTCTTTCGTGTAACGGTGCGTATGGTGTGGTTTGGGTACTTCTGTGTTCTTCTTCTCGTCTATCATTAGTTCTATCTTGAGATATATTCTGTAGGAATGGTTGAGAGGAATCTGGACTTACTCTTTGTATGTTATGTTGTTCCAAATTATTTTGTCTCAGACTTTCATTTATCAACCGTTGGACTTCATTCGGTATCACCAATTGCTGGTTTGAACTTGATAATAATATCCGTTGTGACGCTGATGTGGATTGTATCATTCCTCTCTGTACTGCTACCATTCTTAGTGTCGCATTCCCCACGATTGTTGAGGCCATCGATACCGTTGGTGTTGTGCAAGTGGTTGTAGAGGTCGCAATGATTTCTTCCATTGTCACTGGAATTATCGTTCGATCCCAGTTTTGGTGTTTCGATGTTCCGCTTGTCGATGGTTCGTTATTTATTGTGTCTGATTTTCCGGCTTCTTTTTCGATACTTTCTTTCCTTTTTTCATCTGCTAATTGTAAAGCCAGCAGTTCCTCTGAACCATCCGATTCAAATCCTAATGTTGTTACTGGGGCCTCTAGCCCTCGTTCTTCAACTTCTGGATCCCAAGGGAACTGTCGCGTCCGTTTGTCTGAGTCCGGCTCGGAATAAGCGACTGACTAACGTTCTTTCTTTCCTCTAGTTCGTAGACCAAGCGAGTCAAGTAGAACTATTAAATTGTGTGGATCGTTCCTGCCTATTCGCTCGAATGCTTCTAGGGCCTCTGGATCTTTTAATATTTCTCTCAACCATAAATTAACTTTCTACTATAGCTGTCATATCTGCTATTTTTATTCTGCTACTACAAGTGTCCTAATTAATTACTCAACAAATAAGGCGTACGTATAATTAAGAGGATTCTTCAAACTCTTTTTTGGTTTGTATAGAAGGAAAAATCGGAATAAGCGAGGGTGCACGTTATTAGTATTCCAAAACTGTGATTGGGTGATACGACGATGTGATCTATATAACTAATTACAACTATAGCTTCTTAAATGTAAGGTTTACCACCAATATCTGTAATAAAATTTTACTACTAGTATTTCTAGAAAGGAGAGCTTTTCTACCAGTTTTCTTTTTCAAGGGAGAATTTCTACTAATTTTGTCTCGGGAGCTTCTTTTTTTGGTTATAATATCGAGGGGAAGTAGTTAACAGTTATATAAAATCGCTTCCTCAATTTCAAAAAAAGAATTAAAAAATATAAAATTATAAAAGAAAAAAAAATTAGTTGGAAGTTTTCCAATTTCTTCTGTGACGTTCTTGATGGGAAAAAAAAAGTTTTAAAAAAAAAATTCAGTACTCTGCAACAGGACAAAAAGAAAAAAAAAATTATTATTTAACTTGAAATTAATAAATGAATGAAAATATTATTACGTTGTATATTTGTACAAACGAAATTTATTTTATTTAAGTTAATTTTCTACCCGTAGACCACTACTTATTTAGTAAATATGAAATATTATATATAAAGCGATAAATTCTTATAATTGATTTCTGGGGAGGGAAACTAATTTTACCACCAAATCTAAAGAAAGTAAAATTTTCTACAAGTTGAAAATAAGAATTATTACCAGCAACACTGAAAACAAAGTATTCCACCAGCTGAAAATAAGGTTTACTAGCAATAATGTTGAAAATAAATTTTTCCACCAGCTGAAAATAAGGTTTACTAGCAATAATGTTAAAAATAAATTTTTCCACCAGTTGAAAATAAGGTTTACTACCAGTAATGCTGAAAATAAAATTTTCCTCTAGCTGAAAATAAGGTTTACTTCCAATAAATATATGTTTATGCAGTACAAGAAATAATACAATATTATATTTATGTATATGAAATATTATGTAATATATCAATATTGGACAAGTATTGGACAGATATTGGGGGTAAACGTAATATATATAAAATAGAAAAAAAATTAATTTCAAATCACTAACAACTTCAGAAAAATAATTATGGGCAGATTCACAAATAAAATATAAAATTATTAATATACATTCACTCACCACACGGGGATTTCTTGTAAACGTAACGTAACGAGAAAATATGAAGGAAAACGAAATTGCGTCGCGGTAATTACCCGAACACGTTGGGCGCCATTTTGTAACGTGGTCCTCACTTTCGTGGCCCGTAAACCACGCTACTCGGTTTCACTTTATTTAATATATATATGTTACCCTTTTAATCCGGTAAAGACCGTATTTATTATTTCACTAGGCGCCAGGTCTTACCAATATAAATAATTTCCCGGTACGACTCCTCAGGACGTGGCTCCAACGCCAATACGGAGGTGGCGAAACCAACGACGAATTTTATCTCCTTCAGCACGTATGACGGTGATTTACTGAGGTACAGGTTTAATAAATCAAAACTCAACGATTCAAGTCTGTTAAATTCGAAGACAAGTTTATTACTTAGGAGTTACTATTTCCACCTTCGATCACTACGGGTGATCACCGTTACAATTTTAATCAATATAATAAATTTTATAACGTAAATTCCCGTAAAGCTGACCCGATCTTCTTATCGCCGATATTAATTAATTAATCCGATTCTACCAAGTTACAAATTCCGGTATAAAAACGATATCACCATTCCCCAATCTTTAAACAATCATAATATAATTCGCGGCACGTACTAAAATGGCGGCGCGGCCCGCAGGAGGTCTATACGCGACGCGCAAGAAATCCCCGGCGACACTCGATTTATTAAATTAATCGGTGGCCGTGCAGCCCACTTACCGCAATGAAAAACAATCTTCTTCAAACAAAATCAAACGGCTTGTCTACTACTACTACTATTTCTAACTGGACTTCTACAAAAAAAATATACATCTAGATCGAGGATTGTTCGGTGTACTCAATGAGACTATCCGGCTACGAATGACGATCGGGACTCGTAGCATCCCGCTCGTCCTCGTAGTTCGTTAAAACGCGGCGCTGATGGTCTTCTTCTTCCTTAATTTTCAACCAATAATATCCTCCAGGTTAATTAGATGGTTGACTATTACCGCCGTCCGCGCCATCTATTCCCGTAACAATCTTCTTTTCCCCAGTGACGGAATAACGAAATAACCCGTATTCCGTTGAGGAACTGACTTGCGCCTCCACCAATGCAACAGGTGTGTCTTCTTTCTCTCTCGTACACACACGCTGTAGATGGCTACTTCCCGCTCATTCCGTCGTTCCCCTCCTCGGTGCGCCGCCATGTGCCGCGGCGTGCATGTGCGAGAGCAGCGAGCGCCGCCCCCCTCTCTCTGCCGCGCTGACCCTAGTATGCGAGCAGCCGGCCGAGTCGTTGCACGCGAGTCGGGCGTCGTTTGTTTACACGACGGCGAACGGGTTTTTATCTTGTGTTTGTGGAGAGTGCACCAGTTCCTGGGTCGTCATCTTCGTGGTTGCCTTCGTTCTCCATCACCAGGTCGTCGGGAGATGGTACTGGATCTACGTGGGAACATGGTTGGACGTCGGTGACGGTATGGTTGTATCGTTTCTTCTTTGTTATTGACTCCCTCCTTTCTCCAATACTCCGATTTCCTCAACAAATCAAATAAAACCCTATTAATTCCTTCCCTTTACGTACTAAAATATCGGTGACGAGAATGGCTCGGGCCAGGATTCGTAGCCGGTGTTTACTTCCTTCCTAACCTCTATCCCCATATCCTATACATACTATCCTACACACATCCATAACTTCCTTATTATAACTAACTCTATCCTTCTATCAATCCTTCTATCCTAATCTTATATGTATTCTAGTTTTACTTATTATTAACCTTTCAGCTAACCGACACTACCAAGGAGCGGACCCAGGGCCAAAAGGTTCACCCAGGACTCATCGCCTCAAGGGGAGATGGAATAACCATGAGCAGTACCCAGGACTCATCGCCTCCAAGGACAGGACTCACAGGGATAGCATCATTGGATCACCCAGGACTCGTCGTCTCAAAGGTATGATATTATATTAAAATCTTATTTTACTTATATCTATTTTCTCTACGCTAACCTTATATTTTTTCTATATACACTAATAATTCTTTTTCTTATTTCAGGTACGTCCCTTCGACAAGGCTTCCCTCCTTATATAAATTATAAAATATTAATGGTGTGAGGTTTACCTCACAACATAAAACCGGCCAAAACGTCGATTTTTTAAAAATTTTCAATTTCGTTCCCCGGCCGGGTTGATCAAATTCGAATGCATTTATCTGTGTGAAAATACACATAAAACCGGCCAAAACGTCGACTTTTACATTATTTTCAGTTTCAATCCCCGGTCGGGTTGATTAAATTCAAATGCATTATTAAGCGTAAAGACACACACGTAAACGGTACAAATATCGATTTTTTTAATATTTTCAATTTAGTTCCCCGGCCTCGTTGATCAAATTCAAATGCATTTTTTTGTGTCAATATACACATAAAACCGGCCAAAACGTCGACTTTTTCAATATTTTCAGTTTCGTTCCCTGGTCTGTTTGATCAAATTCAAATGCATTTATATGTGTCAAAATACACATAAAACCGGCCAAAACGTCGACTTTTTCAATATTTTCAGTTTCGTTGCCCGACCTGGTTGATCAAATTTAAATGCATTTTTTGTGTCAAAATACACATAAAACCGGCCAAAACGTCGACTTTTTCAATATTTTCAGTTTCGTTCCCCGGCCGGGTCGATCTCATTCAAATGCATTTTTAAGCGTAAAGACACAAACATAAACGGTAAAAACATCGATATTTTCAATATTTTCAGTTTCGTTCCCCGGCCTGGTTGATCAAAATCAAATGCATTTATATTTGTCAAAATACACATAAAACCGGCCAAATCGTCGACTTTTTCAATATTTTCAGTTTCGTTCCCTGGCCTGTTTGATCAAATTCAACTGCATTTATAAGTGTCAAAATACACATAAAACCGGCCAAAATGTCGACTTTTTCAATATTTTCAGTTTCGTTCCCCGGCCGGGTTGATCACATTCTAATGCATTTTTAAGTGTATACACACACATATAGACTGTCAAAACGTCGATTTTTTCAATATTGTCAGTTTCGTGCCCCGGTTAGGTTGATCTTATTCAAATGCATTTTTAAGCGTAAAGACACACACATAAACGGTAAAAACATTGGATTCTTCTAAATTTTCAGTTTTGTCCCCGACCTGGTTGATCAAATTCAAATGCATTTATATGTGTCAAAATACACATATAAACGGCCAAAACGTCGACTTTTTCAATATTTTCAGTTTCGTTCCCCGGCCGCGTCGATGTCATTCAAATGCATTTTTAAGCGTAAAGACACACTCATAAACGGTAAAAACATCGATTTTTTCAATATTTTCAGTTCGTTCCCCGGCCTGGTTGATCAAATTCAAATTCATTTATATGTGTCAAAATACACATAAAACCGGCCTAAACGTCGATTATTTCAATATTTTCAGTTTCGTTCTCCGGCCGGGTAGATCCAATTCAAAAATGCATTTATATGTGTGAAAATATACATAAAACCGGCCAAAACGTCGATTTTTTAAAAATTTTCAATTTCGTTCCCCGGCCGGGTTGATCAAATTCAAATGCATTTATATGTGTCAAAATACACATATAAACGGCCAAAACGTCGACTTTTTCAATATTTTCAGTGTCGTTCCCCGGCCGGGCCAATTTCATTCATATGCATTTTTAAGCGTAAAGACACACATAAACGGTAATAACATCGAAATTTTCAATATTTTCAGTTTCGCTCCCCGGCCTGGTTGATCAAATTCAAATGCATTTATATTTGTCAAAATACACATAAAACCGGCCAAATCGTCGACTTTTTCAATATTTTCAGTTTCGTTCCCTGGCCTGTTTGATCACATTCGAATGCATTTATATGTGTCAAAATACACATAAAACCGGCCAAAATGTCGACTTTTTCAATATTTTCAGTTTCGTTCCCCGACCTAGTTGATCAAATTTAAATGCATTTATATGTGTCAAAATACACATAATACCGGCCAAAACGTCGACTTTTTCAATATTTTCAGTTTCGTGCTCCGGTTAGGTTGATCTTATTCAAATGCATTTTTAAGCGTAAAGACGCACACATAAACGGTAAAAACATTGATTTTCAATATTTTCATTTTCGTTCATCGGCCGGGTTGATCAAATTTAAATGCATTTATATGTGTCAAAATACACATAAAACCGGCCAAAACGTCGACTTTTTCAATATTTTCAATTTCGTGCCCCGGTTAGGTTGATCTTATTCAAATGCATTTTTAAGCGTAAAGTCACACACATAAACGGTAAAAACATCGATTTCTTCAAAATTTTCAGTTTCGTCCCCGACCTTGTTGATCAAATGCAAATGCATTTATATGTGTCAAAATACACATATAAACGGCCAAAACGTCTACTTTTTCAATATTTTCAGTTTCGTTCCCAGGCCGGGTCGATCTCATTCAAATGCATTTTTAAGCGTAAAGACACACACATAAACGGTAAAAACATCGATTTTTTCAATATTTTCAATTTCGTTCCCCGGCCGGGTTGATCAAATTCGAATGCATTTATATGTGTGAAAATACACATAAAACCGGCCAAAACGTCGACTTTTACATTATTTTCAGTTTCAATCCCCGGTCGGGTTGATTAAATTCAAATGCATTATTAAGCGTAAAGACACACACATAAACGGTACAAACATCGATTTTTTCAATATTTTCAGTTTCGTTCCCCGGCCTCGTTGATCAAATTCAAATGCATTTTTTTGTGTCAAAATACACATAAAACCGGCCAAAACGTCGACTTTTTCAATATTTTCAGTGTCGTTCCCCGGCCGGGTAGATCCAATTCAAATGCATTTATATGTGTGAAAATATACATAAAACCGGCCAAAACGTCGATTTTTTAAAAATTTTCAATTTCGTTCCCCGGCCGGGTTGATCAAATTCAAATGCATTTATATGTGTCAAAATACACATATAAACGGCCAAAACGTCGACTTTTACATTATTTTCAGATTCAATCCCCGGTCGGGTTGATTAAATTCAAATGCATTATTAAGCGTAAAGACACACATAAACGGTAAAAACATCGATATTTTCAATATTTCCAGTTTCGTTCCCCGGCCAGGTTGATCAAATTCAAATGCATTTTTTTGTGTCAAAATAAACATAAAACCGGCCAAAACGTCGACTTTTTCAATATTTTCAGTGTCGTTCCCCGGCCGGGCCGATTTCATTCATATGCATTTTTAAGCGTAAAGACACACATAAACGGTAAAAACATCGATATTTTCAATATTTCCAGTTTCGTTCCCCGGCCAGGTTGATCAAATTCAAATGCATTTTTTTGTGTCAAAATACACATACAACCGGCCAAATCGTCGACTTTTTCAATATTTTCAGTTTCGTTCCTGGCCTGTTTGACCAAATTCAAATGCATTTATATGTGTTAAAATACACATAAAACCGGCCAAAACGTCGACTTTTTCAATATTTTCAGTTTCGTTCCCCGGCCGGGTCGATCTCATTCAAATGCAATTTTAAGCGTGTAGACACACACATAAACGGTAAAAACATCGATTTTTTTAATATTTTCAGTTTCGTTCCCCGGCCTCGTTGATCAAATTCAAATGCATTTATATGTGTCAAAATACACATAAAACCGGCCAAATCGTCGACTTTTTCAATATTTTCAGTTTCGTTCCCTGGCCTGTTTGACCAAATTCAAATGCATTTATATGTGTCAAAGTACACATAAACCCGGCCAAAATGTCGACTTTTTCAATATTTTCAGTTTCGTTCCCCGACCTGGTTGATCAAATTTAAATGCATTTATATGTGCAAAAATACACATAAAACCGGCCAAAACGTCGACTTTTTCAATATTTTCAGGTTCGTGCCCCGGTTAGGTTGAACTTATTCAAATGCATTTTTAAGCGTAAAGACACACACATAAACGGTAAAAACATTGATTTTCAATATTTTCAGTTTCGTTCATCGGCCGGGTAGATCACAATCAAATTCATTTATATGTTTCAAAATACACATAAAACCGGCCAAAAAGTCGACTTTTTCAATATTTTCAGTTTCGTTCCCCGGCCGGGTTGATCACATTCTAATGCATTTTTAAGTGTATACACACACATATAGACTGTCAAAACGTCGATTTTTTCAATCTTGTCAGTTTCGTGCCCCGGTTAGGTTGATCTTATTCAAATGCATTTTTAAGCGTAAAGACACACACATAAACGGTAAAAACATTGGATTCTTCTAAATTTTCAGTTTTGTCCCCGACCTGGTTGATCAAATTCAAATGCATTTATATGTGTCAAAATACACATATAAACGGCCAAAACGTCGACTTTTTCAATATTTTCAGTTTCGTTCCCCGGCCGCGTCGATGTCATTCAAATGCATTTTTAAGCGTAAAGACACACTCATAAACGGTAAAAACATCGATTTTTTCAATATTTTCAGTTTCGTTCCCCGGCCTGGTTGATCAAATTCAAATTCATTTATATGTGTCAAAATACACATAAAACCGGCCTAAACGTCGATTATTTCAATATTTTCAGTTTCGTTCTACGGCCGGGTAGATCCAATTCAAAATGCATTTATATGTGTGAAAATATACATAAAACCGGCCAAAACGTCGATTTTTTAAAAATTTTCAATTTCGTTCCCCGGCCGGGTTGATCAAATTCAAATGCATTTATATGTGTCAAAATACACATATAAACGGCCAAAACGTCGACTTTTTCAATATTTTCAGTGTCGTTCCCCGGCCGGGCCAATTTCATTCATATGCATTTTTAAGCGTAAAGACACACATAAACGGTAATAACATCGAAATTTTCAATATTTTCAGTTTCGCTCCCCGGCCTGGTTGATCAAATTCAAATGCATTTATATTTGTCAAAATACACATAAAACCGGCCAAATCGTCGACTTTTTCAATATTTTCAGTTTCGTTCCCTGGCCTGTTTGATCACATTCAAATGCATTTATATGTGTCAAAATACACATAAAACCGGCCAAAATGTCGACTTTTTCAATATTTTCAGTTTCGTTCCCCGACCTAGTTGATCAAATTTAAATGCATTTATATGTGTCAAAATACACATAATACCGGCCAAAACGTCGACTTTTTCAATATTTTCAGTTTCGTGCTCCGGTTAGGTTGATCTTATTCAAATGCATTTTTAAGCGTAAAGACGCACACATAAACGGTAAAAACATTGATTTTCAATATTTTCATTTTCGTTCATCGGCCGGGTTGATCAAATTTAAATGCATTTATATGTGTCAAAATACACATAAAACCGGCCAAAACGTCGACTTTTTCAATATTTTCAATTTCGTGCCCCGGTTAGGTTGATCTTATTCAAATGCATTTTTAAGCGTAAAGACACACACATAAACGGTAAAAACATCGATTTCTTCAAAATTTTCAGTTTCGTCCCCGACCTTGTTGATCAAATGCAAATGCATTTATATGTGTCAAAATACACATATAAACGGCCAAAACGTCTACTTTTTCAATATTTTCAGTTTCGTTCCCAGGCCGGGTCGATCTCATTCAAATGCATTTTTAAGCGTAAAGACACACACATAAACGGTAAAAACATCGATTTTTTCAATATTTTCAGTTTCGTTCCCCGGCCTGGTTGATCAAATTCAAATGCATTTATATGTGTGAAAATATACATAAAACCGGCCAAAACGTCGATTTTTAAAAATTTTCAATTTCGTTCCCCGGCCGGGTTGATCAAATTCGAATGCATTTATATGTGTGAAAATACACATAAAACCGGCCAAAACGTCGACTTTTACATTATTTTCAGTTTCAATCCCCGGTCGGGTTGATTAAATTCAAATGCATTATTAAGCGTAAAGACACACACATAAACGGTACAAACATCGATTTTTTCAATATTTTCAGTTTCGTTCCCGGCCTCGTTGATCAAATTCAAATGCATTTTTTTGTGTCAAAATACACATAAAACCGGCCAAAACGTCGACTTTTTCAATATTTTCAGTGTCGTTCCCCGGCCGGGTAGATCCAATTCAAATGCATTTATATGTGTGAAAATATACATAAAACCGGCCAAAACGTCGATTTTTTAAAAATTTTCAATTTCGTTCCCCGGCCGGGTTGATCAAATTCAAATGCATTTATATGTGTCAAAATACACATATAAACGGCCAAAACGTCGACTTTTACATTATTTTCAGTTTCAATCCCCGGTCGGGTTGATTAAATTCAAATGCATTATTAAGCGTAAAGACACACATAAACGGTAAAAACATCGATATTTTCAATATTTCCAGTTTCGTTCCCCGGCCAGGTTGATCAAATTCAAATGCATTTTTTTGTGTCAAAATACACATAAAACCGGCCAAAACGTCGACTTTTTCAATATTTTCAGTGTCGTTCCCCGGCCGGGCCGATTTCATTCATATGCATTTTTAAGCGTAAAGACACACATAAACGGTAAAAACATCGATATTTTCAATATTTCCAGTTTCGTTCCCCGGCCAGGTTGATCAAATTCAAATGCATTTTTTGTGTCAAAATACACATACAACCGGCCAAATCGTCGACTTTTTCAATATTTTCAGTTTCGTTCCTGGCCTGTTTGACCAAATTCAAATGCATTTATATGTGTCAAAATACACATAAAACCGGCCAAAACGTCGACTTTTTCAATATTTTCAGTTTCGTTCCCCGACCTGGTTGATCAAATTCAAATGCATTTATATGTGTCAAAATACACATATAAACGGCCAAAACGTCGACTTTTACATTATTTTCAGTTTCAATCCCCGTCGGGTTGATTAAATTCAAATGCATTATTAAGCGTAAAGACACACATAAACGGTAAAAACATCGATATTTTCAATATTTCCAGTTTCGTTCCCGGCCAGGTTGATCAAATTTAAATGCATTTATATGTGCAAAAATACACATAAAACCGGCCAAAACGTCGACTTTTTCAATATTTTCAGGTTCGTGCCCCGGTTAGGTTGAATCTTATTCAAATGCATTTTTAAGCGTAAAGACACACACATAAACGGTAAAAACATTGATTTTCAATATTTTCAGTTTCGTTCATCGGCCGGGTAGATCAAAATCAAATTCATTTATATGTTTCAAAATACACATAAAACCGGCCAAAACGTCGACTTTTTCAATATTTTCAGTTTCGTTCCCCGGCCGGGTTGATCACATTCTAATGCATTTTTAAGTGTATACACACACATATAGACTGCTCAAAACGTCGATTTTTTCAATATTGTCAGTTTCGTGCCCCGGTTAGGTTGATCTTATTCAAATGCATTTTTAAGCGTAAAGACACACACATAAACGATAAAAACATTGGATTCTTCTAAATTTTCAGTTTTGTCCCCGACCTGGTTGATCAAATTCAAATGCATTTATATGTGTCAAAATACACATATAAACGGCCAAAACGTCGACTTTTTCAATATTTTCAGTTTCGTTCCCCGGCCGCGTCGATGTCATACAAATGCATTTTTAAGCGTAAAGACACACTCATAAACGGTAAAAACATCGATTTTTTCATATTTTCAGTTTCGTTCCCCGGCCTGGTTGATCAAATTCAAATTCATTTATATGTGTCAAAATACACATAAACCGGCCTAAACGTCGATTATTTCAATATTTTCAGTTTCGTTCTCCGGCCGGGTAGATCCAATTCAAAATGCATTTATATGTGTGAAAATATACATAAAACCGGCCAAAACGTCGATTTTTTAAAAATTTTCAATTTCGTTCCCCCGGCCGGGTTGATCAAATTCAAATGCATTTATATGTGTCAAAATACACATATAAACTGCCAAAACGTCGACTTTTTCAATATTTCAGTTTCGTTCCCTGGTCTGTTTGATCAAATTCAAATGCATTTATATGTGTCAAAATACACATAAAACCGGCCAAAACGTCGACTTTTTCAATATTTCAGTTTCGTTGCCCGCCTGGTTGATCAAATTTAAATGCATTTTTTTGTGTCAAAATACACATATAAACGGCCAAAACGTCGACTTTTTCAATATTTTCAGTGTCGTTCCCCGGCCGGGCCAATTTCATTCATATGCATTTTTAAGCGTAAAGACACACATAAACGGTAATAACATCGAAATTTTCAATATTTTCAGTTTCGCTCCCCGGCCTGGTTGATCAAATTCAAATGCATTTATATTTGTCAAAATACACATAAAACCGGCCAAATCGTCGACTTTTTCAATATTTTCAGTTTCGTTCCCTGGCCTGTTTGATCACATTCAAATGCATTTATATGTGTCAAAATACACATAAAACCGGCCAAAATGTCGACTTTTTCAATATTTTCAGTTTCGTTCCCCGACCTAGTTGATCAAATTTAAATGCATTTATATGTGTCAAAATACACATAATACCGGCCAAAACGTCGACTTTTTCAATATTTTCAGTTTCGTGCTCCGGTTAGGTTGATCTTATTCAAATGCATTTTTAAGCGTAAAGACGCACACATAAACGGTAAAAACATTGATTTTCAATATTTTCATTTTCGTTCATCGGCCGGGTTGATCAAATTTAAATGCATTTATATGTGTCAAAATACACATAAAACCGGCCAAAACGTCGACTTTTTCAATATTTTCAATTCGTGCCCCGGTTAGGTTGATCTTATTCAAATGCATTTTTAAGCGTAAAGACACACACATAAACGGTAAAAACATCGATTTCTTCAAAATTTTCAGTTTCGTCCCCGACCTTGTTGATCAAATGCAAATGCATTTATATGTGTCAAAATACACATATAAACGGCCAAAACGTCTACTTTTTCAATATTTTCAGTTTCGTTCCCAGGCCGGGTCGATCTCATTCAAATGCATTTTTAAGCGTAAAGACACACACATAAACGGTAAAAACATCGATTTTTTCAATATTTTCAGTTTCGTTCCCCGGCCTGGTTGATCAAATTCAAATGCATTTATATGTGTGAAAATATACATAAAACCGGCCAAAACGTCGATTTTTTAAAATTTTCAATTTCGTTCCCCGGCCGGGTTGATCAAATTCGAATGCATTTATATGTGTGAAAATACACATAAAACCGGCCAAACGTCGACTTTTACATTATTTTCAGTTTCAATCCCCGGTCGGGTTGATTAAATTCAAATGCATTATTAAGCGTAAAGACACACACATAAACGGTACAAACATCGATTTTTTCAATATTTTCAGTTTCGTTCCCGGCCTCGTTGATCAAATTCAAATGCATTTTTTTGTGTCAAAATACACATAAAACCGGCCAAAACGTCGACTTTTTCAATATTTTCAGTGTCGTTCCCCGGCCGGGTAGATCCAATTCAAATGCATTTATATGTGTGAAAATATACATAAAACCGGCCAAAACGTCGATTTTTTAAAAATTTTCAATTTCGTTCCCCGGCCGGGTTGATCAAATTCAAATGCATTTATATGTGTCAAAATACACATATAAACGGCCAAAACGTCGACTTTTACATTATTTTCAGTTTCAATCCCCGGTCGGGTTGATTAAATTCAAATGCATTATTAAGCGTAAAGACACACATAAACGGTAAAAACATCGATATTTTCAATATTTCCAGTTTCGTTCCCCGGCCAGGTTGATCAAATTCAAATGCATTTTTTTGTGTCAAAATACACATAAAACCGGCCAAAACGTCGACTTTTTCAATATTTTCAGTGTCGTTCCCCGGCCGGGCCGATTTCATTCATATGCATTTTTAAGCGTAAAGACACACATAAACGGTAAAAACATCGATATTTTCAATATTTCCAGTTTCGTTCCCCGGCCAGGTTGATCAAATTCAAATGCATTTTTTTTGTGTCAAAATACACATACAACCGGCCAAATCGTCGACTTTTTCAATATTTTCAGTTTCGTTCCTGGCCTGTTTGACCAAATTCAAATGCATTTATATGTGTCAAAATACACATAAAACCGGCCAAAACGTCGACTTTTTCAATATTTTCAGTTTCGTTCCCCGACCTGGTTGATCAAATTCAAATGCATTTATATGTGTCAAAATACACATATAAACGGCCAAAACGTCGACTTTTACATTATTTTCAGTTTCAATCCCCGGTCGGGTTGATTAAATTCAAATGCATTATTAAGCGTAAAGACACACATAAACGGTAAAAACATCGATATTTTCAATATTTCCAGTTTCGTTCCCCGGCCAGGTTGATCAAATTTAAATGCATTTATATGTGCAAAAATACACATAAAACCGGCCAAAACGTCGACTTTTTCAATATTTTCAGGTTCGTGCCCCGGTTAGGTTGATCTTATTCAAATGCATTTTTAAGCGTAAAGACACACACATAAACGGTAAAAACATTGATTTTCAATATTTTCAGTTTCGTTCATCGGCCGGGTAGATCAAAATCAAATGCATTTATATGTTTCAAAATACACATAAAACCGGCCAAAACGTCGACTTTTTCAATATTTTCAGTTTCGTTCCCGGCCGGGTTGATCACATTCTAATGCATTTTTAAGTGTATACACACACATATAGACTCTCAAAACGTCGATTTTTTCAATATTGTCAGTTTCGTGCCCCGGTTAGGTTGATCTTATTCAAATGCATTTTTAAGCGTAAAGACACACACATAAACGATAAAAACATTGGATTCTTCTAAATTTTCAGTTTTGTCCCCGACCTGGTTGATCAAATTCGAATGCATTAAATGTGTCAAAATACACATATAAACGGCCAAAACGTCGACTTTTTCAATATTTTCAGTTTCGTTCCCCGGCCGCGTCGATGTCATACAAATGCATTTTTAAGCGTAAAGACACACTCATAAACGGTAAAAACATCGATTTTTTCAATATTTTCAGTTTCGTTCCCCGGCCTGGTTGATCAAATTCAAATTCATTTATATGTGTCAAAATACACATAAAACCGGCCTAAACGTCGATTATTTCAATATTTTCAGTTTCGTTCTCCGGCCGGGTAGATCCAATTCAAAATGCATTTATATGTGTGAAAATATACATAAAACCGGCCAAAACGTCGATTTTTTAAAAATTTTCAATTTCGTTCCCCGGCCGGGTTGATCAAATTCAAATGCATTTATATGTGTCAAAATACACATATAAACGGCCAAAACGTCGACTTTTTCAATATTTTCAGTTTCGTTCCCTGGTCTGTTTGATCAAATTCAAATGCATTTATATGTGTCAAAATACACATAAAACCGGCCAAAACGTCGACTTTTTCAATATTTTCAGTTTCGTTGCCCGACCTGGTTGATCAAATTTAAATGCATTTTTTTGTGTCAAAATACACATAAAACCGGCCAAAACGTCGACTTTTTCAATATTTTCAGTTTCGTTCCCCGGCCGGGTCGATCTCATTCAAATGCATTTTTAAGCGTAAAGACACAAACATAAACGGTAAAAACATCGATATTTTCAATATTTTCAGTTTCGTTCCCCGGCCTGGTTGATCAAAATCAAATGCATTTATATTTGTCAAAATACACATAAAACCGGCCAAATCGTCGACTTTTTCAATATTTTCAGTTTCGTTCCCTGGCCTGTTTGATCAAATTCAACTGCATTTATAAGTGTCAAAATACACATAAAACCGGCCAAAATGTCGACTTTTTCAATATTTTCAGTTTCGTTCCCCGGCCGGGTTGATCACATTCTAATGCATTTTTAAGTGTATACACACACATATAGACTGTCAAAACGTCGATTTTTTCAATATTGTCAGTTTCGTGCCCCGGTTAGGTTGATCTTATTCAAATGCATTTTTAAGCGTAAAGACACACACATAAACGGTAAAAACATTGGATTCTTCTAAATTTTCAGTTTTGTCCCCGACCTGGTTGATCAAATTCAAATGCATTTATATGTGTCAAAATACACATATAAACGGCCAAAACGTCGACTTTTTCAATATTTTCAGTTTCGTTCCCCGGCCGCGTCGATGTCATTCAAATGCATTTTTAAGCGTAAAGACACACTCATAAACGGTAAAAACATCGATTTTTTCAATATTTTCAGTTTCGTTCCCCGGCCTGGTTGATCAAATTCAAATTCATTTATATGTGTCAAAATACACATAAAACCGGCCTAAACGTCGATTATTTCAATATTTTCAGTTTCGTTCTCCGGCCGGGTAGATCCAATTCAAAATGCATTTATATGTGTGAAAATATACATAAAACCGGCCAAAACGTCGATTTTTTAAAAATTTTCAATTTCGTTCCCCGGCCGGGTTGATCAAATTCAAATGCATTTATATGTGTCAAAATACACATATAAACGGCCAAAACGTCGACTTTTTCAATATTTTCAGTGTCGTTCCCCGGCCGGGCCAATTTCATTCATATGCATTTTTAAGCGTAAAGACACACATAAACGGTAATAACATCGAAATTTTCAATATTTTCAGTTTCGCTCCCCGGCCTGGTTGATCAAATTCAAATGCATTTATATTTGTCAAAATACACATAAAACCGGCCAAATCGTCGACTTTTTCAATATTTTCAGTTTCGTTCCCTGGCCTGTTTGATCACATTCGAATGCATTTATATGTGTCAAAATACACATAAAACCGGCCAAAATGTCGACTTTTTCAATATTTTCAGTTTCGTTCCCCGACCTAGTTGATCAAATTTAAATGCATTTATATGTGTCAAAATACACATAATACCGGCCAAAACGTCGACTTTTTCAATATTTTCAGTTTCGTGCTCCGGTTAGGTTGATCTTATTCAAATGCATTTTTAAGCGTAAAGACGCACACATAAACGGTAAAAACATTGATTTTCAATATTTTCATTTTCGTTCATCGGCCGGGTTGATCAAATAGACCCATTTTTTTTTTTAAATCGAGTTTTCAAAAGGTTCCCGAGTGGGATCGACTTGGAACCTCATTAACCGGTGGAATAAATGTTTAAATAAAAGGATCTCATGGTTTCCGAATTGATTTTTACCTGGGAGTTTCAAAATGGCGCCTTGATTGCAAAATTTTTGTCAATATATTTGTGAATTTTTTATTCGATAACTTTGGGGTTCTGGAAAAATTGTCAAAAGAGAAAAAGTTCTTAGAATTACTCAAAGAAAGCACCTGAATTTTTTCACAACCTTTCAAGAAAATTTGTGTATTTTTGCAAAAGGTAAATTAATGCAAATTCATAAGTTGCTCAAAAAAATTCAAAAAAATTTCCATTTATTCTACGATTAATTCTAAGATTATTTTATTCTTGTCAATTTCTCTGGAAATGTAATATTTTATGAATAAAAATTTCTTAACTGATTCTCGAAATAACTACATTCATGCATGGTGACTACGTTTATATTGACAAAAATTTTAATGCATTTATATGTGTCAAAATACACATAAAACCGGCCAAAACGTCGACTTTTTCAATATTTTCAATTTCGTGCCCCGGTTAGGTTGATCTTATTCAAATGCATTTTTAAGCGTAAAGTCACACACATAAACGGTAAAAACATCGATTTCTTCAAAATTTTCAGTTTCGTCCCCGACCTTGTTGATCAAATGCAAATGCATTTATATGTGTCAAAATACACATATAAACGGCCAAAACGTCTACTTTTTCAATATTTTCAGTTTCGTTCCCAGGCCGGGTCGATCTCATTCAAATGCATTTTTAAGCGTAAAGACACACACATAAACGGTAAAAACATCGATTTTTTCAATATTTTCAATTTCGTTCCCCGGCCGGGTTGATCAAATTCGAATGCATTTATATGTGTGAAAATACACATAAAACCGGCCAAAACGTCGACTTTTACATTATTTTCAGTTTCAATCCCCGGTCGGGTTGATTAAATTCAAATGCATTATTAAGCGTAAAGACACACACATAAACGGTACAAACATCGATTTTTTCAATATTTTCAGTTTCGTTCCCCGGCCTCGTTGATCAAATTCAAATGCATTTTTTTGTGTCAAAATACACATAAAACCGGCCAAAACGTCGACTTTTTCAATATTTTCAGTGTCGTTCCCCGGCCGGGTAGATCCAATTCAAATGCATTTATATGTGTGAAAATATACATAAAACCGGCCAAAACGTCGATTTTTTAAAAATTTTCAATTTCGTTCCCCGGCCGGGTTGATCAAATTCAAATGCATTTATATGTGTCAAAATACACATATAAACGGCCAAAACGTCGACTTTTACATTATTTTCAGATTCAATCCCCGGTCGGGTTGATTAAATTCAAATGCATTATTAAGCGTAAAGACACACATAAACGGTAAAAACATCGATATTTTCAATATTTCCAGTTTCGTTCCCCGGCCAGGTTGATCAAATTCAAATGCATTTTTTTGTGTCAAAATAAACATAAAACCGGCCAAAACGTCGACTTTTTCAATATTTTCAGTGTCGTTCCCCGGCCGGGCCGATTTCATTCATATGCATTTTTAAGCGTAAAGACACACATAAACGGTAAAAACATCGATATTTTCAATATTTCCAGTTTCGTTCCCCGGCCAGGTTGATCAAATTCAAATGCATTTTTTTGTGTCAAAATACACATACAACCGGCCAAATCGTCGACTTTTTCAATATTTTCAGTTTCGTTCCTGGCCTGTTTGACCAAATTCAAATGCATTTATATGTGTTAAAATACACATAAAACCGGCCAAAACGTCGACTTTTTCAATATTTTCAGTTTCGTTCCCCGGCCGGGTCGATCTCATTCAAATGCAATTTTAAGCGTGTAGACACACACATAAACGGTAAAAACATCGATTTTTTTAATATTTTCAGTTTCGTTCCCCGGCCTCGTTGATCAAATTCAAATGCATTTATATTTGTCAAAATACACATAAAACCGGCCAAATCGTCGACTTTTTCAATATTTTCAGTTTCGTTCCCTGGCCTGTTTGACCAAATTCAAATGCATTTATATGTGTCAAAGTACACATAAACCCGGCCAAAATGTCGACTTTTTCAATATTTTCAGTTTCGTTCCCCGACCTGGTTGATCAAATTTAAATGCATTTATATGTGCAAAAATACACATAAAACCGGCCAAAACGTCGACTTTTTCAATATTTTCAGGTTCGTGCCCCGGTTAGGTTGAACTTATTCAAATGCATTTTTAAGCGTAAAGACACACACATAAACGGTAAAAACATTGATTTTCAATATTTTCAGTTTCGTTCATCGGCCGGGTAGATCACAATCAAATTCATTTATATGTTTCAAAATACACATAAAACCGGCCAAAAAGTCGACTTTTTCAATATTTTCAGTTTCGTTCCCCGGCCGGGTTGATCACATTCTAATGCATTTTTAAGTGTATACACACACATATAGACTGTCAAAACGTCGATTTTTTCAATATTGTCAGTTTCGTGCCCCGGTTAGGTTGATCTTATTCAAATGCATTTTTAAGCGTAAAGACACACACATAAACGGTAAAAACATTGGATTCTTCTAAATTTTCAGTTTTGTCCCCGACCTGGTTGATCAAATTCAAATGCATTTATATGTGTCAAAATACACATATAAACGGCCAAAACGTCGACTTTTTCAATATTTTCAGTTTCGTTCCCCGGCCGCGTCGATGTCATTCAAATGCATTTTTAAGCGTAAAGACACACTCATAAACGGTAAAAACATCGATTTTTTCAATATTTTCAGTTTCGTTCCCCGGCCTGGTTGATCAAATTCAAATTCATTTATATGTGTCAAAATACACATAAAACCGGCCTAAACGTCGATTATTTCAATATTTTCAGTTTCGTTCTACGGCCGGGTAGATCCAATTCAAAATGCATTTATATGTGTGAAAATATACATAAAACCGGCCAAAACGTCGATTTTTTAAAAATTTTCAATTTCGTTCCCCGGCCGGGTTGATCAAATTCAAATGCATTTATATGTGTCAAAATACACATATAAACGGCCAAAACGTCGACTTTTTCAATATTTTCAGTGTCGTTCCCCGGCCGGGCCAATTTCATTCATATGCATTTTTAAGCGTAAAGACACACATAAACGGTAATAACATCGAAATTTTCAATATTTTCAGTTTCGCTCCCCGGCCTGGTTGATCAAATTCAAATGCATTTATATTTGTCAAAATACACATAAAACCGGCCAAATCGTCGACTTTTTCAATATTTTCAGTTTCGTTCCCTGGCCTGTTTGATCACATTCAAATGCATTTATATGTGTCAAAATACACATAAAACCGGCCAAAATGTCGACTTTTTCAATATTTTCAGTTTCGTTCCCCGACCTAGTTGATCAAATTTAAATGCATTTATATGTGTCAAAATACACATAATACCGGCCAAAACGTCGACTTTTTCAATATTTTCAGTTTCGTGCTCCGGTTAGGTTGATCTTATTCAAATGCATTTTTAAGCGTAAAGACGCACACATAAACGGTAAAAACATTGATTTTCAATATTTTCATTTTCGTTCATCGGCCGGGTTGATCAAATTTAAATGCATTTATATGTGTCAAAATACACATAAAACCGGCCAAAACGTCGACTTTTTCAATATTTTCAATTTCGTGCCCCGGTTAGGTTGATCTTATTCAAATGCATTTTTAAGCGTAAAGACACACACATAAACGGTAAAAACATCGATTTCTTCAAAATTTTCAGTTTCGTCCCCGACCTTGTTGATCAAATGCAAATGCATTTATATGTGTCAAAATACACATATAAACGGCCAAAACGTCTACTTTTTCAATATTTTCAGTTTCGTTCCCAGGCCGGGTCGATCTCATTCAAATGCATTTTTAAGCGTAAAGACACACACATAAACGGTCAAAACATCGATTTTTTCAATATTTTCAGTTTCGTTCCCCGGCCTGGTTGATCAAATTCAAATGCATTTATATGTGTGAAAATATACATAAAACCGGCCAAAACGTCGATTTTTTAAAAATTTTCAATTTCGTTCCCCGGCCGGGTTGATCAAATTCGAATGCATTTATATGTGTGAAAATACACATAAAACCGGCCAAAACGTCGACTTTTACATTATTTTCAGTTTCAATCCCCGGTCGGGTTGATTAAATTCAAATGCATTATTAAGCGTAAAGACACACACATAAACGGTACAAACATCGATTTTTTCAATATTTTCAGTTTCGTTCCCGGCCTCGTTGATCAAATTCAAATGCATTTTTTTGTGTCAAAATACACATAAAACCGGCCAAAACGTCGACTTTTTCAATATTTTCAGTGTCGTTCCCCGGCCGGGTAGATCCAATTCAAATGCATTTATATGTGTGAAAATATACATAAAACCGGCCAAAACGTCGATTTTTTAAAAATTTTCAATTTCGTTCCCCGGCCGGGTTGATCAAATTCAAATGCATTTATATGTGTCAAAATACACATATAAACGGCCAAAACGTCGACTTTTACATTATTTTCAGTTTCAATCCCCGGTCGGGTTGATTAAATTCAAATGCATTATTAAGCGTAAAGACACACATAAACGGTAAAAACATCGATATTTTCAATATTTCCAGTTTCGTTCCCCGGCCAGGTTGATCAAATTCAAATGCATTTTTTTGTGTCAAAATACACATAAAACCGGCCAAAACGTCGACTTTTTCAATATTTTCAGTGTCGTTCCCCGGCCGGGCCGATTTCATTCATATGCATTTTTAAGCGTAAAGACACACATAAACGGTAAAAACATCGATATTTTCAATATTTCCAGTTTCGTTCCCCGGCCAGGTTGATCAAATTCAAATGCATTTTTTTGTGTCAAAATACACATACAACCGGCCAAATCGTCGACTTTTTCAATATTTTCAGTTTCGTTCCTGGCCTGTTTGACCAAATTCAAATGCATTTATATGTGTCAAAATACACATAAAACCGGCCAAAACGTCGACTTTTTCAATATTTTCAGTTTCGTTCCCCGACCTGGTTGATCAAATTCAAATGCATTTATATGTGTCAAAATACACATATAAACGGCCAAAACGTCGACTTTTACATTATTTTCAGTTTCAATCCCCGGTCGGGTTGATTAAATTCAAATGCATTATTAAGCGTAAAGACACACATAAACGGTAAAAACATCGATATTTTCAATATTTCCAGTTTCGTTCCCCGGCCAGGTTGATCAAATTTAAATGCATTTATATGTGCAAAAATACACATAAAACCGGCCAAAACGTCGACTTTTTCAATATTTTCAGGTTCGTGCCCCGGTTAGGTTGATCTTATTCAAATGCATTTTTAAGCGTAAAGACACACACATAAACGGTAAAAACATTGATTTTCAATATTTTCAGTTTCGTTCATCGGCCGGGTAGATCAAAATCAAATGCATTTATATGTTTCAAAATACACATAAAACCGGCCAAAACGTTGACTTTTTCAATATTTTCAGTTTCGTTCCCCGGCCGGGTTGATCACATTCTAATGCATTTTTAAGTGTATACACACACATATAGACTCTCAAAACGTCGATTTTTTCAATATTGTCAGTTTCGTGCCCCGGTTAGGTTGATCTTATTCAAATGCATTTTTAAGCGTAAAGACACACACATAAACGATAAAAACATTGGATTCTTCTAAATTTTCAGTTTTGTCCCCGACCTGGTTGATCAAATTCAAATGCATTTATATGTGTCAAAATACACATATAAACGGCCAAAACGTCGACTTTTTCAATATTTTCAGTTTCGTTCCCCGGCCGCGTCGATGTCATACAAATGCATTTTTAAGCGTAAAGACACACTCATAAACGGTAAAAACATCGATTTTTTCAATATTTTCAGTTTCGTTCCCCGGCCTGGTTGATCAAATTCAAATTCATTTATATGTGTCAAAATACACATAAAACCGGCCTAAACGTCGATTATTTCAATATTTTCAGTTTCGTTCTCCGGCCGGGTAGATCCAATTCAAAATGCATTTATATGTGTGAAAATATACATAAAACCGGCCAAAACGTCGATTTTTTAAAAATTTTCAATTTCGTTCCCCGGCCGGGTTGATCAAATTCAAATGCATTTATATGTGTCAAAATACACATATAAACGGCCAAAACGTCGACTTTTTCAATATTTTCAGTGTCGTTCCCCGGCCGGGCCAATTTCATTCATATGCATTTTTAAGCGTAAAGACACACATAAACGGTAATAACATCGAAATTTTCAATATTTTCAGTTTCGCTCCCCGGCCTGGTTGATCAAATTCAAATGCATTTATATGTGTGAAAATATACATAAAACCGGCCAAAACGTCGATTTTTTAAAAATTTTCAATTTCGTTCCCCGGCCGGGTTGATCAAATTCGAATGCATTTATATGTGTGAAAATACACATAAAACCGGCCAAAACGTCGACTTTTACATTATTTTCAGTTTCAATCCCCGGTCGGGTTGATTAAATTCAAATGCATTATTAAGCGTAAAGACACACACATAAACGGTACAAACATCGATTTTTTCAATATTTTCAGTTTCGTTCCCGGCCTCGTTGATCAAATTCAAATGCATTTTTTTGTGTCAAAATACACATAAAACCGGCCAAAACGTCGACTTTTTCAATATTTTCAGTGTCGTTCCCCGGCCGGGTAGATCCAATTCAAATGCATTTATATGTGTGAAAATATACATAAAACCGGCCAAAACGTCGATTTTTTAAAAATTTTCAATTTCGTTCCCCGGCCGGGTTGATCAAATTCAAATGCATTTATATGTGTCAAAATACACATATAAACGGCCAAAACGTCGACTTTTACATTATTTTCAGTTTCAATCCCCGGTCGGGTTGATTAAATTCAAATGCATTATTAAGCGTAAAGACACACATAAACGGTAAAAACATCGATATTTTCAATATTTCCAGTTTCGTTCCCCGGCCAGGTTGATCAAATTCAAATGCATTTTTTTGTGTCAAAATACACATAAAACCGGCCAAAACGTCGACTTTTTCAATATTTTCAGTGTCGTTCCCCGGCCGGCCGATTTCATTCATATGCATTTTTAAGCGTAAAGACACACATAAACGGTAAAAACATCGATATTTTCAATATTTCCAGTTTCGTTCCCCGGCCAGGTTGATCAAATTCAAATGCATTTTTTTGTGTCAAAATACACATACAACCGGCCAAATCGTCGACTTTTTCAATATTTTCAGTTTCGTTCCTGGCCTGTTTGACCAATTCAAATGCATTTATATGTGTCAAAATACACATAAAACCGGCCAAAACGTCGACTTTTTCAATATTTTCAGTTTCGTTCCCCGACCTGGTTGATCAAATTCAAATGCATTTATATGTGTCAAAATACACATATAAACGGCCAAAACGTCGACTTTTACATTATTTTCAGTTTCAATCCCCGGTCGGGTTGATTAAATTCAAATGCATTATTAAGCGTAAAGACACACATAAACGGTAAAAACATCGATATTTTCAATATTTCCAGTTTCGTTCCCCGGCCAGGTTGATCAAATTTAAATGCATTTATATGTGCAAAAATACACATAAAACCGGCCAAAACGTCGACTTTTTCAATATTTTCAGGTTCGTGCCCCGGTTAGGTTGATCTTATTCAAATGCATTTTTAAGCGTAAAGACACACACATAAACGGTAAAAACATTGATTTTCAATATTTTCAGTTTCGTTCATCGGCCGGGTAGATCAAAATCAAATGCATTTATATGTTTCAAAATACACATAAAACCGGCCAAAACGTCGACTTTTTCAATATTTTCAGTTTCGTTCCCCGGCCGGGTTGATCACATTCTAATGCATTTTTAAGTGTATACACACACATATAGACTCTCAAAACGTCGATTTTTTCAATATTGTCAGTTTCGTGCCCCGGTTAGGTTGATCTTATTCAAATGCATTTTTAAGCGTAAAGACACACACATAAACGATAAAAACATTGGATTCTTCTAAATTTTCAGTTTTGTCCCCGACCTGGTTGATCAAATTCAAATGCATTTATATGTGTCAAAATACACATATAAACGGCCAAAACGTCGACTTTTTCAATATTTTCAGTTTCGTTCCCCGGCCGCGTCGATGTCATACAAATGCATTTTTAAGCGTAAAGACACACTCATAAACGGTAAAAACATCGATTTTTTCAATATTTTCAGTTTCGTTCCCCGGCCTGGTTGATCAAATTCAAATTCATTTATATGTGTCAAAATACACATAAAACCGGCCTAAACGTCGATTATTTCAATATTTTCAGTTTCGTTCTCCGGCCGGGTAGATCCAATTCAAAATGCATTTATATGTGTGAAAATATACATAAAACCGGCCAAAACGTCGATTTTTTAAAAATTTTCAATTTCGTTCCCCGGCCGGGTTGATCAAATTCAAATGCATTTATATGTGTCAAAATACACATATAAACGGCCAAAACGTCGACTTTTTCAATATTTTCAGTGTCGTTCCCCGGCCGGGCCAATTTCATTCATATGCATTTTTAAGCGTAAAGACACACATAAACGGTAATAACATCGAAATTTTCAATATTTTCAGTTTCGCTCCCCGGCCTGGTTGATCAAATTCAAATGCATTTATATTTGTCAAAATACACATAAAACCGGCCAAATCGTCGACTTTTTCAATATTTTCAGTTTCGTTCCCTGGCCTGTTTGATCACATTCAAATGCATTTATATGTGTCAAAATACACATAAAACCGGCCAAAATGTCGACTTTTTCAATATTTTCAGTTTCGTTCCCCGACCTAGTTGATCAAATTTAAATGCATTTATATGTGTCAAAATACACATAATACCGGCCAAAACGTCGACTTTTTCAATATTTTCAGTTTCGTGCTCCGGTTAGGTTGATCTTATTCAAATGCATTTTTAAGCGTAAAGACGCACACATAAACGGTAAAAACATTGATTTTCAATATTTTCATTTTCGTTCATCGGCCGGGTTGATCAAATTTAAATGCATTTATATGTGTCAAAATACACATAAAACCGGCCAAAACGTCGACTTTTTCAATATTTTCAATTTCGTGCCCCGGTTAGGTTGATCTTATTCAAATGCATTTTTAAGCGTAAAGACACACACATAAACGGTAAAAACATCGATTTCTTCAAAATTTTCAGTTTCGTCCCCGACCTTGTTGATCAAATGCAAATGCATTTATATGTGTCAAAATACACATATAAACGGCCAAAACGTCTACTTTTTCAATATTTTCAGTTTCGTTCCCAGGCCGGGTCGATCTCATTCAAATGCATTTTTAAGCGTAAAGACACACACATAAACGGTAAAAACATCGATTTTTTCAATATTTTCAGTTTCGTTCCCCGGCCTGGTTGATCAAATTCAAATGCATTTATATGTGTGAAAATACACATAAAACCGGCCAAAACGTCGACTTTTACATTATTTTCAGTTTCAATCCCCGGTCGGGTTGATTAAATTCAAATGCATTATTAAGCGTAAAGACACACACATAAACGGTACAAACATCGATTTTTTCAATATTTTCAGTTTCGTTCCCGGCCTCGTTGATCAAATTCAAATGCATTTTTTTGTGTCAAAATACACATAAAACCGGCCAAAACGTCGACTTTTTCAATATTTTCAGTGTCGTTCCCCGGCCGGGTAGATCCAATTCAAATGCATTTATATGTGTGAAAATATACATAAAACCGGCCAAAACGTCGATTTTTTAAAAATTTTCAATTTCGTTTCCCGGCCGGGTTGATCAAATTCAAATGCATTTATATGTGTCAAAATACACATATAAACGGCCAAAACGTCGACTTTTACATTATTTTCAGTTTCAATCCCCGGTCGGGTTGATTAAATTCAAATGCATTATTAAGCGTAAAGACACACATAAACGGTAAAAACATCGATATTTTCAATATTTCCAGTTTCGTTCCCCGGCCAGGTTGATCAAATTCAAATGCATTTTTTTGTGTCAAAATACACATAAAACCGGCCAAAACGTCGACTTTTTCAATATTTTCAGTGTCGTTCCCCGGCCGGGCCGATTTCATTCATATGCATTTTTAAGCGTAAAGACACACATAAACGGTAAAAACATCGATATTTTCAATATTTTCAGTTTCGTTCCCCGGTCTGGTTGATCAAAATCAAATGCATTTATATTTGTCAAAGTACACATAAAACCGGCCAAATCGTCGACTTTTTCAATATTTTCAGTTTCGTTCCCTGGCCTGTTAGATCAAATTCAAATGCATTTATAAGTGTCAAAATACACATAAAACCGGCCAAAATGTCGACTTTTTCAATATTTTCAGTTTCGTTCCCCGGCCGGGTCGATCTCATTCAAATGCAATTTTAAGCGTAAAGACACACACATAAACGGTAAAAACATCGATTTTTTTAATATTTTCAGTTTCGTTCCCCGGCCTCGTTGATCAAATTCAAATGCATTTATATTTGTCAAAATACACATAAAACCGGCCAAATCGTCGACTTTTTCAATATTTTCAGTTTCGTTCCCTGGCCTGTTTGACCAAATTCAAATGCATTTATATGTGTCAAAGTACACATAAACCCGGCCAAAATGTCGACTTTTTCAATATTTTCAGTTTCGTTCCCCGACCTGGTTGATCAAATTTAAATGCATTTATATGTGTCAAAATACACATAAAACCGGCCAAAACGTCGACTTTTTCAATATTTTCAGTTTCGTGCCCCGGTTAGGTTGATCTTATTCAAATGCATTTTTAAGCGTAAAGACGCACACATAAACGGTAAAAACATTGATTTTCAATATTTTCAATTTCGTTCCCCGGCCTGTTTGATCAAATTTAAATGCATTTTTAAGCGTAAAGACACACATAAACGGTAAAAACATCGATTTCTTCCAAATTTTCAGTTTCGTCCCCGACCTGGTTGATGAAATTCAAATGCATTTATATGTGTCAAAATACACATATAAACGGCCAAAACGTCGACTTTTTCAATATTTGCAGTTTCGTTCCCCGGCCGGGTCGATCTCATTCAAATGCATTTTTAAGCGTAAAGACACACATAAACGGTAAAAACATCGATTTCTTCCAAATTTTCAGTTTCGTCCCCGACCTGGTTGATGAAATTCAAATGCATTTATATGTGTCAAAATACACATATAAACGGCCAAAACGTCGACTTTTTCAATATTTGCAGTTTCGTTCCCCGGCCGGGTCGATCTCATTCAAATGCATTTTTAAGCGTAAAGACACACACATAAAAGGTAAAAACATCGATATTTTCAATATTTTCAGTTTCGTTCCCCGGTCTGGTTGATCAAATTCAAATGCATTTATATTTGTCAAAATACACATAAAACCGGCCAAATCGTCGACTTTTTCAATATTTTCAGTATCGTTCCCTGGCCTGTTTGATCAAATTCAAATGCATTTATATGTGTCAAAATACACATAAAACCGGCCAAAATGTCGACTTTTTCAATATTTTCAGTTTCGTTCCCCGGTCTGGTTGATCAAATTCAAATGCATTTATATTTGTCAAAATACACATAAAACCGGCCAAATCGTCGACTTTTTCAATATTTTCAGTATCGTTCCCTGGCCTGTTTGATCAAAATCAAATGCATTTATATGTTTCAAAATACACATAAAACCGGCCAAATCGTCGACTTTTTCAATATTTTCAGTTTCGTTCCCCGGCCTCGTTGATCAAATTCAAATGCATTTATATTTGTCAAAATACACATAAAACAGGCCAAATCGTCGACTTTTTCAATATTTTCAGTTTCGTTCCCTGGCCTGTTTGACCAAATTCAAATGCATTTATATGTGTCAAAGTACACATAAACCCGGCCAAAATGTCGACTTTTTCAATATTTTCAGTTTCGTTCCCCGACCTGGTTGATCAAATTTAAATGCATTTATATGTGTCAAAATACACATAAACCCGGCCAAAACGTCGACTTTTTCAATACTTTCAGTTTCGTGCCCTGGTTAGGTTGATCTTATTCAAATGCATTATTAAGCGTAAAGACACACACATAAACGGTAAAAACATCGATTTTCAATATTTTCAATTTCGTTCCCCGGCCTGGTTGATCAAATTTAAATGCATTTTTAAGCGTAAAGACACACATAAACGGTAAAAACATCGATTTCTTCCAAATTTTCAGTTTCGTCCCCGACCTGGTTGATGAAATTCAAATGCATTTATATGTGTCAAAATACACATATAAACGGCCAAATCGTCGACTTTTTCAATATTTGCAGTTTCGTTCCCGGGCCGGGTCGATCTCATTCAAATGCATTTTTAAGCGTAAAGACACACACATAAACGGTAATAACATCGATATTTTCAATATTTTCAGTTTCGTTCCCCGGCCTGGTTGATCAAATTCAAATGCATTTATATTTGTCAAAATACACATAAAACCGGCCAAATCGGCGACTTTTTCAATATTTTCAGTTTCGTTCCCTGGCCTGTTTGATCAAATTCAAATGCATTTATATGTGTCAAAATACACATAAAACCGGCCAAAATGTCGACTTTTTCAATATTTTCAGTTTCGTTCCCCGACCTAGTTGATCAAATTTAAATGCATTTATATGTGTCAAAATACACATAATACCGGCCAAAACGTCGACTTTTTCAATATTTGCAGTTTCGTGCTCCGGTTAGGTTGATCTTATTCAAATGCATTTTTAAGCGTAAAGACACACACATAAACGGTAAAAACATCGTTATTTTCAATATTTTCAGTTTCGTTCCCCGGCCTGGTTGATCAAATTTAAATGCATTTATAAGTGTATACACACACATATAGACGGTCAAAACGCCGATTTATTCAATATTGTCAGTTTCGTGCCGCGGTTATGTTGATCTTATTCAAATGCATTTTTAAGCGTAAAGATACACACATAATCGGTAAAAACATTGATTTTCAATATTTTCAGTTTCGTTCATCGGCCGGGTAAATCAAAATCAAATGCATTTATATGTTTCAAAATACACATAAAACCGGTCAAAACGTCGACTTTTTCAATATTTTCAGTTTCGTGCCCCGGTTAGGTTGATCTCATTCAAATGCATTTTGAAGCGTAAAGACACACAGATAAACGGTAAAAACATCGATATTTTCAATATTTTCAGTTTCGTTCCCCGGCCTGGTTGATCAAATTCAAATGCATTTATATTTGTCAAAATACACATAAAACCGGCCAAATCGTCGACTTTTTCAATATTTTCAGTTTCGTTCCCTGGCCTGTTTGATCAAATTCAAATGCATTTGTATGTGTCAAAATACACATAAAACCGGCCAAAATGTCGACTTTTTCAATATTTTCAGTTTCGTGCCCCTGTTAGGTTGATCTTATTCAAATGCATTTTTAAGCGTAAAGACACACACATAATCGGTAAAAACATTGATTTTCAATATTTTCAGTTTCGTTCATCGGCCGGGTAGATCAAAATCAAATGCATTTAAATGTTTCAAAATACACATAAAACCGACCAAAACGTCGACTTTTTCAATATTTTCAGTTTCGTTCCCCGGCCGGGTTGATCACATTCTAATGCATTTTTAAGTGTATACATACATATAGACGGTAAAAACATCGATTTCTTCAAAATTTTCAGTTTCGTCCCCGACCTGCTTGATCAAATTCAAATGCATTTATATGTGTCAAAATACACATATAAACGGCCAAAACGTCGACTTTTTCAATATTTGCAGTTTCGTTCCCCGGCCGGGTCGATCTCATTCAAATGCATTTTTAAGCGTAAAGACACACATAAACGGTAAAAACATCGATTTCTTCCAAATTTTCAGTTTCGTCCCCGACCTGGTTGATGAAATTCAAATGCATTTATATGTGTCAAAATACACATATAAACGGCCAAAACGTCGACTTTTTCAATATTTGCAGTTTCGTTCCCCGGCCGGGTCGATCTCATTCAAATGCATTTTTAAGCGTAAAGACACACACATAAAAGGTAAAAACATCGATATTTTCAATATTTTCAGTTTCGTTCCCCGGTCTGGTTGATCAAATTCAAATGCATTTATATTTGTCAAAATACACATAAAACCGGCCAAATCGTCGACTTTTTCAATATTTTCAGTATCGTTCCCTGGCCTGTTTGATCAAATTCAAATGCATTTATATGTGTCAAAATACACATAAAACCGGCCAAAATGTCGACTTTTTCAATATTTTCAGTTTCGTTCCCCGGTCTGGTTGATCAAATTCAAATGCATTTATATTTGTCAAAATACACATAAAACCGGCCAAATCGTCGACTTTTTCAATATTTTCAGTATCGTTCCCTGGCCTGTTTGATCAAAATCAAATGCATTTATATGTTTCAAAATACACATAAAACCGGCCAAATCGTCGACTTTTTCAATATTTTCAGTTTCGTTCCCCGGCCTCGTTGATCAAATTCAAATGCATTTATATTTGTCAAAATACACATAAAACAGGCCAAATCGTCGACTTTTTCAATATTTTCAGTTTCGTTCCCTGGCCTGTTTGACCAAATTCAAATGCATTTATATGTGTCAAAGTACACATAAACCCGGCCAAAATGTCGACTTTTTCAATATTTTCAGTTTCGTTCCCCGACCTGGTTGATCAAATTTAAATGCATTTATATGTGTCAAAATACACATAAACCCGGCCAAAACGTCGACTTTTTCAATACTTTCAGTTTCGTGCCCTGGTTAGGTTGATCTTATTCAAATGCATTATTAAGCGTAAAGACACACACATAAACGGTAAAAACATCGATTTTCAATATTTTCAATTTCGTTCCCCGGCCTGGTTGATCAAATTTAAATGCATTTTTAAGCGTAAAGACACACATAAACGGTAAAAACATCGATTTCTTCCAAATTTTCAGTTTCGTCCCCGACCTGGTTGATGAAATTCAAATGCATTTATATGTGTCAAAATACACATATAAACGGCCAAATCGTCGACTTTTTCAATATTTGCAGTTTCGTTCCCGGGCCGGGTCGATCTCATTCAAATGCATTTTTAAGCGTAAAGACACACACATAAACGGTAATAACATCGATATTTTCAATATTTTCAGTTTCGTTCCCCGGCCTGGTTGATCAAATTTAAATGCATTTATAAGTGTATACACACACATATAGACGGTCAAAACGCCGATTTATTCAATATTGTCAGTTTCGTGCCGCGGTTATGTTGATCTTATTCAAATGCATTTTTAAGCGTAAAGATACACACATAATCGGTAAAAACATTGATTTTCAATATTTTCAGTTTCGTTCATCGGCCGGGTAGATCAAAATCAAATGCATTTAAATGTTTCAAAATACACATAAAACCGGTCAAAACGTCGACTTTTTCAATATTTTCAGTTTCGTGCCCCGGTTAGGTTGATCTCATTCAAATGCATTTTTAAGTGTATACATACATATAGACGGTAAAAACATCGATTTCTTCAAAATTTTCAGTTTCGTCCCCGACCTGCTTGATCAAATTCAAATGCATTTATATGTGTCAAAATACACATAAAATCGGCCAAAACGTCGACTTATTCAATATTTTCAGTTTCGTTCCCCGGCCGCGTTGATCGATTTCAAATGCATTTATATGTGTGAAAATACACAGAATACTGACCAAAACAACTATGTTTATATAATTTTCAATTTTTATCCCCGGCCGGGCCGATTTCATTCATATGCATTTTTAAGCGTAAGGACACACATAAACGGTAAAAACATCGATTTTCAATATTTTCAGTTTCGTCCCCGGCCTGGTTGATCAAATTCAAATGCATTTATATGTGTCAAAATACACATATAAACGGCCAAAACGTCGACTTTTTCAATATTTTCAGTTTCGTTCCCAGGCCGGGTCGATCTCATTCAAATGCATTTTTAAGCGTAATGAAACACACATAAACGGTAAAAACATGAATTTTTTCAATATTTTCAGTTTCGTTCCCCGGCCTGGTTGATCAAATTCAAATTCATTTATATGTGTCAAAATACACATAAAACCGTCCTAAACGTCGATTATTTCAATATTTTCTTTTTCGTTCGCCGGCCGGGTAGATCAAATTCAAATGCATTTAATGTGTCAAAATACACATATAAACGGCCAAAACGTCGACTTTTTCAATATTTTAAGTTTCGTTCCCCGGGCGGGTCGATCTCATTCAAATGCATTTTTAAGCGTAAAGACACACACATAAACGGTAAAAACATCGATTTTTTAATATTTTCAGTTACGTTCCCCGGCCTCGTTGATCAAATTCAAATGCATTTAATGTGTCAAAATACACATATAAACGGCCAAAACGTCGACTTTTTCAATATTTTAAGTTTCGTTCCCCGGGCGGGTCGATCTCATTCAAATGCATTTTTAAGCGTAAAGACACACACATAAACGGTAAAAACATCGATTTCTTCAAAATTTTCAGTTTCGTCCCCGACCTGGTTGATCAAATTCAAATGCATTTATATTTGTCAAAATACACATAAAACCGGCAAAATCGTCGACTTTTTCAATATTTTCAGTTTCGTTCCCTGGCCTGTTTGACCAAATTCAAATGCATTTATATGTGTCAAAATACACATAAAACCGGCCAACACGTCGACTTTTTCAATATTTTCAATTTCGTGCCCCGGTTAGGTTGATCTTATTCAAATGCATTTTTAAGCGTAAAGACACACACACAAACGGTAAAAACATCGATTTCTTCAAAATTTTCAGTTTCGTCCCCGACCTGGTTGATCACATTCAAATGCATTTATATGTGTCAAAATACACATATAAACGGCCAAAACGTCGACTTTTTCAATATTTTCAGTTTCGTTCCCAGGCCGGGTCGATGTCATTCAAATGCATTTTCAAGCGTAAAGACACACACATAAACGGTAAAAACATCGATTTTTTCAATATTTTCAGTTTCGTTCCCCCGCCTGGTTGATCAAATTCTAATGCATTTATATGTGTGAAAATATACATAAAACCGGCCAAAACGTCGATTTTTTAAAAATTTTCAATTTCGTTCCCCGGCCGGGTCGATCTCATTCAAATGCATTTTTAAGCGTAAAGACACACACATAAACGGTAAAAACATCGACTTTTTCAATATTTTCAGTTTCGTTCCCCGGCCTGGTTGATCAAATTCAAATGCATTTATATTTGTCAAAATACACATAAAACCGGCCAAATCGTCGACTTTTTCAATATTTTCAGTTTCGTTCCCTGGCCTGTTTGACCAAATTCAAATGCATTTATATGTGTCAAAATACACATAAAACCGGCCAAAATGTCGACTTTTTCAATATTTTCAGTTTCGTGCCCCGGTTAGGTTGATCTTATTCAAATGCATTATTAAGCGTAAAGACACACACATAAACGGTAAAAACATCGATTTTTTCAATATTTTCAGTTTTGTTCCCCGGCCTGGTTGATCAAATTCAAATTCATTTATATGTGTCAAAATACACATAAAACCGGTCAAAACGTCGACTTTTTCAATATTTTCAGTTTCGTGCCCCGGTTAGGTTGATCTCATTCAAATGCAATTATATGTTTCAAAATACACATATAAACGGCCAAAACGTCGACTTTTTCAAAATTTTCAATTTCGTTCCCCGGCCTGGTTGATCAAATTTAAATGCATTTATAAGTGTATACACACACATAAACGGTAATAACATCGATATTTTCAATATTTTCAGTTTCGCTCCCCGGCCTGGTTGATCAAATTCAAATGCATTTACATTTGTCAAAATACACATAAAACCGGCCAAATCGTCGACTTTTTCAATATTTTCAGTTTCGTTCCCTGGCCTGTTTGATCACATTCAAATGCATTTTTAAGTGTATACACACACATAAACCCGGCCAAAACGTCGACTTTTTCAATATTTTCAGTTTCGTGCCCTGGTTAGGTTGATCTTATTCAAATGCATCATTAAGCGTAAAGACACACACATAAACGGTAAAAACATCGATTTTCAATATTTTCAATTTCGTTCCCCGGCCTGTTTGATCAAATTTAAATGCATTTTTAAGCGTAAAGACACACATAAACGGTAAAAACATCGATTTCTTCCAAATTTTCAGTTTCGTCCCCGACCTGGTTGATGAAATTCAAATGCATTTATATGTGTCAAAATACACATAAAACCGGCCAAAATGTCGACTTTTTCAATATTTGCAGTTTCGTTCCCCGACCTAGTTGATCAAATTTAAATGCATTTATATGTGTCAAAATACACATAATACCGGCCAAAACGTCGACTTTTTCAATATTTTCAGTTTCGTGCTCCGGTTAGGTTGATCTTATTCAAATGCATTTTTAAGCGTAAAGACGTACACATAAACGGTAAAAACATTGATTTTCAATATTTTCATTTTCGTTCATCGGCCGGGTTGATCAAATTTAAATGCATTTATATGTGTCAAAATACACATAAAACCGGCCAAAACGTCGACTTTTTCAATATTTTCAATTTCGTGCCCCGGTTAGGTTGGTCTTATTCAAATGCATTTTTAAGCGTAAAGACACACACATAAACGGTAAAAACATCGATTTCTTCAAAATTTTCAGTTTCGTCCCCGACCTGGTTGATCAAATGCAAATGCATTTATATGTGTCAAAATACACATATAAACGGCCAAAACGTCGACTTTTTCAATATTTTCAGTTTCGTTCCCAGGCCGGGTCGATCTCATTCAAATGCATTTTTAAGCGTAAATACACACACATAAACGGTAAAAACATCGATTTTTTCAATATTTTCAGTTTCGTTCCCCGGCCTGGTTGATCAAATTCAAATGCATTTATATATGTGAAAATATACATAAAACCGGCCAAAACGTCGATTTTTTAAAAATTTTCAATTTCTTTCCCCGGCCGGGTTGATCAAATTCGAATGCATTTATATGTGTGAAAATATACATAAAACCGGCCAAAACGTCGATTTTTTAAAAATTTTCAATTTCGTTCCCCGGCCGGGTTGATCAAATTCAAATGCATTTATATGTGTCAAAATACACATATAAACGGCCAAAACGTCGGCTTTTACATTATTTTCAGTTTCAATCCCCGGTCGGGTTGATTAAATTCAAATGCATTATTAAGCGTAAAGACACACATAAACGGTAAAAACATCGATATTTTCAATATTTCCAGTTTCGTTCCCCGGCCAGGTTGATCAAATTCAAATGCATTTTTTTGTGTCAAAATACACATAAAACCGGCCAAAACGTCGACTTTTTCATATTTTCAGTGTTGTTCCCCGGCCGGGCCTGATTTCATTCATATGCATTTTTAAGCGTAAAGACACACATAAACGGTAAAAACATCGATATTTTCAATATTTCAGTTTCGTTCCCCGTTCTGGTTGATCAAAATCAAATGCATTTATATTGTCAAAGTACACATAAACCGGCCAAATCGTCGACTTTTTCAATATTTTCAGTTTCGTTCCCTGGCCTGTTTGATCAAATTCACATTGTATTTGATCAAATTCAATGCATTTATAAGTGTCAAAATACACATAAACCGGCCAAAATGTCGACTTTTCAATATTTTCAGTTTCGTTCCCCGGCCGGGTCGATCTCATTCAAATGCAATTTTAAGCGTAAAGACACACACATAAACGGTAAAAACATCGATATTTTCAATATTTTCAGTTTCGTTCCCCGGCCTGGTTGATCAAATTCAAATGCATTTATATTTGTCAAAATACACATAAAACCGGCCAAATCGTCGACTTTTTCAATATTTTCAGTTTCGTTCCCTGGCCTGTTTGATCAAATTCAAATGCATTTGTATGTGTCAAATACACATAAAACCGGCCAAAATGTCGACTTTTTCAATATTTTCGGTTTCGTTCCCCGACCTGGTTGATCAAATTTAAATGCATTTATATGTGTCAAAATACACATAAAACCGGCCAAAACGTCGACTTTTTCAATATTTTCAGTTTTGTGCCCCGGTTATTAGGTTGATGTTATTCAAATGCATTTTTAAGCGTAAACACACACACATAATCGGTAAAAACATTGATTTTCAATATTTTCAGTTTCGTTCATCGGCCGGGTAGATCAAAATCAAATGCATTTATATGTTTCAAAATACACATAAAACCGACCAAAACGTCGACTTTTTCAATATTTTCAGTTTCGTTCCCCGGCCGGGTTGATCACATTCTAATGCATTTTTAAGTGTATACACACATATAGACGGTAAAAACATCGATTTCTTCAAAATTTTCAGTTTCGTCCCCGACCTGCTTGATCAAATTCAAATGCATTTATATGTGTCAAAATACACATAAAACCGGCCAAAACGTCGACTTTTTCAATATTTTCAGTTTCGTTCCCCGGCCGCGTTGATCGAGTTCAAATGCATTTATATGTGTGAAAATACACAGAATACTGACCAAAACAACTATGTTTATATAATTTTCAATTTTGATCCCCGGCCGGGCCGATTTCATTCATATGCATTTTTAAGCGTAAGGACACACATAAACGGTAAAAACATCGATTTTCAATATTTTCAGTTTCGTCCCCGGCCTGGTTGATCAAATTCAAATGCATTTATATGTGTCAAAATACACATATAAACGGCCAAAACGTCGACTTTTTCAATATTTTCAGTTTCGTTCCCAGGCCGGGTCGATCTCATTCAAATGCATTTTTAAGCGTAATGAAACACACATAAACGGTAAAAACATCAATTTTTTCAATATTTTCAGTTTCGTTCCCCGGCCTGGTTGATCAAATTCAAATTCATTTATATGTGTCAAAATACACATAAAACCGGCCTAAACGTCGATTATTTCAATATTTTCTTTTTCGTTCGCCGGCCGGGTAGATCAAATTCAAATGCATTTAATGTGTCCAAATACACATATAAACGGCCAAAACGTCGACTTTTTCAATATTTTCAGTTTCGTTCCCCGGCCGGGTCGATCTCATTCAAATGCATTTTTAAGCGTAAAGACACACACATAAACGGTAAAAACATCGATTTTTTAATATTTTCAGTTACGTTCCCCGGCCTCGTTGATCAAATTCAAATGCATTTATATGTGTGAAAATATACATAAAACCGGCCAAAACGTCGACTTTTTCAATATTTTCAATTTCGTGCCCCGGTTAGGTTGATCTTATTCAAATGCATTTTTAAGCGTAAAGACACACACATAAACGGTAAAAACATCGATTTCTTCAAAATTTTCAGTTTCGTCCCCGACCTGGTTGATCAAATTCAAATGCATTTATATTTGTCAAAATACACATAAAACCGGCAAAATCGTCGACTTTTTCAATATTTTCAGTTTCGTTCCCTGGCCTGTTTGACCAAATTCAAATGCATTTATATGTGTCAAAATACACATAAAACCGGCCAACACGTCGACTTTTTCAATATTTTCAATTTCGTGCCCCGGTTAGGTTGATCTTATTCAAATGCATTTTTAAGCGTAAAGACACACACATAAACGGTAAAAACATCGATTTCTTCAAAATTTTCAGTTTCGTCCCCGACCTGGTTGATCAAATTCAAATGCATTTATATGTGTCAAAATACACATATAAACGGCCAAAACGTCGACTTTTTCAATATTTTCAGTTTCGTTCCCAGGCCGGGTCGATCTCATTTGTCACGCTGCACTGGGGATTAGGGTGCAGGTGATCGGGGATAATAAAAATAAGGAATATATAAATTAACTTAATTTATTATCCGATGCGATTCTATAAATATCTGCTTACGAAGTAATTATCACGGGTGCCAGTCTCGTCCGTTACGCGGGCTCAAGCTCGGCTGCGATCGGCTCAGGGGGGGGGGGGGCGAATGTATGAAGGCGAAATGCGGCTCACTGCTAATTGCACGGGTGAAAATTATAATTTAACTAACTCCGAATCGTTAGCTGAATCGGTGATACTCGTCCGCAACGAGTTTAATGTCGACCGACGGCGCGGCTGCGATACGCGATCGCGGGTCGAAAGCTGCTCGAAATAAAGAAAGGGGGGGAGAAGGGGGAAACGCGGTAACTCGCACACACACAGTACGGAAGCACGGGAATTGCACAAAAACGGAATAAAGGAGGCACAAGAGTATTCACCAACCTTTGCTGCGATGCTGCTCTCGTTTAACTTCGCTAAATAAATTTGCGCACTCGCTACACACACTGTGGTTCGCACACCTGATCGGACGTCGTGGCGCTACGGCGATCGGAAGAGCTCTGCTCTCCTCGGCGTGGTCGACGCATTGCCCGTGTGCGCGCATGCGTCGCGACGGCCCACTTGCGGTGCGTACGCGGCCTTACTCGAGTGCGGCTTGAGTAACATGGCCGCCGCATCGTCTCGAAGTGTACACCTCGTCCGTTCCCGCAACAACAATGGTGCCGTTGACGACGACGTAAGCTGCTTGCCAGGTAATTATATACTCGTTCCTTGTTGTTCGCTCGTCGGCTAATAATCTCGGTGGTTACAGGGCTGCGGGAGATGTATATCCACGGCACGTCGATACGGGCTCATGCGTCGCCGCGCCGATCTCTCTTTCTCTCTCGCTCTTCTTGAGGCGCACGGCTTGACAGGTGCAACGGCGGGCTCGGCTGCTTGGACGGACACACGGCAATATCCAGGTAAATATCCACTTGGAGGACGGCTTGCTGCTTTATTATTAATCTGTGTGTGTGTGTGAGCACTTATAATGCTCACCTAACCTCTTCACAAGTCCTCTCCTGTACACACTTATTTAAGTAAGTGTGTGCTCCCATCTGCTCCCTTATAGTGAACATTACTACATTAGCTGGTGCTTACAGGTTTCCTGGATAATTGCTGGCCAACGGACTTCCTGGATTTATTGGCTTATTCTTCTGGCTCAGGCTTCCTTGGCTTGCTGGTACGCTGTTACTGAACTGAGGATTTTGAGGCTCGCTGTCAACACCTCAGCATGCTGCTTCACTTGGCTGGCTCTTCGTCAAGGCTTATGTTTAGTTTACTTCAAGAGTACTCTATACTGCTGTGAACTCCTTCTGTGTCCTGCTCGGCTGCTCCCCTGTGTACGCTTGTTAGTGGGCTCGGTGAATTGTTATAGTGTTAAGGAGCTCGGCTATTGGGAGGGTATTGTAGACTCTTAGGGAAATTAGGGAAATATAGGTTCGGTTAGGCTTGTATATGTGTGTGTGCTCGTACAGGGAAGGTAGGATATAGCTATTTGTCGCTTAAAATGACATGCATTATTTGCATTGTCACACTCCCCCCCACCAAACTGTAGTTACGCGGAGACGTAACTACCACAAAAAATTATAATACCATTTGAATAAAATGGATTTCGCGTTCTGTATATGTTGGTGGGGTAAGTATGCTATCTAATAAATATAAATAATTAATAAACGCTCGATAAATTGCTCGTGCTATTTATCTCGAGGTGTAAGTGTTTAATCTCGCTGATTACTGCTTGGCTGGACATGACTGTGTTATGTGCGCGCTGAGTGTGTATATTTCCTATTTTCTTATATTATGCTATAACATTTATTACTAGTACGACGACTGGCATACCCTTTACAATTATTTTTGCTCGCTTGAGAACTCTTCCCGCGAACGCGGATCTCTCATTCTTGCACACTTACATGTTGCTCGCATACTCATACATAAGAATATATAAAATATAAATTATGAAAATAATCAATAATAAGAATAATAATAATTATTAATAGATTAGTGCATACCTTTGCCTCGTTTATTTGCTGCTTGTGTAATTTTTCTGCTGCTTATTATTTTGTTAATTCATTAAAACCGTTAAAGAATGTAAGAATAAACCAAAATAAGAACTTGCTTTCATTTTGCATATTTTATATCGTAAAATAAAAACTTATTGCTTGCTACTAGAAGGAAAGGGGAAAAGAAAAAAAGAAAAATTTCTTAAATTTATTATTTATTATATCTATAATTTATAACTGGAGACAAGAAAAGAGAAAAAAAACTCTGGCTTAATGCCGTTTGGCCAGGTAGGCCTTATATGCCTCCTTGCAGCGTGGGCAGCTGCTGGTGGAGACCCCGGGGATCCCACAATTTTTACAAAATTGGGCCCTGGGTGACGTGCATTGCCGCCAGCTATGCCTTTCCCCACCACAATTCCAGCAGAATGGTCTGCATTCTGCTGGCGGTGGTCGGGGAATATATTGCTCGGCTCCGCTTGCTGTTGCTGGCTCTTCTGCTCGGGGGAACGGTGGCTCGATTACTAGGTCGAGGAGGGAGGGAATGGTTTGGGCTGTGGTGGGTTGGCTCTGGGAAGGGTGGGGGGTGTTGGGGAAGGGATTTTGAGTCCTCTGGGACATTAGGGGTGGTGGCTGGGTGGAAGCTCGAGGGGCGGGAAAGGATGCTGATGCGGTGGGAAAATTTGAGGCACGGATGGTGGCTAGGTCGGGAATGATGGGTTGTTGGCGGGGAATTTCGACTGGGATGTGGATGTAGGTATAAAGTTGGGTTTGGGGATCAAATACGGGACGGGTAATGATGGGTTGAGGTGGGAAGGATGGGCTAAATGTAGGAGGGCTGGGGGTAATGGGAGGGCTTGGGGTGGTTGGAAGGGTTTGGCTCGCTGGCTCGTTTGTGCTGGCTCCTCGGTGGCTGCTCGTGCTCTCCATGGGGGCTGCGTGCTCGTGGGAGGAAGCACCTTGTTCTCTTGCTTGTGCAAGTGTTTCGCACAGGTGGCGTCCTCCACGCATACAACCCCTTGTCCCTGGGCAAGGTGTTTGGCTTCGGGGCGACTGGCTTATTTGCTTTCCCTTGGCCTGGGAGAGGTTGGGCTGGGCGTTCTGCCGAGATTTAATCTAGGCAGAACTTCGTCCAGATCCTCTATACGCTTCTGGACGAAGCGCCCACGTCCTCGGCCTCTCTTAAGGGCTGAGGCTGCTTGGCCTGTTCTTTCCATCTATAAATTATATGGTGGCTCAGTACTTGGCTTAAATGGGCTATTTCCCTATTGAGATTCGCCATGTTGCTTATATATAAATAAACTAGTTATTTACGCGGTCTAGGTTGCATTCGCTGGGGGCTATTTTGCGGTATTGGTATGATGGGCTTCTTCCTGGGGCGACCTCTTTTAGCTATAGGGGCATCGGGAATTGGCTTAGTTTGGGTTTTCGGGTTTACCGGCTGTTGGGGAGTGGGAGTTCTACTTTGAATAGGAACTGGGATTTTCCGGGGAGGAATATGGAGCTTTAAATCTGTTATATGTACTTTAATTTGCCGCTTGCTTTGCAAATCCTCTATTAGGTATACCGTCGGGGAAAATACTTGTATTACTTTTGCTGGACCAATAAATTTAGGGGCTTGTTTTGCTGCTATGTAATTTTCGGCTGAGGATAAAATGCGGTTACGGTATCTAACTAAGTTGCCTACTTGGTATTGTACATCCCTTCTACCTTTGTTATAATACCTCGCTTGCTTTGCTGTTGCTAGATCTATGTGTCTTTTAACAAGGTCATAAATTTTAGGCAATCTGTGAATGCGCTCTACCCATTGCTCTGTGTCTGGGGCTGGAATTTCACTTGGCTTTTCTATATGCTTCCTTATAAGGGCTACGGGACGGGGATTTCTGCCTAAGTTTAAAAATGCTGGGCTATATTTTGTAGAGGAGTGTATAACTGTATTCAGCGCGAAATTGAACTCTCCGAGATGTCTATCCCAATCTCGGTGGTCATCTGTTAAATAACTATTTATCATCGGCTTTATATTTCTATTAACTCGCTCTACTGGGTTGGCTTGGGCAAAATATGGCGGAATGGTGGTTTGCACTATACCGTATTGTGTTAGTCTTTCCGTTACCATTCTATTGGCGAACTCGGTCCCATTATCTGTGACAAGGTATTTGGGACAGCCCCATCTATTGATGATGAGTTCGTCAAATGCCTGTAGCACGCTCTTTGCATCGGCTCGTCTAAGAGGCTTCATCTCAATGTATCGAGTGAACAAATCCTCGAATACAATGATGTATTTAAACCCTTGTTTTGATGGTGGTTTAGGTCCCATTATGTCGGCTGCTACGACTGTCCATGGCTCTGTTATATTTCTCCCTTCCATTAATCCTGGAGGTGCTTGCTGGCTACTCTTATGAGCTTGGCATTCTTGGCATGTCTTGACGTAGTTGCATGTATCGAAATAGATGCCTGGCCAATAATAGTAAGTGGCTAGTCTTGCGTAAGTTTTATCGATGCCAAGATGGCCTGCTTGCGGCATGTAATGGGCTTCATATAGGGCTTTTTCGCGGTCGGCTTCTGGTAGAACTACTTTCCATGCATCCAAGTCAGGCATAAAGGAATCTACAAGGGGATTGGGACGATGGGCGTATAATACATTATTGGCTATTCTAAGATCGGGGTATTTGTTGGGAAATTTGGCTACGGCTCTTAGTTTCTCTTGGTACCATGGATTATTGGTGTTTACCTTTAAGGCTGCTGCTATGGCTTCTGCTTCTTCGAAAGCTCTGGACAGTGCGTCTGGGACTTTGTGCATGGCTCCTTTTCGATGCACGAACTTGATGTTATAGTTCTGCAATATAGTATTCCAGCGAGCTAACCTTCCAGCTGGATCTTTTAGCTTGTTCAGCCAAAGGAGACTGTGGTGATCCGTAATAACGGTAAACTGTTCACCTTGCAAGTATCCTTTAAGCCTTTCTACAGACCAGAGAACAGCCAAACACTCTTTCTCTGTAACTGTATAATTCCGCTCGGCTTTGCTTAGCGTTCTACTTACGTAGTAGATTGGGTGTTCTTCGCCATTGATCTCCTGCGTTAGAACACCTGCTATGGCGAAATCGCTGGCATCTGTTTGGAGGGTAAAGGGATGGGAAAAATCGGGACGGGCTAAGACTGGGGCTTGGGTTAAGGCTAATTTAATTTTTTCAAATGCTTCCTGCTGCTCCTGGTGCCATTGCCATCGTACATCTTTCCTCATTAAATAATTTAATGGCGTACGGTATTTTGCTAAATCCTTTATAAATCTAGAGTACCAACCCACTAAACCGTTGAAACGTCTTAACTGTTTCAAATTTGTTGGTGCTGGGTACTCCAGTATTGGCTTAACCTTATCCTGGTTTGTTTGTAAACCGGACTCGTTAATTTTGTATCCGAGATAAGTGACCTCTGGACAGCAAAATTCGGATTTTTCGCGGTTGATTTGCAAGTTGGCTTTGTTTAGGGCTATAAGGACTATCTTTAACCATTTCATATGCTCTTCAAATGTTTTTGCCGTGATGATGATATCATCTAAGTAGGCAAAAACATGTGGCTCCCATTCCGGTTTGATCAACTTATCCATCAGCTGCTGAAACATGGCTGGTGCGTTCGTCAAGCCGTAGGGTACACGCTTAAATTGAAATAGTCCTTTACCAGGTAGGGCGAATGCTGTTATTTCACGGCTCTCGGGGGCTAGGGGAACTTGATGGTAGGCTTGTGACAAATCCAGCTTGCTAATAAATCGGCTTTCCCGCAATTGGTCCAAAATATCGTCCATATTGCGCATTGGGTATGCTAATTTCTTTGTCACTTCATTTACTAACCTGTAATCAATACAAAAGCGGTATTTGCCATTTGCTTTTGGTACGATTACCGGATAGCTGCACCATGGGCTTTGCGAGGGCTCTATAATGTCTTCTCTTAGCATTCGATCTATTTCTTCATAGCCTGCTTGAAGCATTTTTGGCGAATATTTGCGGCGTGGCTGTCTGATTGGCTCTGCTCCTTGTACATCTAGCTTGAGGCTCGTTAGGTTAGTGACTCCTAAGGTTTGGGGTGTTTGGGGAATTAATTCATCTAGTAAGCGATGCATTTGCTCCATTTGCTCTGGGCTGGCTTGCTTTAATCCTCCTATACTCGCTACGGCTGGTATGCAACTAGGATCGTTACCTTCTGGATAGAATTGGTGTATGAGACCTTTGCTTGTCCACCAGGTATCATTTTCATAGTTAATACTCATATTAACTTTACGCTTAAAGTCAATTCCAAGTATGCAGTCATAATGGAGTCCATCTGCTACTTGAAATGGCATAACAACTTCGTCTCCATCGATTCTTATTGTGATGTCGACCAAGCCTTGGACAGGTATAACTGTACCATCTGCTACCTTGACTCCTGGGCACTGAGACGGTCTTAGCTTGTTTTGTAGCAGCTCGCTCATATTGCCTCCTAGGAACGATCTTGTTGCTCCATCGTCTAGGAGTGCAATCACCTTGTGGCCGTTTATTTCTAAGTTGAAATAATGCCTTGGGTCAATATTGGGGACGTGTTGGATTAGGGATTCGCTCGTTGCTAACTTATATGGCTCAGACCCTTTGGGGGCTTGGGGCGAGGAAATACGGGTCTTTATCCCCTCTGGTTGTAGTTTCCCGACGTCTGGCGTGGGTTGCATCTTGTACATTGCTTGATGAATACGCCTGGCGTACCACACCCATGACAGCGTCGGTTGGGGCATTCCGCTGCCCAATGGCCTAATTTGTTACAGCTGTAGCACGGCTCTTTTTGTTTACGGGGATGATTGTATATGATCGGGGCTCTGGCGCTGCTGTGCTGATTGAGGCTGCTTATTGTTGGCTGCGGTTGTTGTGTTTGCTGCTCTTGCCAGTTGCTTCTGATGTTAAATTTCTTAGGCTCTTGTGCTGCTGCTTGCTGTTGGCTCGAGTTAATGCTTTTGGCTGCTTCGCTATACTGCTTCCTGGGGTATTGCTGCTTATTGCTCCTTGGGGTATGCTTGGGCTGTTGGGTGTTTTTGGGAGGATTTGGGCTAGCTATCGGGGCTGCTGGCTCTGGTGGGTTTGAGGCTTCTGTTGTGCTTTGGTTTGGCTCGGTTTTTAGCGCTGCTATTTTTCGTGGCTTCGTTTGCGTGGGGTCTACATAAGCAAACCTTTGTAGCCCTGCAATCGTAATTGGCGGAGGTGGATTGTATGCTTCATCTAAATAGCGCCTAGCTTCTTCTCTCTTGCCTAATCGTTGTAGCTCGGTAAAATCATTAAAATGATGCCTTTCTATTTTTACTCGATAGCTCGGGTGCATGTTTCTATATGCCCTATCGAGTTGCTCGTGAATGGACATTGGAGGCTTAAAATGATCAAACATCCCTCTTAACTTTTGTAAGTATGTGGCGATGTCTTCATTTGCTCCTTGCGTTCTAAGCTCTGCTGTGCGACGTAGGCTTATCTGCGTATCTTCCACTCCATATTGCAGTCTAAATGCTTCCATAAATTCGCAAAATGTTCTCCAGTTATGCTTTTCTCTCTTAAACCAGTCGTATGATTCATCGTCGAGTACGGCCGGTAGAGAAAGCATAATTTCTTCTGCGGTGAACCCATGCGATTCTTTACATTCCTCTAAGTTCCGTAGGAATGTTTCAGGGTCGCCTTTTTTATTGCCCTTGAACGATATGTGCCACCTATTGAAAATTTCGACCGTACGCTTTTCTCGTATGAACGTTGCGTCGTCTAATCTGCTCGTTCTGTAGGTGCTGCTCAGTGGGTGTATCGTATTATAATCGGGATGCGGCTGGCTTATAAGCTGGTGGCTATAATATTCCGGTTGCTGCGGAGCTTGTTGGGGAATGGCGCTTGCGAATGCTCGTCGTTGTGCTTGGGGGATAGGGGAATATGGAACTTCGTATGTTCTATCGGTTAATTGTTGGGACGGGGGGGCTATATATGCATTTTGCTGCTGTGGCTGGCTGACGTATTGCACTTCATCTTCCCAATGGACGCTCGGTAAATTTCTGTTTAGTTCTCTTCGTCTCGGGTCGATCTGGTTCAGTGTCGTTGAATATCTCTGCTGCGTTGCTGCTGGTTGGCTTGTGGTGGGTGCTGTGACTATGGGACGGAAGGCTGATTGCTGGATGCAGTGGGACTGTCGGGGCCGGGAATTTCGTTCAGAGTTGGTAACATAGGTTGTGGTAGGTGTTGTGCAACTAACGAAGGGATTTCTTATAAGAGATGGGTTACTGGGTAAAGTGGGAGCTATGGCTTGAATAGTATAATGTGACGTAGTATTAACTGCTAAGTTCGATGTCGTTACGTCAGGCAGCGTGTGATAAATTTCTATATTCGGTGCATCTAATAGATTCTGGCTTGTTATCGGCGTTGGCGTCAGTCTGTATGCAGTCGATTGTGCTCGTGGGTGATTTGTTTGCTTTTCGGTTGGACTGCTGCCTCGTTGATTTTGGCTATATGGGGTTGATCGCTGTGTTGGCTGCGTCATCTCTTGCATTGAAATTGGATCTGCATAGGGACCACGAGTTTGTCCTGTTTCCAATTCAATAAAATTTGCTTGGCTGCTTGCTTGCTGGAGTGGGTGGGAAGATATGGGAGGTAAAAAATTTGTTCGCTCAGATTGGGTAAGGGAAAGGGATAACTCGTCTGGATTTATTGCTTCTGACTCTTGTTCATCTGCTCGAGTTATATTTTCTTCCGAAAACTCGTCAAACCACATTTGGTCTGTTCGCGGATTCCATTGAGCCGCTGAGTCTCCAAAGTTGCGTCTAATTTCATAACGAGCTACTCTATCGCGAATAATAGCTATATCGTTATCTAAATTTAAAAATGATGTTCCCGCATAGAAGACAACTCTTCCATCGGCTAATTCATTTATGGCTCTCCTAATTATTGGTGCGCCTTGAGCTGCACTTATTCCTACTAATTTTCCGCCTAATCTAAAATTACGGGACATTTTAAATAGTTCTCAGGAAAATATTTGCTTAATTAATAGCTCTTGCTTAGCAATCGAATAGCTCAATGTTTATCTGTTAAATTAATTTTAATTTATAATTAATTAGGGAAAGCAAAAAAAAAAATATTAATGCAAGCTTCCAAGCGAATAATTATTAGCTTAAGCAATAAAACAATAAATTTGTTTGCTCCGTTAGTGCAAATCTGAATATTATTACTAGGGAAATAATACAAAAAAAAATTAATTATTTAAGCTACAGCAATCAGGGAAAAAATAAATAATAATTTTGCACGGTGTGTTTAGAAATTATTTACTTTATAATTTTAAAACATGCGCTAAGGAAAAAATAAGCTGTTAATCTGGTTAGGGAATGCAATGGCAAACAAGAAAAAAAAAATTTTATTCGCTGCTAGTATGGGTTATATAATAATAAAAAAAATGTAGCTTGGTTAAGGGAGAAGCTATAAACTAACCAAAGAATGTGCGTAGGAGGGGGAAATATCGTGCTATGCTATATATAATTGTTAATGGTAAAAGAAAATAAAAATGCAACCAATGGCGAATTTCAATATGTAGGGATGATAAGCAAATCAATAAATATATAAGCGTTCAACGAAAAATAAAGCAAATGCAAATTAATAGCAAATTATGTAAATAAATGTGTATATACTATTTGTATATACGTATGCTTCATATATACAAGCGTTATTATTATGTAATATAAAAATAAATTTTCAGAAATATTAATTATTAATAATAAAAAGAAAAATTTTCGCAACAGAAAATTATTAAGCTTTATAAAATTAAATTACTAGCTGCTTGAAATATAATTAATTTTAATTTCCACAACACGTGGTCGTATAAAAAAAATGGCCGTGCTTCGCCACCTCGCGTGTGTGTGCGCACGACGAACGAGAAGGAAAAATGGCTGCTCTGCGTCTCGCTAGATGCTCACAATTTTAATCCCAAAATAAAAATTAACACGTTGGGCGCCAATGTCACGCTGCACTGGGGATTAGGGTGCAGGTGATCGGGGATAATAAAAATAAGGAATATATAAATTAACTTAATTTATTATCCGATGCGATTCTATAAATATCTGCTTACGAAGTAATTATCACGGGTGCCAGTCTCGTCCGTTACGCGGGCTCAAGCTCGGCTGCGATCGGCTCAGGGGGGGGGGGGGGCGAATGTATGAAGGCGAAATGCGGCTCACTGCTAATTGCACGGGTGAAAATTATAATTTAACTAACTCCGAATCGTTAGCTGAATCGGTGATACTCGTCCGCAACGAGTTTAATGTCGACCGACGGCGCGGCTGCGATACGCGATCGCGGGTCGAAAGCTGCTCGAAATAAAGAAAGGGGGGAGAAGGGGGAAACGCGGTAACTCGCACACACACAGTACGGAAGCACGGGAATTGCACAAAAACGGAATAAAGGAGGCACAAGAGTATTCACCAACCTTTGCTGCGATGCTGCTCTCGTTTAACTTCGCTAAATAAATTTGCGCACTCGCTACACACACTGTGGTTCGCACACCTGATCGGACGTCGTGGCGCTACGGCGATCGGAAGAGCTCTGCTCTCCTCGGCGTGGTCGACGCATTGCCCGTGTGCGCGCATGCGTCGCGACGGCCCACTTGCGGTGCGTACGCGGCCTTACTCGAGTGCGGCTTGAGTAACATGGCCGCCGCATCGTCTCGAAGTGTACACCTCGTCCGTTCCCGCAACAACAATGGTGCCGTTGACGACGACGTAAGCTGCTTGCCAGGTAATTATATACTCGTTCCTTGTTGTTCGCTCGTCGGCTAATAATCTCGGTGGTTACAGGGCTGCGGGAGATGTATATCCACGGCACGTCGATACGGGCTCATGCGTCGCCGCGCCGATCTCTCTTTCTCTCTCGCTCTTCTTGAGGCGCACGGCTTGACAGGTGCAACGGCGGGCTCGGCTGCTTGGACGGACACACGGCAATATCCAGGTAAATATCCACTTGGAGGACGGCTTGCTGCTTTATTATTAATCTGTGTGTGTGTGTGAGCACTTATAATGCTCACCTAACCTCTTCACAAGTCCTCTCCTGTACACACTTATTTAAGTAAGTGTGTGCTCCCATCTGCTCCCTTATAGTGAACATTACTACATTAGCTGGTGCTTACAGGTTTCCTGGATAATTGCTGGCCAACGGACTTCCTGGATTTATTGGCTTATTCTTCTGGCTCAGGCTTCCTTGGCTTGCTGGTACGCTGTTACTGAACTGAGGATTTTGAGGCTCGCTGTCAACACCTCAGCATGCTGCTTCACTTGGCTGGCTCTTCGTCAAGGCTTATGTTTAGTTTACTTCAAGAGTACTCTATACTGCTGTGAACTCCTTCTGTGTCCTGCTCGGCTGCTCCCCTGTGTACGCTTGTTAGTGGGCTCGGTGAATTGTTATAGTGTTAAGGAGCTCGGCTATTGGGAGGGTATTGTAGACTCTTAGGGAAATTAGGGAAATATAGGTTCGGTTAGGCTTGTATATGTGCGTGTGCTCGTACAGGGAAGGTAGGATATAGCTATTTGTCGCTTAAAATGACATGCATTATTTGCATTGTCACACATTCAAATGCATTTTCAAGCGTAAAGACACACACATAAACGGTAAAAACATCGATTTTTTCAATATTTTCAGTTTCGTTCCCCGGCCTGGTTGATCAAATTCAAATGCATTTATATGTTTCAAAATACACATAAAACCGGCCAAAACGTCGACTTTTTCAATATTTTCAGTTTCGTTCCCCGGCCGGGTTGATCACATTCTAATGCATTTTTAAGTGTATACACACACATATAGACTGTCAAAACGTCGATTTTTTCAATATTGTCAGTTTCGTGCCCCGGTTAGGTTGATCTTATTCAAATGCATTTTTAAGCGTAAAGACACACACATAAACGGTAAAAACATTGGATTCTTCTAAATTTTCAGTTTTGTCCCCGACCTGGTTGATCAAATTCAAATGCATTTATATGTGTCAAAATACACATATAAACGGCCAAAACGTCGACTTTTTCAATATTTTCAGTTTCGTTCCCCGGCCGCGTCGATGTCATTCAAATGCATTTTTAAGCGTAAAGACACACTCATAAACGGTAAAAACATCGATTTTTTCAATATTTTCAGTTTCGTTCCCCGGCCTGGTTGATCAAATTCAAATTCATTTATATGTGTCAAAATACACATAAAACCGGCCTAAACGTCGATTATTTCAATATTTTCAGTTTCGTTCTCCGGCCTGGTAGATCCAATTCAAAATGCATTTATATGTGTGAAAATATACATAAAACCGGCCAAAACGTCGATTTTTTAAAAATTTTCAATTTCGTTCCCCGGCCGGGTTGATCAAATTCAAATGCATTTATATGTGTCAAAATACACATATAAACGGCCAAAACGTCGACTTTTTCAATATTTTCAGTGTCGTTCCCCGGCCGGGCCAATTTCATTCATATGCATTTTTAAGCGTAAAGACACACATAAACGGTAATAACATCGATATTTTCAATATTTTCAGTTTCGCTCCCCGGCCTGGTTGATCAAATTCAAATGCATTTATATTTGTCAAAATACACATAAAACCGGCCAAATCGTCGACTTTTTCAATATTTTCAGTTTCGTTCCCTGGCCTGTTTGATCACATTCAAATGCATTTATATGTGTCAAAATACACATAAAACCGGCCAAAATGTCGACTTTTTCAATATTTTCAGTTTCGTTCCCCGACCTAGTTGATCAAATTTAAATGCATTTATATGTGTCAAAATACACATAATACCGGCCAAAACGTCGACTTTTTCAATATTTTCAGTTTCGTGCTCCGGTTAGGTTGATCTTATTCAAATGCATTTTTAAGCGTAAAGACGCACACATAAACGGTAAAAACATTGATTTTCAATATTTTCATTTTCGTTCATCGGCCGGGTTGATCAAATTTAAATGCATTTATATGTGTCAAAATACACATAAAACCGGCCAAATCGTCGACTTTTTCAATATTTTCAGTTTCGTTCCCTGGCCTGTTTGATCACATTCAAATGCATTTATATGTGTCAAAATACACATAAAACCGGCCAAAATGTCGACTTTTTCAATATTTTCAGTTTCGTTCCCCGACCTAGTTGATCAAATTTAAATGCATTTATATGTGTCAAAATACACATAATACCGGCCAAAACGTCGACTTTTTCAATATTTTCAGTTTCGTGCTCCGGTTAGGTTGATCTTATTCAAATGCATTTTTAAGCGTAAAGACGCACACATAAACGGTACAAACATCGATTTTTTCAATATTTTCAGTTTCGTTCCCCGGCCTGGTTGATCAAATTCAAATGCATTTATATGTGTGAAAATATACATAAAACCGGCCAAAACGTCGATTTTTTAAAAATTTTCAATTTCGTTCCCCGGCCGGGTTGATCAAATTCGAATGCATTTATATGTGTGAAAATACACATAAAACCGGCCAAAACGTCGACTTTTACATTATTTTCAGTTTCAATCCCCGGTCGGGTAGATCCAATTCAAATGCATTTATATGTGTGAAAATATACATAAAACCGGCCAAAACGTCGATTTTTTAAAAATTTTCAATTTCGTTCCCCGGCCGGGTTGATCAAATTCAAATGCATTTATATGTGTCAAAATACACATATAAACGGCCAAAACGTCGACTTTTTCAATATTTTCAGTGTCGTTCCCCGGCCGGGCCGATTTCATTCATATGCATTTTTAAGCGTAAAGACACACATAAACGGTAAAAACATCGATATTTTCAATATTTCCAGTTTCGTTCCCCGGCCAGGTTGATCAAATACAAATGCATTTTTTTGTGTCAAAATACACATACAACCGGCCAAATCGTCGACTTTTTCAATATTTTCAGTTTCGTTCCTGGCCTGTTTGAACAAATTCAAATGCATTTATATGTGTCAAAATACACATAAAACCGGCCAAAATGTCGACTTTTTCAATATTTTCAGTTTCGTTGCCCGACCTGGTTGATCAAATTTAAATGCATTTTTTTGTGTCAAAACACACATAAAACCGGCCAAAACGTCGACTTTTTCAATATTTTCAGTTTCGTTCCCCGGCCGGGTCGATCTCATTCAAATGCAATTTTAAGCGTAAAGACACACACATAAACGGTAAAAACATCGATTTTTTTAATATTTTCAGTTTCGTTCCCCGGCCTCGTTGATCAAATTCAAATGCATTTATATTTGTCAAAATACACATAAAACCGGCCAAATCGTCGACTTTTTCAATATTTTCAGTTTCGTTCCGTGGCCTGTTTGACCAAATTCAAATGCATTTATATGTGTCAAAGTACACATAAACCCGGCCAAAATGTCGACTTTTTCAATATTTTCAGTTTCGTTCCCCGACCTGGTTGATCAAATTTAAATGCATTTATATGTGTCAAAATACACATAAACCCGGCCAAAACGTCGACTTTTTCAAAATTTCAGTTTCGTGCCTTGGTTACGTTGATCTTATTCAAATGCATTATTAAGCGTAAAGACACACACATAAACGGTAAAAACATCGATTTTCAATATTTTCAATTTCGTTCCCCGGCCGGTTTGATCAAATTTAAATGCATTTTTAAGCGTAAAGACACACATAAACGGTAAAAACATCGATTTCTTCCAAATTTTCAGTTTCGTCCCCGACCTGGTTGATGAAATTCAAATGCATTTATATGTGTCAAAATACACATATAAACGGCCAAAACGTCGACTTTTTCAATATTTGCAGTTTCGTTCCCCGGCCGGGTCGATCTCATTCAAATGCATTTTTAAGCGTAAAGACACACACATAAAAGGTAAAAACATCGATATTTTCAATATTTTCAGTTTCGTTCCCCGGTCTGGTTGATCAAATTCAAATGCATTTATATTTGTCAAAATACACATAAAACCGGCCAAATCGTCGACTTTTTCAATATTTTCAGTATCGTTCCCTGGCCTGTTTGATCAAATTCAAATGCATTTATATGTGTCAAAATACACATAAAACCGGCCAAAATGTCGACTTTTTCAATATTTTCAGTTTCGTTCCCCGACCTGGTTGATCAAATTTAAATGCATTTATATGTGTCAAAATACACATAAAACCGGCCAAAACGTCGACTTTTTCAATATTTTCAGTTTCGTGCCCCGGTTAGGTTGATCTTATTCAAATGCATTTTTAAGCGTAAAGACGCACACATAAACGGTAAAAACATTGATTTTCAATATTTTCAATTTCGTTCCCCGGCCTGTTTGATCAAATTTAAATGCATTTTTAAGCGTAAAGACACACATAAACGGTAAAAACATCGATTTCTTCCAAATTTTCAGTTTCGTCCCCGACCTGGTTGATGAAATTCAAATGCATTTATATGTGTCAAAATACACATATAAACGGCCAAAACGTCGACTTTTTCAATATTTGCAGTTTCGTTCCCCGGCCGGGTCGATCAAATTCAAATGCATTTTTAAGCGTAAAGACACACACATAAAAGGTAAAAACATCGATATTTTCAATATTTTCAGTTTCCTTCCCCGGTCTGGTTGATCAAATTCAAATGCATTTATATTTGTCAAAATACACATAAAACCGGCCAAATCGTCGACTTTTTCAATATTTTCAGTATCGTTCCCTGGCCTGTTTGATCAAATTCAAATGCATTTATATGTGTCAAAATACACATAAAACCGGCCAAAATGTCGACTTTTTCAATATTTTCAGTTTCGTTCCCCGGTCTGGTTGATCAAATTCAAATCCATTTATATTTGTCAAAATACACATAAAACCGGCCAAATCGTCGACTTTTTCAATATTTTCAGTATCGTTCCCTGGCCTGTTTGATCAAAATCAAATGCATTTATATGTTTCAAAATACACATAAAACCGGCCAAAACGTCGACTTTTTCAATATTTTCAGTTTCGTTCCCCGGTCTGGTTGATCAAATTCAAATGCATTTATATTTGTCAAAATACACATAAAACCGGCCAAAATGTCGACTTTTTCAATATTTGCAGTTTCGTTCCCCGACCTAGTTGATCAAATTTAAATGCATTTATATGTGTCAAAATACACATAATACCGGCCAAAACGTCGACTTTTTCAATATTTTCAGTTTCGTGCTCCGGTTAGGTTGATCTTATTCAAATGCATTTTTAAGCGTAAAGACGTACACATAAACGGTAAAAACATTGATTTTCAATATTTTCATTTTCGTTCATCGGCCGGGTTGATCAAATTTAAATGCATTTATATGTGTCAAAATACACATAAAACCGGCCAAAACGTCGACTTTTTCAATATTTTCAATTTCGTGCCCCGGTTAGGTTGGTCTTATTCAAATGCATTTTTAAGCGTAAAGACACACACATAAACGGTAAAAACATCGATATTTTCAATATTTTCAGTTTCCTTCCCCGGTCTGGTTGATCAAATTCAAATGCATTTATATTTGTCAAAATACACATAAAACCGGCCAAATCGTCGACTTTTTCAATATTTTCAGTATCGTTCCCTGGCCTGTTTGATCAAATTCAAATGCATTTATATGTGTCAAAATACACATAAAACCGGCCAAAATGTCGACTTTTTCAATATTTTCAGTTTCGTTCCCCGGTCTGGTTGATCAAATTCAAATCCATTTATATTTGTCAAAATACACATAAAACCGGCCAAATCGTCGACTTTTTCAATATTTTCAGTATCGTTCCCTGGCCTGTTTGATCAAAATCAAATGCATTTATATGTTTCAAAATACACATAAAACCGGCCAAAACGTCGACTTTTTCAATATTTTCAGTTTCGTTCCCCGGTCTGGTTGATCAAATTCAAATGCATTTATATTTGTCAAAATACACATAAAACCGGCCAAAATGTCGACTTTTTCAATATTTGCAGTTTCGTTCCCCGACCTAGTTGATCAAATTTAAATGCATTTATATGTGTCAAAATACACATAATACCGGCCAAAACGTCGACTTTTTCAATATTTTCAGTTTCGTGCTCCGGTTAGGTTGATCTTATTCAAATGCATTTTTAAGCGTAAAGACGTACACATAAACGGTAAAAACATTGATTTTCAATATTTTCATTTTCGTTCATCGGCCGGGTTGATCAAATTTAAATGCATTTATATGTGTCAAAATACACATAAAACCGGCCAAAACGTCGACTTTTTCAATATTTTCAATTTCGTGCCCCGGTTAGGTTGGTCTTATTCAAATGCATTTTTAAGCGTAAAGACACACACATAAACGGTAAAAACATCGATTTCTTCAAAATTTTCAGTTTCGTCCCCGACCTGGTTGATCAAATGCAAATGCATTTATATGTGTCAAAATACACATATAAACGGCCAAAACGTCGACTTTTTCAATATTTTCAGTTTCGTTCCCAGGCCGGGTCGATCTCATTCAAATGCATTTTTAAGCGTAAATACACACACATAAACGGTAAAAACATCGATTTTTTCAATATTTTCAGTTTCGTTCCCCGGCCTGGTTGATCAAATTCAAATGCATTTATATGTGTGAAAATATACATAAAACCGGCCAAAACGTCGATTTTTTAAAAATTTTCAATTTCTTTCCCCGGCCGGGTTGATCAAATTCGAATGCATTTATATGTGTGAAAATACACATAAAACCGGCCAAAACGTCGACTTTTACATTATTTTCAGTTTCAATCCCCGGTCGGGTTGATTAAATTCAAATGCATTATTAAGCGTAAAGACACACACGTAAACGGTACAAATATCGATTTTTTTAATATTTTCAGTTTAGTTCCCCGGCCTCGTTGATCAAATTCAAATGCATTTTTTTGTGTCAAAATACACATAAAACCGGCCAAAACGTCGACTTTTTCAATATTTTCAGTGTCGTTCCCCGGCCGGGTAGATCCAATTCAAATGCATTTATATGTGTGAAAATATACATAAAACCGGCCAAAACGTCGATTTTTTAAAAATTTTCAATTTCGTTCCCCGGCCGGGTTGATCAAATTCAAATGCATTTATATGTGTCAAAATACACATATAAACGGCCAAAACGTCGACTTTTACATTATTTTCAGTTTCAATCCCCGGTCGGGTTGATTAAATTCAAATGCATTATTAAGCGTAAAGACACACATAAACGGTAAAAACATCGATATTTTCAATATTTCCAGTTTCGTTCCCCGGCCAGGTTGATCAAATTCAAATGCATTTTTTTGTGTCAAAATACACATAAAACCGGCCAAAACGTCGACTTTTTCAATATTTTCAGTGTTGTTCCCCGGCCGGGCCGATTTCATTCATATGCATTTTTAAGCGTAAAGACACACATAAACGGTAAAAACATCGATATTTTCAATATTTTCAGTTTCGTTCCCCGGTCTGGTTGATCAAAATCAAATGCATTTATATTTGTCAAAGTACACATAAAACCGGCCAAATCGTCGACTTTTTCAATATTTTCAGTTTCGTTCCCTGGCCTGTTTGATCAAATTCAAATGCATTTATAAGTGTCAAAATACACATAAAACCGGCCAAAATGTCGACTTTTTCAATATTTTCAGTTTCGTTCCCCGGCCGGGTCGATCTCATTCAAATGCAATTTTAAGCGTAAAGACACACACATAAACGGTAAAAACATCGATATTTTCAATATTTTCAGTTTCGTTCCCCGGCCTGGTTGATCAAATTCAAATGCATTTATATTTGTCAAAATACACATAAAACCGGCCAAATCGTCGACTTTTTCAATATTTTCAGTTTCGTTCCCTGGCCTGTTTGATCAAATTCAAATGCATTTGTATGTGTCAAAATACACATAAAACCGACCAAAACGTCGACTTTTTCAATATTTTCAGTTTCGTTCCCCGGCCGGGTTGATCACATTCTAATGCATTTTTAAGTGTATACACACATATAGACGGTAAAAACATCGATTTCTTCAAAATTTTCAGTTTCGTCCCCGACCTGCTTGATCAAATTCAAATGCATTTATATGTGTCAAAATACACATAAAACCGGCCAAAACGTCGACTTTTTCAATATTTTCAGTTTCGTTCCCCGGCCGCGTTGATCGAGTTCAAATGCATTTATATGTGTGAAAATACACAGAATACTGACCAAAACAACTATGTTTATATAATTTTCAATTTTGATCCCCGGCCGGGCCGATTTCATTCATATGCATTTTTAAGCGTAAGGACACACATAAACGGTAAAAACATCGATTTTCAATATTTTCAGTTTCGTCCCCGGCCTGGTTGATCAAATTCAAATGCATTTATATGTGTCAAAATACACATATAAACGGCCAAAACGTCGACTTTTTCAATATTTTCAGTTTCGTTCCCAGGCCGGGTCGATCTCATTCAAATGCATTTTTAAGCGTAATGAAACACACATAAACGGTAAAAACATCAATTTTTTCAATATTTTCAGTTTCGTTCCCCGGCCTGGTTGATCAAATTCAAATTCATTTATATGTGTCAAAATACACATAAAACCGGCCTAAACGTCGATTATTTCAATATTTTCTTTTTCGTTCGCCGGCCGGGTAGATCAAATTCAAATGCATTTAATGTGTCCAAATACACATATAAACGGCCAAAACGTCGACTTTTTCAATATTTTCAGTTTCGTTCCCCGGCCGGGTCGATCTCATTCAAATGCATTTTTAAGCGTAAAGACACACACATAAACGGTAAAAACATCGATTTTTTAATATTTTCAGTTACGTTCCCCGGCCTCGTTGATCAAATTCAAATGCATTTATATGTGTGAAAATATACATTAAACCGGCCAAAACGTCGACTTTTTCAATATTTTCAATTTCGTGCCCCGGTTAGGTTGATCTTATTCAAATGCATTTTTAAGCGTAAAGACACACCCATAAACGGTAAAAACATCGATTTCTTCAAAATTTTCAGTTTCGTCCCCGACCTGGTTGATCAAATTCAAATGCATTTATATTTGTCAAAATACACATAAAACCGGCAAAATCGTCGACTTTTTCAATATTTTCAGTTTCGTTCCCTGGCCTGTTTGACCAAATTCAAATGCATTTATATGTGTCAAAATACACATAAAACCGGCCAACACGTCGACTTTTTCAATATTTTCAATTTCGTGCCCCGGTTAGGTTGATCTTATTCAAATGCATTTTTAAGCGTAAAGACACACACATAAACGGTAAAAACATCGATTTCTTCAAAATTTTCAGTTTCGTCCCCGACCTGGTTGATCAAATTCAAATGCATTTATATGTGTCAAAATACACATATAAACGGCCAAAACGTCGACTTTTTCAATATTTTCAGTTTCGTTCCCAGGCCGGGTCGATCTCATTCAAATGCATTTTCAAGCGTAAAGACACACACATAAACGGTAAAAACATCGATTTTTTCAATATTTTCAGTTTCGTTCCCCGGCCTGGTTGATCAAATTCAAATGCATTTATATGTTTCAAAATACACATAAAACCGGCCAAAACGTCGACTTTTTCAATATTTTCAGTTTCGTTCCCCGGCCGGGTTGATCACATTCTAATGCATTTTTAAGTGTATACACACACATATAGACTGTCAAAACGTCGATTTTTTCAATATTGTCAGTTTCGTGCCCCGGTTAGGTTGATCTTATTCAAATGCATTTTTAAGCGTAAAGACACACACATAAACGGTAAAAACATTGGATTCTTCTAAATTTTCAGTTTTGTCCCCGACCTGGTTGATCAAATTCAAATGCATTTATATGTGTCAAAATACACATATAAACGGCCAAAACGTCGACTTTTTCAATATTTTCAGTTTCGTTCCCCGGCCGCGTCGATGTCATTCAAATGCATTTTTAAGCGTAAAGACACACTCATAAACGGTAAAAACATCGATTTTTTCAATATTTTCAGTTTCGTTCCCCGGCCTGGTTGATCAAATTCAAATTCATTTATATGTGTCAAAATACACATAAAACCGGCCTAAACGTCGATTATTTCAATATTTTCAGTTTCGTTCTCCGGCCTGGTAGATCCAATTCAAAATGCATTTATATGTGTGAAAATATACATAAAACCGGCCAAAACGTCGATTTTTTAAAAATTTTCAATTTCGTTCCCCGGCCGGGTTGATCAAATTCAAATGCATTTATATGTGTCAAAATACACATATAAACGGCCAAAACGTCGACTTTTTCAATATTTTCAGTGTCGTTCCCCGGCCGGGCCAATTTCATTCATATGCATTTTTAAGCGTAAAGACACACATAAACGGTAATAACATCGATATTTTCAATATTTTCAGTTTCGCTCCCCGGCCTGGTTGATCAAATTCAAATGCATTTATATTTGTCAAAATACACATAAAACCGGCCAAATCGTCGACTTTTTCAATATTTTCAGTTTCGTTCCCTGGCCTGTTTGATCACATTCAAATGCATTTATATGTGTCAAAATACACATAAAACCGGCCAAAATGTCGACTTTTTCAATATTTTCAGTTTCGTTCCCCGACCTAGTTGATCAAATTTAAATGCATTTATATGTGTCAAAATACACATAATACTGGCCAAAACGTCGACTTTTTCAATATTTTCAGTTTCGTGCTCCGGTTAGGTTGATCTTATTCAAATGCATTTTTAAGCGTAAAGACGCACACATAAACGGTAAAAACATTGATTTTCAATATTTTCATTTTCGTTCATCGGCCGGGTTGATCAAATTTAAATGCATTTATATGTGTCAAAATACACATAAAACCGGCCAAATCGTCGACTTTTTCAATATTTTCAGTTTCGTTCCCTGGCCTGTTTGATCACATTCAAATGCATTTATATGTGTCAAAATACACATAAAACCGGCCAAAATGTCGACTTTTTCAATATTTTCAGTTTCGTTCCCCGACCTAGTTGATCAAATTTAAATGCATTTATATGTGTCAAAATACACATAATACCGGCCAAAACGTCGACTTTTTCAATATTTTCAGTTTCGTGCTCCGGTTAGGTTGATCTTATTCAAATGCATTTTTAAGCGTAAAGACGCACACATAAACGGTACAAACATCGATTTTTTCAATATTTTCAGTTTCGTTCCCCGGCCTGGTTGATCAAATTCAAATGCATTTATATGTGTGAAAATATACATAAAACCGGCCAAAACGTCGATTTTTTAAAAATTTTCAATTTCGTTCCCCGGCCGGGTTGATCAAATTCGAATGCATTTATATGTGTGAAAATACACATAAATCCGGCCAAAACGTCGACTTTTACATTATTTTCAGTTTCAATCCCCGGTCGGGTAGATCCAATTCAAATGCATTTATATGTGTGAAAATATACATAAAACCGGCCAAAACGTCGATTTTTTAAAAATTTTCAATTTCGTTCCCCGGCCGGGTTGATCAAATTCAAATGCATTTATATGTGTCAAAATACACATATAAACGGCCAAAACGTCGACTTTTTCAATATTTTCAGTGTCGTTCCCCGGCCGGGCCGATTTCATTCATATGCATTTTTAAGCGTAAAGACACACATAAACGGTAAAAACATCGATATTTTCAATATTTCCAGTTTCGTTCCCCGGCCAGGTTGATCAAATACAAATGCATTTTTTTGTGTCAAAATACACATACAACCGGCCAAATCGTCGACTTTTTCAATATTTTCAGTTTCGTTCCTGGCCTGTTTGAACAAATTCAAATGCATTTATATGTGTCAAAATACACATAAAACCGGCCAAAATGTCGACTTTTTCAATATTTTCAGTTTCGTTGCCCGACCTGGTTGATCAAATTTAAATGAATTTTTTTGTGTCAAAACACACATAAAACCGGCCAAAACGTCGACTTTTTCAATATTTTCAGTTTCGTTCCCCGGCCGGGTCGATCTCATTCAAATGCAATTTTAAGCGTAAAGACACACACATAAACGGTAAAAACATCGATTTTTTTAATATTTTCAGTTTCGTTCCCCGGCCTCGTTGATCAAATTCAAATGCATTTATATTTGTCAAAATACACATAAAACCGGCCAAATCGTCGACTTTTTCAATATTTTCAGTTTCGTTCCGTGGCCTGTTTGACCAAATTCAAATGCATTTATATGTGTCAAAGTACACATAAACCCGGCCAAAATGTCGACTTTTTCAATATTTTCAGTTTCGTTCCCCGACCTGGTTGATCAAATTTAAATGCATTTATATGTGTCAAAATACACATAAACCCGGCCAAAACGTCGACTTTTTCAATATTTTCAGTTTCGTGCCTTGGTTAGGTTGATCTTATTCAAATGCATTATTAAGCGTAAAGACACACACATAAACGGTAAAAACATCGATTTTCAATATTTTCAATTTCGTTCCCCGGCCGGTTTGATCAAATTTAAATGCATTTTTAAGCGTAAAGACACACATAAACGGTAAAACATCGATTTCTTCCAAATTTTCAGTTTCGTCCCCGACCTGGTTGATGAAATTCAAATGCATTTATATGTGTCAAAATACACATATAAACGGCCAAAACGTCGACTTTTTCAATATTTGCAGTTTCGTTCGCCGGCCGGGTCGATCTCATTCAAATGCATTTTTAAGCGTAAAGACACACACATAAAAGGTAAAAACATCGATATTTTCAATATTTTCAGTTTCGTTCCCCGGTCTGGTTGATCAAATTCAAATGCATTTATATTTGTCAAAATACACATAAAACCGGCCAAATCGTCGACTTTTTCAATATTTTCAGTATCGTTCCCTGGCCTGTTTGATCAAATTCAAATGCATTTATATGTGTCAAAATACACATAAAACCGGCCAAAATGTCGACTTTTTCAATATTTTCAGTTTCGTTCCCCGACCTGGTTGATCAAATTTAAATGCATTTATATGTGTCAAAATACACATAAAACCGGCCAAAACGTCGACTTTTTCAATATTTTCAGTTTCGTGCCCCGGTTAGGTTGATCTTATTCAAATGCATTTTTAAGCGTAAAGACGCACACATAAACGGTAAAAACATTGATTTTCAATATTTTCAATTTCGTTCCCCGGCCTGTTTGATCAAATTTAAATGCATTTTTAAGCGTAAAGACACACATAAACGGTAAAAACATCGATTTCTTCCAAATTTTCAGTTTCGTCCCCGACCTGGTTGATGAAATTCAAATGCATTTATATGTGTCAAAATACACATATAAACGGCCAAAACGTCGACTTTTTCAATATTTGCAGTTTCGTTCCCCGGCCGGGTCGATCAAATTCAAATGCATTTTTAAGCGTAAAGACACACACATAAAAGGTAAAAACATCGATATTTTCAATATTTTCAGTTTCGTTCCCCGGTCTGGTTGATCAAATTCAAATGCATTTATATTTGTCAAAATACACATAAAACCGGCCAAATCGTCGACTTTTTCAATATTTTCAGTATCGTTCCCTGGCCTGTTTGATCAAATTCAAATGCATTTTTTTGTGTCAAAACACACATAAAACCGGCCAAAACGTCGACTTTTTCAATATTTTCAGTTTCGTTCCCCGGCCGGGTCGATCTCATTCAAATGCAATTTTAAGCGTAAAGACACACACATAAACGGTAAAAACATCGATTTTTTTAATATTTTCAGTTTCGTTCCCCGGCCTCGTTGATCAAATTCAAATGCATTTATATTTGTCAAAATACACATAAAACCGGCCAAATCGTCGACTTTTTCAATATTTTCAGTTTCGTTCCGTGGCCTGTTTGACCAAATTCAAATGCATTTATATGTGTCAAAGTACACATAAACCCGGCCAAAATGTCGACTTTTTCAATATTTTCAGTTTCGTTCCCCGACCTGGTTGATCAAATTTAAATGCATTTATATGTGTCAAAATACACATAAACCCGGCCAAAACGTCGACTTTTTCAATATTTTCAGTTTCGTGCCTTGGTTAGGTTGATCTTATTCAAATGCATTATTAAGCGTAAAGACACACACATAAACGGTAAAAACATCGATTTTCAATATTTTCAATTTCGTTCCCCGGCCGGTTTGATCAAATTTAAATGCATTTTTAAGCGTAAAGACACACATAAACGGTAAAAACATCGATTTCTTCCAAATTTTCAGTTTCGTCCCCGACCTGGTTGATGAAATTCAAATGCATTTATATGTGTCAAAATACACATATAAACGGCCAAAACGTCGACTTTTTCAATATTTGCAGTTTCGTTCGCCGGCCGGGTCGATCTCATTCAAATGCATTTTTAAGCGTAAAGACACACACATAAAAGGTAAAAACATCGATATTTTCAATATTTTCAGTTTCGTTCCCCGGTCTGGTTGATCAAATTCAAATGCATTTATATTTGTCAAAATACACATAAAACCGGCCAAATCGTCGACTTTTTCAATATTTTCAGTATCGTTCCCTGGCCTGTTTGATCAAATTCAAATGCATTTATATGTGTCAAAATACACATAAAACCGGCCAAAATGTCGACTTTTTCAATATTTTCAGTTTCGTTCCCCGACCTGGTTGATCAAATTTAAATGCATTTATATGTGTCAAAATACACATAAAACCGGCCAAAACGTCGACTTTTTCAATATTTTCAGTTTCGTGCCCCGGTTAGGTTGATCTTATTCAAATGCATTTTTAAGCGTAAAGACGCACACATAAACGGTAAAAACATTGATTTTCAATATTTTCAATTTCGTTCCCCGGCCTGTTTGATCAAATTTAAATGCATTTTTAAGCGTAAAGACACACATAAACGGTAAAAACATCGATTTCTTCCAAATTTTCAGTTTCGTCCCCGACCTGGTTGATGAAATTCAAATGCATTTATATGTGTCAAAATACACATATAAACGGCCAAAACGTCGACTTTTTCAATATTTGCAGTTTCGTTCCCCGGCCGGGTCGATCAAATTCAAATGCATTTTTAAGCGTAAATACACACACATAAAAGGTAAAAACATCGATATTTTCAATATTTTCAGTTTCGTTCCCCGGTCTGGTTGATCAAATTCAAATGCATTTATATTTGTCAAAATACACATAAAACCGGCCAAATCGTCGACTTTTTCAATATTTTCAGTATCGTTCCCTGGCCTGTTTGATCAAATTCAAATGCATTTATATGTGTCAAAATACACATAAAACCGGCCAAAATGTCGACTTTTTCAATATTTTCAGTTTCGTTCCCCGGTCTGGTTGATCAAATTCAAATGCATTTATATTTGTCAAAATACACATAAAACCGGCCAAATCGTCGACTTTTTCAATATTTTCAGTATCGTTCCCTGGCCTGTTTGATCAAAATCAAATGCATTTATATGTTTCAAAATACACATAAAACCGGCCAAAACGTCGACTTTTTCAATATTTTCAGTTTCGTTCCCCGGCCTCGTTGATCAAATTCAAATGCATTTATATTTGTCAAAATACACATAAAACCGGCCAAATCGTCGACTTTTTCAATATTTTCAGTTTCGTTCCCTGGCCTGTTTGACCAAATTCAAATGCATTTATATGTGTCAAAGTACACATAAACCCGGCCAAAATGTCGACTTTTTCAATATTTTCAGTTTCGTTCCCCGACCTGGTTGATCAAATTTAAATGCATTTATATGTGTCAAAATACACATAAACCCGGCCAAAACGTCGACTTTTTCAATATTTTCAGTTTCGTGCCCTGGTTAGGTTGATCTTATTCAAATGCATTATTAAGCGTACAGTCACACACATAAACGGTAAAAACATCGATTTTCAATATTTTCAATTTCGTTCCCCGGCCTGTTTGATCAAATTTAAATGCATTTTTAAGCGTAAAGACACACATAAACGGTAAAAACATCGATTTCTTCCAAATTTTCAGTTTCGTCCCCGACCTGGTTGATGAAATTCAAATGCATTTATATGTGTCAATATACACATATAAACGGCCAAAACGTCGACTTTTTCAATATTTGCAGTTTCGTTCCCCGGCCGGGTCGATCTCATTCAAATGCATTTTTAAGCGTAAAGACACACACATAAAAGGTAAAAACATCGATATTTTCAATATTTTCAGTTTCGTTCCCCGGTCTGGTTGATCAAATTCAAATGCATTTATATTTGTCAAAATACACATAAAACCGGCCAAATCGTCGACTTTTTCAATATTTTCAGTATCGTTCCCTGGCCTGTTTGATCAAATTCAAATGCATTTATATGTGTCAAAATACACATAAAACCGGCCAAAATGTCGACTTTTTCAATATTTTCAGTTTCGTTCCCCGGTCTGGTTGATCAAATTCAAATGCATTTATATTTGTCAAAATACACATAAAACCGGCCAAATCGTCGACTTTTTCAATATTTTCAGTATCGTTCCCTGGCCTGTTTGATCAAAATCAAATGCATTTATATGTTTCAAAATACACATAAAACCGGCCAAAACGTCGACTTTTTCAATATTTTCAGTTTCGTTCCCCGGCCTCGTTGATCAAATTCAAATGCATTTATATTTGTCAAAATACACATAAAACCGGCCAAATCGTCGACTTTTTCAATATTTTCAGTTTCGTTCCCTGGCCTGTTTGACCAAATTCAAATGCATTTATATGTGTCAAAGTACACATAAACCCGGCCAAAATGTCGACTTTTTCAATATTTTCAGTTTCGTTCCCCGACCTGGTTGATCAAATTTAAATGCATTTATATGTGTCAAAATACACATAAACCCGGCCAAAACGTCGACTTTTTCAATATTTTCAGTTTCGTGCCCTGGTTAGGTTGATCTTATTCAAATGCATTATTAAGCGTACAGACACACACATAAACGGTAAAAACATCGATTTTCAATATTTTCAATTTCGTTCCCCGGCCTGTTTGATCAAATTTAAATGCATTTTTAAGCGTAAAGACACACATAAACGGTAAAAACATCGATTTCTTCCAAATTTTCAGTTTCGTCCCCGACCTGGTTGATGAAATTCAAATGCATTTATATGTGTCAATATACACATATAAACGGCCAAAACGTCGACTTTTTCAATATTTGCAGTTTCGTTCCCCGGCCGGGTCGATCTCATTCAAATGCATTTTTAAGCGTAAAGACACACACATAAAAGGTAAAAACATCGATATTTTCAATATTTTCAGTTTCGTTCCCCGGTCTGGTTGATCAAATTCAAATGCATTTATATTTGTCAAAATACACATAAAACCGGCCAAATCGTCGACTTTTTCAATATTTTCAGTATCGTTCCCTGGCCTGTTTGATCAAATTCAAATGCATTTATATGTGTCAAAATACACATAAAACCGGCCAAAATGTCGACTTTTTCAATATTTTCAGTTTCGTTCCCCGACCTGGTTGATCAAATTTAAATGCATTTATATGTGTCAAAATACACATAAAACCGGCCAAAACGTCGACTTTTTCAATATTTTCAGTATCGTGCCCCGGTTAGGTTGATCTTATTCAAATGCATTTTTAAGCGTAAAGACGCACACATAAACGGTAAAAACATTGATTTTCAATATTTTCAATTTCGTTCCCCGGCCTGTTTGATCAAATTTAAATGCATTTTTAAGCGTAAAGACACACATAAACGGTAAAAACATCGATTTCTTCCAAATTTTCAGTTTCGTCCCCGACCTGGTTGATGAAATTCAAATGCATTTATATGTGTCAAAATACACATATAAACGGCCAAAACGTCGACTTTTTCAATATTTGCAGTTTCGTTCCCCGGCCGGGTCGATCTCATTCAAATGCATTTTTAAGCGTAAAGACACACACATAAAAGGTAAAAACATCGATATTTTCAATATTTTCAGTTTCGTTCCCCGGTCTGGTTGATCAAATTCAAATGCATTTATATTTGTCAATATACACATAAAACCGGCCAAATCGTCGACTTTTTCAATATTTTCAGTATCGTTCCCTGGCCTGTTTGATCAAATTCAAATGCATTTATATGTGTCAAAATACACATAAAACCGGCCAAAATGTCGACTTTTTCAATATTTTCAGTTTCGTTCCCCGGTCTGGTTGATCAAATTCAAATGCATTTATATTTGTCAAAATACACATAAAACCGGCCAAATCGTCGACTTTTTCAATATTTTCAGTATCGTTCCCTGGCCTGTTTGATCAAAATCAAATGCATTTATATGTTTCAAAATACACATAAAACCGGCCAAAACGTCGACTTATTCAATATTTTCAGTTTCGTTCCCCGGCCTCGTTGATCAAATTCAAATGCATTTATATTTGTCAAAATACACATAAAACCGGCCAAATCGTCGACTTTTTCAATATTTTCAGTTTCGTTCCCTGGCCTGTTTGACCAAATTCAAATGCATTTATATGTGTCAAAGTACACATAAACCCGGCCAAAATGTCGACTTTTTCAATATTTTCAGTTTCGTTCCCCGACCTGGTTGATCAAATTTAAATGCATTTATATGTGTCAAAATACACATAAACCCGGCCAAAACGTCGACTTTTTCAATACTTTCAGTTTCGTGCCCTGGTTAGGTTGATCTTATTCAAATGCATTATTAAGCGTAAAGACACACACATAAACGGTAAAAACATCGATTTTCAATATTTTCAATTTTGTTCCCCGGCCTGGTTGATCAAATTTAAATGCATTTTTAAGCGTAAAGACACACATAAACGGTAAAAACATCGATTTCTTCCAAATTTTCAGTTTCGTCCCCGACCTGGTTGATGAAATTCAAATGCATTTATATGTGTCAAAATACACATATAAACGGCCAAAACGGCGACTTTTTCAATATTTGCAGTTTCGTTCCCGGGCCGGGTCGATCTCATTCAAATGCATTTTTAAGCGTAAAGACACACACATAAACGGTAATAACATCGATATTTTCAATATTTTCAGTTTCGTTCCCCGGCCTGGTTGATCAAATTCAAATGCATTTATATTTGTCAAAATACACATAAAACCGGCCAAATCGTCGACTTTTTCAATATTTTCAGTTTCGTTCCCTGGCCTGTTTGATCAAATTCAAATGCATTTATATGTGTCAAAATACACATAAAACCGGCCAAAATGTCGACTTTTTCAATATTTTCAGTTTCGTTCCCCGACCTAGTTGATCAAATTTAAATGCATTTATATGTGTCAAAATACACATAATACCGGCCAAAACGTCGACTTTTTCAATATTTTCAGTTTCGTGCTCCGGTTAGGTTGATCTTATTCAAATGCATTTTTAAGCGTAAAGACACACACATAAACGGTAAAAACATCGATATTTTCAATATTTTCAGTTTCGTTCCCCGGCCTGGTTGATCAAATTTAAATGCATTTATAAGTGTATACACACACATATAGACGGTCAAAACGTCGATTTATTCAATATTGTCAGTTTCGTGCCGCGGTTATGTTGATCTTATTCAAATGCATTTTTAAGCGTAAAGATACACACATAATCGGTAAAAACATTGATTTTCAATATTTTCAGTTTCGTTCATCGGCCGGGTAAATCAAAATCAAATGCATTTATATGTTTCAAAATACACATAAAACCGGCCAAAACGTCGACTTTTTCAATATTTTCAGTTTCGTGCCCCGGTTAGGTTGATCTCATTCAAATGCATTTTTAAGCGTAAAGACACACACATAAACGGTAAAAACATCGATATTTTCAATATTTTCAGTTTCGTTCCCCGGCCTGGTTGATCAAGTTCAAATGCATTTATATTTGTCAAAATACACATAAAACCGGCCAAATCGTCGACTTTTTCAATATTTTCAGTTTCGTTCCCTGGCCTGTTTGATCAAATTCAAATGCATTTGTATGTGTCAAAATACACATAAAACCGGCCAAAATGTCGACTTTTTCAATATTTTCGGTTTCGTTCCCCGACCTGGTTGATCAAATTTAAATGCATTTATATGTGTCAAAATACACATAAAACCGGCCAAAACGTCGACTTTTTCAATATTTTCAGTTTCGTGCCCCGGTTAGGTTGATCTTATTCATATGCATTTTTAAGCGTAAAGACACACACATAATCGGTAAAAACTTTGATTTTCAATATTTTCAGTTTCGTTCCCCGGCCGGGTTGATCACATTCTAATGCATTTTTAAGTGTATACACACATATAGACGGTAAAAACATCGATTTCTTCAAAATTTTCAGTTTCGTCCCCGACCTGCTTGATCAAATTCAAATGCATTTATATGTGTCAAAATACACATAAAACCGGCCAAAACGTCGACTTTTTCAAAATTTTCAGTTTCGTTCCCCGGCCGCGTTGATCGAGTTCAAATGCATTTATATGTGTGAAAATACACAGAATACTGACCAAAACAACTATGTTTATATAATTTTCAATTTTGATCCCCGGCCGGGCCGATTTCATTCATATGCATTTTTAAGCGTAAGGACACACATAAACGGTAAAAACATCGATTTTCAATATTTTCAGTTTCGTCCCCGGCCTGGTTGATCAAATTCAAATGCATTTATATGTGTGAAAATATACATAAAACCGGCCAAAACGTCGACTTTTTCAATATTTTCAATTTCGTGCCCCGGTTAGGTTGATCTTATTCAAATGCATTTTTAAGCGTAAAGACACACACATAAACGGTAAAAACATCGATTTCTTCAAAATTTTCAGTTTCGTCCCCGACCTGGTTGATCAAATTCAAATGCATTTATATTTGTCAAAATACACATAAAACCGGCAAAATCGTCGACTTTTTCAATATTTTCAGTTTCGTTCGCCGGCCGGGTAGATCAAATTCAAATGCATTTAATGTGTCAAAATACACATAAAACCGGCCAAAATGTCGACTTTTTCAATATTTTCAGTTTCGTGCCCCGGTTAGGTTGATCTTATTCAAATGCATTTTTAAGCGTAAAGACACACACATAAACGGTAAAAACATCGATTTTTTAATATTTTCAGTTACGTTCCCCGGCCTCGTTGATCAAATTCAAATGCATTTATATGTGTGAAAATATACATAAAACCGGCCAAAACGTCGACTTTTTCAATATTTTCAATTTCGTGCCCCGGTTAGGTTGATCTTATTCAAATGCATTTTTAAGCGTAAAAACACACACATAAACGGTAAAAACATCGATTTCTTCAAAATTTTCAGTTTCGTCCCCGACCTGGTTGATCAAATTCAAATGCATTTATATTTGTCAAAATACACATAAAACCGGCAAAATCGTCGACTTTTTCAATATTTTCAGTTTCGTTCCCTGGCCTGTTTGACCAAATTCAAATGCATTTATATGTGTCAAAATACACATAAAACCGGCCAACACGTCGACTTTTTCAATATTTTCAATTTCGTGCCCCGGTTAGGTTGATCTTATTCAAATGCATTTTTAAGCGTAAAGACACACACATAAACGGTAAAAACATCGATTTCTTCAAAATTTTCAGTTTCGTCCCCGACCTGGTTGATCAAATTCAAATGCATTTATATGTGTCAAAATACACATATAAACGGCCAAAACGTCGACTTTTTCAATATTTTCAGTTTCGTTCCCAGGCCGGGTCGATCTCATTCAAATGCATTTTTAAGCGTAATGAAACACACATAAACGGTAAAAACATCAATTTTTTCAATATTTTCAGTTTCGTTCCCCGGCCTGGTTGATCAAATTCAAATTCATTTATATGTGTCAAAATACACATAAAACCGGCCTAAACGTCGATTATTTCAATATTTTCTTTTTCGTTCGCCGGCCGGGTAGATCAAATTCAAATGCATTTATATGTGTCAAAATACACATATAAACGGCCAAAACGTCGACTTTTTCAATATTTTCAGTTTCGTTCCCAGGCCGGGTCGATCTCATTCAAATGCATTTTTAAGCGTAATGAAACACACATAAACGGTAAAAACATCAATTTTTTCAATATTTTCAGTTTCGTTCCCCGACCTGGTTGATCAAATTCAAATTCATTTATATGTGTCAAAATACACATAAAACCGGCCTAAACGTCGATTATTTCAATATTTTCTTTTTCGTTCGCCGGCCGGGTAGATCAAATTCAAATGCATTTAATGTGTCAAAATACACATATAAACGGCCAAAACGTCGACTTTTTCAATATTTTCAGTTTCGTTCCCCGGCCGGGTCGATCTCATTCAAATGCATTTTTAAGCGTAAAGACACACACATAAACGGTAAAAACATCGATTTTTTAATATTTTCAGTTACGTTCCCCGGCCTCGTTGATCAAATTCAAATGCATTTATATGTGTGAAAATATACATAAAACCGGCCAAAACGTCGACTTTTTCAATATTTTCAATTTCGTGCCCCGGTTAGGTTGATCTTATTCAAATGCATTTTTAAGCGTAAAGACACACACATAAACGGTAAAAACATCGATTTCTTCAAAATTTTCAGTTTCGTCCCCGACCTGGTTGATCAAATTCAAATGCACTTATATTTGTCAAAATACACATAATACCGGCCAAAACGTCGACTTTTTCAATATTTTCAGTTTCGTGCTCCGGTTAGGTTGATCTTATTCAAATGCATTTTTAAGCGTAAAGACACACACATAAACGGTAAAAACATCGATTTCTTCAAAATTTTCAGTTTCGTCCCCGACCTGGTTGATCAAATTCAAATGCATTTATATGTGTCAAAATACACATATAAACGGCCAAAACGTCGACTTTTTCAATATTTTCAGTTTCGTTCCCTGGCCGGGTCGATCTCATTCAAATGCATTTTCAAGCGTAAAGACACACACATAAACGGTAAAAACATCGATTTTTTCAATATTTTCAGTTTCGTTCCCCGGCCTGGTTGATCAAATTCAAATGCATTTATATGTGTGAAAATATACATAAAACCGGCCAAAACGTCGATTTTTTAAAAATTTTCAATTTCGTTCTCCGGCCGGGTCGATCTCATTCAAATGCATTTTTAAGCGTAAAGACACACACATAAACGGTAAAAACATCGACTTTTTCAATATTTTCAGTTTCGTTCCCCGGCCTGGTTGATCAAATTCAAATGCATTTATATTTGTCAAAATACACATAAAACCGGCCAAATCGTCGACTTTTTCAATATTTTCAGTTTCGTTCCCTGGCCTGTTTGACCAAATTCAAATGCATTTATATGTGTCAAAATACACATAAAACCGGCCAAAATGTCGACTTTTTCAATATTTTCAGTTTCGTGCCCCGGTTAGGTTGATCTTATTCAAATGCATTATTAAGCGTAAAGACACACACATAAACGGTAAAAACATCGATTTTTTCAATATTTTCAGTTTCGTTCCCCGGCCTGGTTGATCAAATTCAAATTCATTTATATGTGTCAAAATACACATAAAACCGGCCTAAACGTCGATTATTTCAATATTTTCTTTTTCGTTCGCCGGCCGGGTAGATCACATTCAAATGCAATTATATGTTTCAAAATACACATATAAACGGCCAAAACGTCGACTTTTTGAAAATTTTCAATTTCGTTCCCCGGCCTGGTTGATCAAATTTAAATGCATTTATAAGTGTATACACACACATAAACGGTAATAACATCGATATTTTCAATATTTTCAGTTTCGCTCCCCGGCCTGGTTGATCAAATTCAAATGCATTTATATTTGTCAAAATACACATAAAACCGGCCAAATCGTCGACTTTTTCAATATTTTCAGTTTCGTTCCCTGGCCTGTTTGATCACATTCAAATGCATTTATATGTGTCAAAATACACATAAAACCGGGCCAAAATGTCGACTTTTTCAATATTTGCAGTTTCGTTCCCCGACCTAGTTGATCAAATTTAAATGCATTTATATGTGTCAAAATACACATAATACCGGCCAAAACGTCGACTTTTTCAATATTTTCAGTTTCGTGCTCCGGTTAGGTTGATCTTATTCAAATGCATTTTTAAGCGTAAAGACGTACACATAAACGGTAAAAACATTGATTTTCAATATTTTCATTTTCGTTCATCGGCCGGGTTGATCAAATTTAAATGCATTTATATGTGTCAAAATACACATAAAACCGGCCAAAACGTCGACTTTTTCAATATTTTCAATTTCGTGCCCCGGTTAGGTTGGTCTTATTCAAATGCATTTTTAAGCGTAAAGACACACACATAAACGGTAAAAACATCGATTTCTTCAAAATTTTCAGTTTCGTCCCCGACCTGGTTGATCAAATGCAAATGCATTTATATGTGTCAAAATACACATATAAACGGCCAAAACGTCGACTTTTTCAATATTTTCAGTTTCGTTCCCAGGCCGGGTCGATCTCATTCAAATGCATTTTTAAGCGTAAAGACACACACATAAACGGTAAAAACATCGATTTTTTCAATATTTTCAGTTTCGTTCCCCGGCCTGGTTGATCAAATTCAAATGCATTTATATGTGTGAAAATATACATAAAACCGGCCAAAACGTCGATTTTTTAAAAATTTTCAATTTCGTTCCCCGGCCTCGTTGATCAAATTCAAATGCATTTTTTTGTGTCAAAATACACATAAAACCGGCCAAAACGTCGACTTTTTCAATATTTTCAGTTTCGTTCCCCGGCCGCGTTGATCGAGTTCAAATGCATTTATATGTGTGAAAATACACAGAATACTGACCAAAACAACTATGTTTATATAATTTTCAATTTTGATCCCCGGCCGGGCCGATTTCATTCATATGCATTTTTAAGCGTAAGGACACACATAAACGGTAAAAACATCGATTTTCAATAATTTCAGTTTCGTCTCCAGCCTGGTTGATCAAATTCAAATGCATTTATATGTGTCAAAATACACATATAAACGGCCAAAACGTCGACTTTTTCAATATTTTCAGTTTCGTTCTCAGGCCGGGTCGATCTCATTCAAATGCATTTTTAAGCGTAATGAAACACACATAAACGGTAAAAACATCAATTTTTTCAATATTTTCAGTTTCGTTCCCCGGCCTGGTTGATCAAATTCAAATTCATTTATATGTGTCAAAATACACATAAAACCGGCCTAAACGTCGATTATTTCAATATTTTCTTTTTCGTTCGCCGGCCGGGTTGATCAAATTCAAATGCATTTAATGGGTCAAAATACACATATAAACGGCCAAAACGTCGACTTTTTCAATATTTTCAGTTTCGTTCCCCGGCCGGGTCGATCTCATTCAAATGCATTTTTAAGCGTAAAGACACACACATAAACGGTAAAAACATCGATTTTTTAATATTTTCAGCTACGTTCCCCGGCCTCGTTGATCAAATTCAAATGCATTTATATGTGTGAAAATATACATAAAACCGGCCAAAACGTCGACTTTTTCAATATTTTCAATTTCGTGCCCCGGTTAGGTTGATCTTATTCAAATGCATTTTTAAGCGTAAAGACACACACATAAACGGTAAAAACATCGATTTCTTCAAAATTTTCAGTTTCGTCCCCGACCTGGTTGATCAAATTCAAATGCATTTATATTTGTCAAAATACACATAAAACCGGCAAAATCGTCGACTTTTTCAATATTTTCAGTTTCGTTCCCTGGCCTGTTTGACCAAATTCAAATGCATTTATATGTGTCAAAATACACATAAAACCGGCCAACACGTCGACTTTTTCAATATTTTCAATTTCGTGCCCCGGTTAGGTTGATCTTATTCAAATGCATTTTTAAGCGTAAAGACACACACATAAACGGTAAAAACATCGATTTCTTCAAAATTTTCAGTTTCGTCCCCGACCTGGTTGATCAAATTCAAATGCATTTATATGTGTCAAAATACACATATAAACGGCCAAAACGTCGACTTTTTCAATATTTTCAGTTTCGTTCCCAGGCCGGGTCGATCTCATTCAAATGCATTTTCAAGCGTAAAGACACACACATAAACGGTAAAAACATCGATTTTTTCAATATTTTCAGTTTCGTTCCCCGGCCTGGTTGATCAAATTCAAATGCATTTATATGTGTGAAAATATACATAAAACCGGCCAAAACGTCGATTTTTTAAAAATTTTCAATTTCGTTCCCCGGCCGGGTCGATCTCATTCAAATGCATTTTTAAGCGTAAAGACACACACATAAACGGTAAAAACATCGACTTTTTCAATATTTTCAGTTTCGTTCCCCGGCCTGGTTGATCAAATTCAAATGCATTTATATTTGTCAAAATACACATAAAACCGGCCAAATCGTCGACTTTTTCAATATTTTCAGTTTCGTGCCCCGGTTAGGTTGATCTTATTCAAATGCATTATTAAGCGTAAAGACACACACATAAACGGTAAAAACATCGATTTTTTCAATATTTTCAGTTTCGTTCCCCGGCCTGGTTGATCTAATTCAAATTCAGTTATATGTGTCAAAATACACATAAAACCGGCCTAAACGTCGATTATCTCAATATTTTCTTTTTCGTTCGCCGGCCGGGTAGATCACATTCAAATGCAATTATATGTTTCAAAATACACATATAAACGGCCAAAACGTCGACTTTTTCAAAATTTTCAATTTCGTTCCCCGGCCTGGTTGATCAAATTTAAATGCATTTATAAGTGTATACACACACATAAACGGTAATAACATCGATATTTTCAATATTTTCAGTTTCGCTCCCTGGCCTGGTTGATCAAATTCAAATGCATTTATATTTGTCAAAATACACATAAAACCGGCCAAATCGTCGACTTTTTCAATATTTTCAGTTTCGTTCCCTGGCCTGTTTGATCACATTCAAATGCATTTATATGTGTCAAAATACACATAAAACCGGCCAAAATGTCGACTTTTTCAATATTTTCAGTTTCGTTCCCTGGCCTGTTTGATCACATTCAAATGCATTTTTTTGTGTCAAATTACACATAAAACCGGCCAAAACGTCGACTTTTTCAATATTTTCAGTGTCGTTCCCCGGCCGGGCCGATTTCATTCATATGCATTTTTAAGCGTAAAGACACACATAAACGGTAAAAACATCGATATTTTCAATATTTCCAGTTTCGTTCCCCGGCCAGGTTGATCAAATTCAAATGCATTTATATTTGTCAAAATACACATAAAACCGGCCAAATAGTCGACTTTTTCAATATTTTCAGTTTCGTTCCCCGACCTAGTTGTTCAAATTTAAATGCATTTATATGTGTCAAAATACACATAATACCGGCCAAAACGTCGACTTTTTCAATATTTTCAGTTTCGTGCTCCGGTTAGGTTGATCTTATTCAAATGCATTTTTAAGCGTAAAGACGCACACATAAACGGTAAAAACATTGATTTTCAATATTTTCATTTTCGTTCATCGGCCGGGTTGATCAAATTTATATGCATTTATATGTGTCAAAATACACATAAAACCGGCCAAAACGTCGACTTTTTCAATATTTTCAATTTCGTGCCCCGGTTAGGTTGATCTTATTCAAATGCATTTTTAAGCGTATAGACACACACATAAACGGTAAAAACATCGATTTCTTCAAAATTTTCAGTTTCGTCCCCGACCTTGTTGATCAAATGCAAATGCATTTATATGTGTCAAAATACACATATAAACGGCCAAAACGTCTACTTTTTCAATATTTTCAGTTTCGTTCCCAGGCCGGGTCGATCTCATTCAAATGCATTTTTAAGCGTAAAGACACACACATAAACGGTAAAAACATCGATTTTTTCAATATTTTCAGTTTCGTTCCCCGGCCTGGTTGATCAAATTCAAATGCATTTATATGTGTGAAAATATACATAAAACCGGCCAAAACGTCGATTTTTTAAAAATTTTCAATTTCGTTCCCCGGCCGGGTTGATCAAATTCGAATGCATTTATATGTGTGAAAATACACATAAAACCGGCCAAAACGTCGACTTTTACATTATTTTCAGTTTCAATCCCCGGTCGGGTTGATTAAATTCAAATGCATTATTAAGCGTAAAGACACACACATAAACGGTACAAACATCGATTTTTTCAATATTTTCAGTTTCGTTCCCCGGCCTCGTTGATCAAATTCAAATGCATTTTTTTGTGTCAAAATACACATAAAACCGGCCAAAACGTCGACTTTTTCAATATTTTCAGTGTCGTTCCCCGGCCGGGTAGATCCAATTCAAATGCATTTATATGTGTGAAAATATACATATACCGGCCAAAACGTCGATTTTTTAAAAATTTTCAATTTCGTTCCCCGGCCGGGTTGATCAAATTCAAATGCATTTATATGTGTCAAAATACACATATAAACGGCCAAAACGTCGACTTTTTCAATATTTTCAGTGTCGTTCCCCGGCCGGGCCGATTTCATTCATATGCATTTTTAAGCGTAAAGACACACATAAACGGTAAAAACATCGATATTTTCAATATTTCCAGTTTCGTTCCCCGGCCAGGTTGATCAAATTCAAATGCATTTTTTTGTGTCAAAATACACATAAAACCGGCCAAAACGTCGACTTTTTCAATATTTTCAGTGTCGTTCTCCGGCCGGGCCGATTTCATTCATATGCATTTTTAAGCGTAAAGACACACATGAATGGTAAAAACATCGATTTTTTTAATATTTTCAGTTTCGTTCCCCGGCCTCGTTGATCAAATTCAAATGCATTTATATTTGTCAAAATACACATAAAACCGGCCAAATCGTCGACTTTTTCAATATTTTCAGTTTCGTTCCCTGGCCTGTTTGACCAAATTCAAATGCATTTATATGTGTCAAAATACACATAAAACCGGCCAAAATGTCGACTTTTTCAATATTTTCAGTTTCGTTGCCCGACCTGGTTGATCAAATTTAAATGCATTTTTTTGTGTCAAAACACACATAAAACCGGCCAAAACGTCGACTTTTTCAATATTATCAGTTTCGTTCCCCGGCCGGGTCGATCTCATTCAAATGCATTTTTAAGCGTAAAGACACACACATAAACGGTAAAAACATCGATTTTCAATATTTTCAATTTCGTTCCCCGGCCTGGTTGATCAAATTTAAATGCATTTTTAAGCGTAAAGACACACATAAACGGTAAAAACATCGATTTCTTCCAAATTTTCAGTTTCGTCCCCGACCTGGTTGATGAATTTCTAATGCATTTATATGTGTCAAAATACACATATAAACGGCCAAAACGTCGACTTTTTCAATATTTGCAGTTTCGTTCCCCGGCCGGGTCGATCTCATTCAAATGCATTTTTAAGCGTAAAGACACACACATAAAAGGTAAAAACATCGATATTTTCAATATTTTCAGTTTCGTTCCCCGGTCTGGTTGATCAAATTCAAATGCATTTATATTTGTCAAAATACACATAAAACCGGCCAAATCGTCGACTTTTTCAATATTTTCAGTATCGTTCCCTGGCCTGTTTGATCAAATTCAAATGCATTTATATGTGTCAAAATACACATAAAACCGGCCAAAATGTCGACTTTTTCAATATTTTCAGTTTCGTTCCCCGACCTGGTTGATCAAATTTAAATGCATTTATATGTGTCAAAATACACATAAAACCGGCCAAAACGTCGACTTTTTCAATATTTTCAGTTTCGTGCCCCGGTTAGGTTGATCTTATTCAAATGCATTTTTAAGCGTAAAGACGCACACATAAACGGTAAAAACATTGATTTTCAATATTTCAGTTTCGTTCATCGGCCGGGTAGATCAAAATCAAATGCATTTATATGTTTCAAAATACACATAAAACCGGCCAAAACGTCGACTTTTTCAATATTTTCAGTTTCGTTCCCCGGCCTCGTTGATCAAATTCAAATGCATTTATATTTGTCAAAATACACATAAAACCGGCCAAATCGTCGACTTTTTCAATATTTTCAGTTTCGTTCCCTGGCCTGTTTGACCAAATTCAAATGCATTTATATGTGTGAAAATACACATAAAACCGGCCAAAACGTCGACTTTTACATTATTTTCAGTTTCAATCCCCGGTCGGGTTGATTAAATTCAAATGCATTATTAAGCGTAAAGACACACACATAAACGGTACAAACATCGATTTTTTCAATATTTTCAGTTTCGTTCCCCGGCCTCGTTGATCAAATTCAAATGCATTTTTTTGTGTCAAAATACACATAAAACCGGCCAAAACGTCGACTTTTTCAATATTTTCAGTGTCGTTCCCCGGCCGGGTAGATCCAATTCAAATGCATTTATATGTGTGAAAATATACATATACCGGCCAAAACGTCGATTTTTTAAAAATTTTCAATTTCGTTCCCCGGCCGGGTTGATCAAATTCAAATGCATTTATATGTGTCAAAATACACATATAAACGGCCAAAACGTCGACTTTTTCAATATTTTCAGTGTCGTTCCCCGGCCGGGCCGATTTCATTCATATGCATTTTTAAGCGTAAAGACACACATAAACGGTAAAAACATCGATATTTTCAATATTTCCAGTTTCGTTCCCCGGCCAGGTTGATCAAATTTAAATGCATTTTTTTGTGTCAAAATACACATAAAACCGGCCAAAACGTCGACTTTTTCAATATTTTCAGTGTCGTTCTCCGGCCGGGCCGATTTCATTCATATGCATTTTTAAGCGTAAAGACACACATGAATGGTAAAAACATCGATTTTTTAATATTTTCAGTTTCGTTCCCCGGCCTGGTTGATCAAATTCAAATGCATTTATATTTGTCAAAATACACATAAAACCGGCCAAATCGTCGACTTTTTCAATATTTTCAGTTTCGTGCCCCGGTTAGGTTGATCTTATTCAAATGCATTATTAAGCGTAAAGACACACACATAAACGGTAAAAACATCGATTTTTTCAATATTTTCAGTTTCGTTCCCCGGCCTGGTTGATCTAATTCAAATTCAGTTATATGTGTCAAAATACACATAAAACCGGCCTAAACGTCGATTATTTCAATATTTTCTTTTTCGTTCGCCGGCCGGGTAGATCACATTCAAATGCAATTATATGTTTCAAAATACACATATAAACGGCCAAAACGTCGACTTTTTCAAAATTTTCAATTTCGTTCCCCGGCCTGGTTGATCAAATTTAAATGCATTTATAAGTGTATACACACACATAAACGGTAATAACATCGATATTTTCAATATTTTCAGTTTCGCTCCCCGGCCTGGTTGATCAAATTCAAATGCATTTATATTTGTCAAAATACACATAAAACCGGCCAAATCGTCGACTTTTTCAATATTTTCAGTTTCGTTCCCTGGCCTGTTTGATCACATTCAAATGCATTTATATGTGTCAAAATACACATAAAACCGGCCAAAATGTCGACTTTTTCAATATTTTCAGTTTCGTTCCCTGGCCTGTTTGATCACATTCAAATGCATTTTTTTGTGTCAAATTACACATAAAACCGGCCAAAACGTCGACTTTTTCAATATTTTCAGTGTCGTTCCCCGGCCGGGCCGATTTCATTCATATGCATTTTTAAGCGTAAAGACACACATAAACGGTAAAAACATCGATATTTTCAATATTTCCAGTTTCGTTCCGCGGCCAGGTTGATCAAATTCAAATGCATTTATATTTGTCGAAATACACATAAAACCGGCCAAATAGTCGACTTTTTCAATATTTTCAGTTTCGTTCCCCGACCTAGTTGTTCAAATTTAAATGCATTTATATGTGTCAAAATACACATAATACCGGCCAAAACGTCGACTTTTTCAATATTTTCAGTTTTGTGCTCCGGTTAGGTTGATCTTATTCAAATGCATTTTTAAGCGTAAAGACGCACACATAAACGGTAAAAACATTGATTTTCAATATTTTCATTTTCGTTCATCGGCCGGGTTGATCAAATTTATATGCATTTATATGTGTCAAAATACACATAAAACCGGCCAAAACGTCGACTTTTTCAATATTTTCAATTTCGTGCCCCGGTTAGGTTGATCTTATTCAAATGCATTTTTAAGCGTATAGACACACACATAAACGGTAAAAACATCGATTTCTTCAAAATTTTCAGTTTCGTCCCCGACCTTGTTGATCAAATGCAAATGCATTTATATGTGTCAAAATACACATATAAACGGCCAAAACGTCTACTTTTTCAATATTTTCAGTTTCGTTCCCAGGCCGGGTCGATCTCATTCAAATGCATTTTTAAGCGTAAAGACACACACATAAACGGTAAAAACATCGATTTTTTCAATATTTTCAGTTTCGTTCCCCGGCCTGGTTGATCAAATTCAAATGCATTTATATGTGTGAAAATATACATAAAACCGGCCAAAACGTCGATTTTTTAAAAATTTTCAATTTCGTTCCCCGGCCGGGTTGATCAAATTCGAATGCATTTATATGTGTGAAAATACACATAAAACCGGCCAAAACGTCGACATTTACATTATTTTCAGTTTCAATCCCCGGTCGGGTTGATTAAATTCAAATGCATTATTAAGCGTAAAGACACACACATAAACGGTACAAACATCGATTTTTTCAATATTTTCAGTTTCGTTCCCCGGCCTCGTTGATCAAATTCAAATGCATTTTTTTGTGTCAAAATACACATAAAACCGGCCAAAACGTCGACTTTTTCAATATTTTCAGTGTCGTTCCCCGGCCGGGTAGATCCAATTCAAATGCATTTATATGTGTGAAAATATACATATACCGGCCAAAACGTCGATTTTTTAAAAATTTTCAATTTCGTTCCCCGGCCGGGTTGATCAAATTCAAATGCATTTATATGTGTCAAAATACACATATAAACGGCCAAAACGTCGACTTTTTCAATATTTTCAGTGTCGTTCCCCGGCCGGGCCGATTTCATTCATATGCATTTTTAAGCGTAAAGACACACATAAACGGTAAAAACATCGATATTTTCAATATTTCCAGTTTCGTTCCCCGGCCAGGTTGATCAAATTCAAATGCATTTTTTTGTGTCAAAATACACATAAAACCGGCCAAAACGTCGACTTTTTCAATATTTTCAGTGTCGTTCTCCGGCCGGGCCGATTTCATTCATATGCATTTTTAAGCGTAAAGACACACATGAATGGTAAAAACATCGATTTTTTTAATATTTTCAGTTTCGTTCCCCGGCCTCGTTGATCAAATTCAAATGCATTTATATTTGTCAAAATACACATAAAACCGGCCAAATCGTCGACTTTTTCAATATTTTCAGTTTCGTTCCCTGGCCTGTTTGACCAAATTCAAATGCATTTATATGTGTCAAAATACACATAAAACCGGCCAAAATGTCGACTTTTTCAATATTTTCAGTTTCGTTGCCCGACCTGGTTGATCAAATTTAAATGCATTTTTTTGTGTCAAAACACACATAAAACCGGCCAAAACGTCGACTTTTTCAATATTATCAGTTTCGTTCCCCGGCCGGGTCGATCTCATTCAAATGCATTTTTAAGCGTAAAGACACACACATAAACGGTAAAAACATCGATTTTCAATATTTTCAATTTCGTTCCCCGGCCTGGTTGATCAAATTTAAATGCATTTTTAAGCGTAAAGACACACATAAACGGTAAAAACATCGATTTCTTCCAAATTTTCAGTTTCGTCCCCGACCTGGTTGATGAATTTCTAATGCATTTATATGTGTCAAAATACACATATAAACGGCCAAAACGTCGACTTTTTCAATATTTGCAGTTTCGTTCCCCGGCCGGGTCGATCTCATTCAAATGCATTTTTAAGCGTAAAGACACACACATAAAAGGTAAAAACATCGATATTTTCAATATTTTCAGTTTCGTTCCCCGGTCTGGTTGATCAAATTCAAATGCATTTATATTTGTCAAAATACACATAAAACCGGCCAAATCGTCGACTTTTTCAATATTTTCAGTATCGTTCCCTGGCCTGTTTGATCAAATTCAAATGCATTTATATGTGTCAAAATACACATAAAACCGGCCAAAATGTCGACTTTTTCAATATTTTCAGTTTCGTTCCCCGACCTGGTTGATCAAATTTAAATGCATTTATATGTGTCAAAATACACATAAAACCGGCCAAAACGTCGACTTTTTCAATATTTTCAGTTTCGTGCCCCGGTTAGGTTGATCTTATTCAAATGCATTTTTAAGCGTAAAGACGCACACATAAACGGTAAAAACATTGATTTTCAATATTTTCAGTTTCGTTCATCGGCCGGGTAGATCAAAATCAAATGCATTTATATGTTTCAAAATACACATAAAACCGGCCAAAACGTCGACTTTTTCAATATTTTCAGTTTCGTTCCCCGGCCTCGTTGATCAAATTCAAATGCATTTATATTTGTCAAAATACACATAAAACCGGCCAAATCGTCGACTTTTTCAATATTTTCAGTTTCGTTCCCTGGCCTGTTTGACCAAATTCAAATGCATTTATATGTGTGAAAATACACATAAAACCGGCCAAAACGTCGACTTTTACATTATTTTCAGTTTCAATCCCCGGTCGGGTTGATTAAATTCAAATGCATTATTAAGCGTAAAGACACACACATAAACGGTACAAACATCGATTTTTTCAATATTTTCAGTTTCGTTCCCCGGCCTCGTTGATCAAATTCAAATGCATTTTTTTGTGTCAAAATACACATAAAACCGGCCAAAACGTCGACTTTTTCAATATTTTCAGTGTCGTTCCCCGGCCGGGTAGATCCAATTCAAATGCATTTATATGTGTGAAAATATACATATACCGGCCAAAACGTCGATTTTTTAAAAATTTTCAATTTCGTTCCCCGGCCGGGTTGATCAAATTCAAATGCATTTATATGTGTCAAAATACACATATAAACGGCCAAAACGTCGACTTTTTCAATATTTTCAGTGTCGTTCCCCGGCCGGGCCGATTTCATTCATATGCATTTTTAAGCGTAAAGACACACATAAACGGTAAAAACATCGATATTTTCAATATTTCCAGTTTCGTTCCCCGGCCAGGTTGATCAAATTTAAATGCATTTTTTTGTGTCAAAATACACATAAAACCGGCCAAAACGTCGACTTTTTCAATATTTTCAGTGTCGTTCTCCGGCCGGGCCGATTTCATTCATATGCATTTTTAAGCGTAAAGACACACATGAATGGTAAAAACATCGATTTTTTTAATATTTTCAGTTTCGTTCCCCGGCCTGGTTGATCAAATTCAAATGCATTTATATTTGTCAAAATACACATAAAACCGGCCAAATCGTCGACTTTTTCAATATTTTCAGTTTCGTGCCCCGGTTAGGTTGATCTTATTCAAATGCATTATTAAGCGTAAAGACACACACATAAACGGTAAAAACATCGATTTTTTCAATATTTTCAGTTTCGTTCCCCGGCCTGGTTGATCTAATTCAAATTCAGTTATATGTGTCAAAATACACATAAAACCGGCCTAAACGTCGATTATTTCAATATTTTCTTTTTCGTTCGCCGGCCGGGTAGATCACATTCAAATGCAATTATATGTTTCAAAATACACATATAAACGGCCAAAACGTCGACTTTTTCAAAATTTTCAATTTCGTTCCCCGGCCTGGTTGATCAAATTTAAATGCATTTATAAGTGTATACACACACATAAACGGTAATAACATCGATATTTTCAATATTTTCAGTTTCGCTCCCCGGCCTGGTTGATCAAATTCAAATGCATTTATATTTGTCAAAATACACATAAAACCGGCCAAATCGTCGACTTTTTCAATATTTTCAGTTTCGTTCCCTGGCCTGTTTGATCACATTCAAATGCATTTATATGTGTCAAAATACACATAAAACCGGCCAAAATGTCGACTTTTTCAATATTTTCAGTTTCGTTCCCTGGCCTGTTTGATCACATTCAAATGCATTTTTTTGTGTCAAATTACACATAAAACCGGCCAAAACGTCGACTTTTTCAATATTTTCAGTGTCGTTCCCCGGCCGGGCCGATTTCATTCATATGCATTTTTAAGCGTAAAGACACACATAAACGGTAAAAACATCGATATTTTCAATATTTCCAGTTTCGTTCCGCGGCCAGGTTGATCAAATTCAAATGCATTTATATTTGTCGAAATACACATAAAACCGGCCAAATAGTCGACTTTTTCAATATTTTCAGTTTCGTTCCCCGACCTAGTTGTTCAAATTTAAATGCATTTATATGTGTCAAAATACACATAATACCGGCCAAAACGTCGACTTTTTCAATATTTTCAGTTTTGTGCTCCGGTTAGGTTGATCTTATTCAAATGCATTTTTAAGCGTAAAGACGCACACATAAACGGTAAAAACATTGATTTTCAATATTTTCATTTTCGTTCATCGGCCGGGTTGATCAAATTTATATGCATTTATATGTGTCAAAATACACATAAAACCGGCCAAAACGTCGACTTTTTCAATATTTTCAATTTCGTGCCCCGGTTAGGTTGATCTTATTCAAATGCATTTTTAAGCGTATAGACACACACATAAACGGTAAAAACATCGATTTCTTCAAAATTTTCAGTTTCGTCCCCGACCTTGTTGATCAAATGCAAATGCATTTATATGTGTCAAAATACACATATAAACGGCCAAAACGTCTACTTTTTCAATATTTTCAGTTTCGTTCCCAGGCCGGGTCGATCTCATTCAAATGCATTTTTAAGCGTAAAGACACACACATAAACGGTAAAAACATCGATTTTTTCAATATTTTCAGTTTCGTTCCCCGGCCTGGTTGATCAAATTCAAATGCATTTATATGTGTGAAAATATACATAAAACCGGCCAAAACGTCGATTTTTTAAAAATTTTCAATTTCGTTCCCCGGCCGGGTTGATCAAATTCGAATGCATTTATATGTGTGAAAATACACATAAAACCGGCCAAAACGTCGACATTTACATTATTTTCAGTTTCAATCCCCGGTCGGGTTGATTAAATTCAAATGCATTATTAAGCGTAAAGACACACACATAAACGGTACAAACATCGATTTTCTCAATATTTTCAGTTTCGTTCCCCGGCCTCGTTGATCAAATTCAAATGCATTTTTTTGTGTCAAAATACACATAAAACCGGCCAAAACGTCGACTTTTTCAATATTTTCAGTGTCGTTCCCCGGCCGGGTAGATCCAATTCAAATGCATTTATATGTGTGAAAATATACATATACCGGCCAAAACGTCGATTTTTTAAAAATTTTCAATTTCGTTCCCCGGCCGGGTTGATCAAATTCAAATGCATTTATATGTGTCAAAATACACATATAAACGGCCAAAACGTCGACTTTTTCAATATTTTCAGTGTCGTTCCCCGGCCGGGCCGATTTCATTCATATGCATTTTTAAGCGTAAAGACACACATAAACGGTAAAAACATCGATATTTTCAATATTTCCAGTTTCGTTCCCCGGCCAGGTTGATCAAATTCAAATGCATTTTTTTGTGTCAAAATACACATAAAACCGGCCAAAACGTCGACTTTTTCAATATTTTCAGTGTCGTTCTCCGGCCGGGCCGATTTCATTCATATGCATTTTTAAGCGTAAAGACACACATGAATGGTAAAAACATCGATTTTTTTAATATTTTCAGTTTCGTTCCCCGGCCTCGTTGATCAAATTCAAATGCATTTATATTTGTCAAAATACACATAAATCCGGCCAAATCGTCGACTTTTTCAATATTTTCAGTTTCGTTCCCTGGCCTGTTTGACCAAATTCAAATGCATTTATATGTGTCAAAATACACATAAAACCGGCCAAAATGTCGACTTTTTCAATATTTTCAGTTTCGTTGCCCGACCTGGTTGATCAAATTTAAATGCATTTTTTTGTGTCAAAACACACATAAAACCGGCCAAAACGTCGACTTTTTCAATATTATCAGTTTCGTTCCCCGGCCGGGTCGATCTCATTCAAATGCATTTTTAAGCGTAAAGACACACACATAAACGGTAAAAACATCGATTTTCAATATTTTCAATTTCGTTCCCCGGCCTGGTTGATCAAATTTAAATGCATTTTTAAGCGTAAAGACACACATAAACGGTAAAAACATCGATTTCTTCCAAATTTTCAGTTTCGTCCCCGACCTGGTTGATGAATTTCTAATGCATTTATATGTGTCAAAATACACATATAAACGGCCAAAACGTCGACTTTTTCAATATTTGCAGTTTCGTTCCCCGGCCGGGTCGATCTCATTCAAATGCATTTTTAAGCGTAAAGACACACACATAAAAGGTAAAAACATCGATATTTTCAATATTTTCAGTTTCGTTCCCCGGTCTGGTTGATCAAATTCAAATGCATTTATATTTGTCAAAATACACATAAAACCGGCCAAATCGTCGACTTTTTCAATATTTTCAGTATCGTTCCCTGGCCTGTTTGATCAAATTCAAATGCATTTATATGTGTCAAAATACACATAAAACCGGCCAAAATGTCGACTTTTTCAATATTTTCAGTTTCGTTCCCCGACCTGGTTGATCAAATTTAAATGCATTTATATGTGTCAAAATACACATAAAACCGGCCAAAACGTCGACTTTTTCAATATTTTCAGTTTCGTGCCCCGGTTAGGTTGATCTTATTCAAATGCATTTTTAAGCGTAAAGACGCACACATAAACGGTAAAAACATTGATTTTCAATATTTTCAGTTTCGTTCATCGGCCGGGTAGATCAAAATCAAATGCATTTATATGTTTCAAAATACACATAAAACCGGCCAAAACGTCGACTTTTTCAATATTTTCAGTTTCGTTCCCCGGCCTCGTTGATCAAATTCAAATGCATTTATATTTGTCAAAATACACATAAAACCGGCCAAATCGTCGACTTTTTCAATATTTTCAGTTTCGTTCCCTGGCCTGTTTGACCAAATTCAAATGCATTTATATGTGTCAAAGTACACATAAACCCGGCCAAAATGTCGACTTTTTCAATATTTTCAGTTTCGTTCCCCGACCTGGTTGATCAAATTTAAATGCATTTATATGTGTCAAAATACACATAAACCCGGCCAAAACGTCGACTTTTTCAATACTTTCAGTTTCGTGCCCTGGTTAGGTTGATCTTATTCAAATGCATTATTAAGCGTAAAGACACACACATAAACGGTAAAAACATCGATTTTCAATATTTTCAATTTCATTCCCCGGCCTGGTTGATCAAATTTAAATGCATTTTTAAGCGTAAAGACACACATAAACGGTAAAAACATCGATTTCTTCCAAATTTTCAGTTTCGTCCCCGACCTGGTTGATGAAATTCAAATGCATTTATATGTGTCAAAATACACATATAAACGGCCAAAACGTCGACTTTTTCAATATTTGCAGTTTCGTTCCCCGGCCGGGTCGATCTCATTCAAATGCATTTTTAAGCGTAAAGACACACACATAAACGGTAAAAACATCGATATTTTCAATATTTTCAGGTTCGTTCCCTGGCCTGTTTGATCAAATTCAAATGCATTTATATGTGTCAAAATACACATAAAACCGGCCAAAATGTCGACTTTTTCAATATTTTCAGTTTCGTTCCCCGACCTGGTTGATCAAATTTAAATGCATTTATATGTGTCAAAATACACATAAAACCGGCCAAAACGTCGACTTTTCCAATATTTTCAGCTTCGTTCCCCGACCTGGTTGATCAAATTTAAATGCATTTATATGTGTCAAAATACACATAAACCCGGCCAAAACGTCGACTTTTTCAATATTTTCAGTTTCGTGCCCTGGTTAGGTTGATCTTATTCAAATGCATTATTAAGCGTAAAGACACACACATAAACGGTAAAAACATCGATTTTCAATATTTTCAATTTCGTTCCCCGGCCTGGTTGATCAAATTTAAATGCATTTTTAAGCGTAAAGACACACATAAACGGTAAAAACATCGATTTCTTCCAAATTTTCAGTTTCGTTCCCCGGCCGGGTTGATCACATTCTAATGCATTTTTAAGTGTATACACACACATATAGACGGTCTAAACGTCGGTTTTTTCAATATTGTCAGTTTCGTGCCCCGGTTAGGTTGATCTTATTCAAATGCATTTTTAAGCGTAAAGACACACACATAAACGGTAAAAACATCGATTTCTTCAAAATTTTCAGTTTCGTTCCCGGCCTGGTTGATCAAATTCAAATGCATTTATATGTGTTAAAATACACATATAAACGGCCAAAACGTCGACTTTTTCAATATTTTCAGTTTCGTTCCCCTGCCGGGTCGATCTCATTCAAATGCATTTTTAAGCGTAAAGACACACACATAAACGGTAAAAACATCGATATTTTCAATATTTTCAGTTTCTTTCCCCGGCCTGGTTGATCAAATTCAAATGCATTTATATGTGTGAAAATACACTGTGACGGAAATCGTCACACAATCTATTCACGACGAATAGAATATTTAAAATCCTGTTAAATGTGGAGCCTATGGTATGTCAAGGCCAACCGACGACATTTGTTTACAAAATCAAGTGTACAATTACTCGCGCAATAGTACGTGGGGATGAGAGCGCGAGAATGTGTGTGTGTTTCCCACTCTCATTCCTTTTTCGAAAATTAGGCGATTGCCTAATTAGTACGTCCCGATCCGCCGCTCGAGGCGGACAAACTTATCCGGACCGATCGAAAGTTTTTCGGCTAAGAAAAGGCGCGTGAGGCGCAAAGCCGTCGGAACCCGGAACATCCTCGTGAGTGAGCCGCGAGTGAGTCGGTGTGTGTTAAGGACGGGAAGTGTTGGTGTGAGTGCGGACGCGGATCGCGAGGCACTCGCCGCGGCACAGGGCCGCCTTCCACCACCGCAGCCGACGTCGTCCTCCGTTGCCCAGGAGGACAAAAGGGACACGGATCGGCTGGGCCATCCACGGCGCGCACCCCGGTAAGTTGTGCTTATATTACCGTGCGTTCCCCCCTTTCCCCCGAGTGTATGAGAGTGTGCACATCGGGAATGTATTCGGGTACGCCGGTACCTGAATAGCGGAGATCGGAAGAGTCAACCGCAGGCGAGGTTCTCGATCCGGTTGGCTCCCGATACTTCCGCCCGCGCGAAACAACCTTTGTCGCGGCACACGGCCCGGATGGCCAAATGTTAAATTATATAAAATAAATGTTTCATTCATTTTATTTTAACTGAGTGTGTTTATTGTGTTCTCCCCGCTCCCGCCGACATCCTTTAATTTTTTATAAATAGTGTCGAGGCAAGGAGGATTGCCCGAATCCTCTACACCGATCGTCCCAGCGAACTCGCGTTCCTGGCGACAGCCCGCAGTTCGAATAAATAAATAAATAATTGTGTGCGCGGTATTGGGTGACGCGGCCCAACGGTTTTTATTAATTACATTAATTAATTAATTGAATCGGGTACGCGAATACCACGTCACAAATGGCGACCGTGACAGGACTTTCGGTTTCGTCCTCAACGATTTTAAATTAAAGTAAAATTTGTCGGCCATCTTTTCGCGCGCGAGAAGTGTCGCGGCGAAACGTGAGCGGGTTGAGTTAGAGAGAGAGAGTGAGAGTGAGTTGTACGAGTTAAAGTGAGAGAGAGAGAGAGAGAGAGAGCGCGAGAGACGGCGTGTGAGACGCGTCTCTATACCGGAGTATTCCCCCTCTTGCTCGGGTATCCGAGGAGAGGTGTACACCGGTATATCGAGAGAGAGTTCGCGCGCGACCATGTTTAGCCGGAAGCGCCCGATCTCACCGAGATCGGTCTCTCTCGATCGCAAGCTTGACGGGAGATCTTTGCTTAGCTTGTGTGGGAGCGGCAAAGTAGGGAGAGAGTAGCTTGCGCCGCGGATCGCGGGCAGCGAGAATCCCCCCCCGAATAGAGCAAAGGAAAGACTTCGCGAGAGCCGATCATCATCGGCTCTCTCCGATTGCGCCCGCGAGTGGGAGTGAGAGAGAGAATCCCTAGTCGCGGGGAATCGGAGTAGGTGCTAGGCGGGCTATAGGTGTGTGAGTGAGAGAGATAGCGCGATCGCCTAGCCCCTTCGCGTGTACTAAGTCTTCGCAGCTGGTTTCGCCGAGAGAAACCACTGCGGCGAATTATTTTATTTAATCCTAATAAAATAGATTCGTTCCCGCGCGGGGTCTATTTTATATTTATGGTGTGTGAGAGTTTAAAATAGATTCTTTCGGGAGAGGTAGCTGCCCCACCCCTCCTCCCTTTTAAAGAAAATTATAATAATTGTTTTCTCTTTATACGGGACGCGGCAATTTAATTGGTTGTTTTTTTGAGTTCGAGAGCGAAATTTCGTTGTTGCTTTCTCCCCTCCCTGACCCACGCATATATTATATATAGTAATTATAATTTAATAATTGTGTTTATTATTTATTACTATTTATTTTTATAATATATGTATCATTTTATTTGTTTGTGAATAAAATATATTTTACAACTATTGTTAATTATTTAGACTTGTTTGCAAGTTAAATAATTAACATTAAGTAACTTTGTGTGAATCAGCCGCGTTGTAATATTAATTATTTAAACTCGTGTGTGAGTAAAATAATTAAAATTATATTTATTGCAATTATCTGACAGTGATTATTCAATTTAATATTTTGTATTTATTGAGTGTTACTGTTCACGTTACTTGTAATATATTTTTGTAAATTTGGAGTGTGAGAAAATTTTTTTTTATAACTCGTGTTAATTGTTTAGACTTTTTGCAAGTTAAACAATTAATGTTAAGTATCTTTGTGTGATTGTTCCGCAAAGATACGAGAGTTGTAAAATATAATTATTTAGACTCGAGAGTAGGTTAAATAATTGAATTTTTTTCATGTATTTTAATGATCGGCATTTAACCTAATATTTCGTATTCGTTATTTGCCGTGAAATTTTAATATATGTAAAAAACTTTTTTTCTCTTTTTGTGTGTTTAAATTATATCTCCACACATTTACCAATTATTTAGACTTGTTTGTTAGTTAAATAATTGGTTATAATTTTTTTAGTGTGTTTGATTAAAATAATTCGGTGTATAAATTTAATTGTTTAGACTTGTTAGCAAGTTAAATAATTAAATTTTCATTTCCTTTTCATTCAATTTATTTTAAAAAGGAAAATATAAATTATTTCAACTTGGTAGCAACATAAATTATTTATTTAGTCCTTTTTAGGATAAAATAAATATATTTCGCTGAAAAATTGTTGTTTGGGACGACAATTAGTGAAATAAGTATTTTTGTTGCAAACCATACGGGATTTACAACATTTAGTAAATACCCGTATTGTTGAAATAATTTAATTAAATTTGTGTTTGTAGTGTAGTGTAAATTATAAAGGAAATTTTTTTTTGTTGTTTTGGGCTTGGAAAAGCAAAATAATAAATAGTGTCTTGGTGTGTGTGAATCACAAGACACTGTATTTATTTTTATATTTCTTTTAAAATTAATTATTTAGGCTCGTTAGTGAGATAAATAATTTAATTTTCTTTTCTTTTCTTCCTTTATAATTTGGTGTTCTGTATTTATTAATAGATTGAAACTTTAATTATTTCAATTTCCATAACAAAATAAATTCTTTTCGCCAGTGAGGAATCTTTTGGATTATAACTGGCGAGAGAGATATTTTGGGAAATCGTCAAATTTACCATTACTGGTAAATTACCGACGATATTGAAATAATTTGGAGATTTCTTTTTGTTAATAATTAATTATTTTTGCTTGCAGAAGCAATTGTATAGAGTCTTGGTGCGTGTGAGTCGCAAGACACTATTATAAACATTAATTATTTAGAATTGTGAGTAAGTTAAATAATTAATTTTAATTTGGTGCAAGTGTTAAGTGTGTGATTTGCCACAACTTTAACCAACAAAATTTAATTATTTTGTCCTTCTAAGGACGAAATAAATTTCTTTTAAAGAAAATCTTTTGGATTTTAATTAAGTGAATTAATTTTGTTGGTACACTAGTCGGTGCATATTTACAATTTATTGTAATTAAGCCGACACCAAATTTTTTTTTACTCGTTGGGAGTAATAATTATTTTATTGTGGTGAGTCCAATAAAATAATTTCCAATTGAAAATTGGATACTTCCGAAGTATTTGAAACACTAGGGATTTCATCTGAAATCCCGGTTGAGAGTACTTCTCCCGACGTAACACGTCGGCTGCTGCTGGTCAAAAAAATAATGGCCAGCAGCTATGAAGCCCGAATGGCCCAGCTTATGCGTGAATCACGCATAGCTAGGGATATTCGTCGGGAAACGAAGAAGCTTCCGATTGAGGCAGAGTATGCCCAATTGGAGCATCTGAGTTTAAACGCAAATGGCGACGAGGCGAAGTGCCGCGAACGCCTTTTGCGTCACCGGATAAGATGTGTAGACATTAATTTGGAAATACCATGGTTCCCTGAATACGATGAGAATGTAAGGGCAGAGCCTGCACATAAACCTCTAGTATGTCAGGAACTGTGGGAAATTAGGAAACCCCGTTCCAGGAAAGGGAGTGTGGTCCCATCAGGAACGGAAGTTTCCTGCGAGTCCGAAATGTCGGATCGCGAAAGGGTTGCTAGTGACAGAGCACCTATTCCTGAAGAAGATGGAACTCTGTCACCAAGTGGTCAGTATAGAAACTCGCCAATGAGTACTGCACAAAGCCCGAGGTTGGCATCAACAGGTGCTATACCTAAACGGTTTGGTGAGGTACTGGGAGCAAACATGACCACGACTGCAATCCCTTATGTTCCTGTTTCGGTGGCTGCAACTTCGTGCACAACCACTACGTCGACGGTTACGACCGTGACGACTGCTCAACTCGGAGGTTTTTATGCACCCGCACATTACCTCCCAATTGAAGAGCAGAGAAACAGCGGACATCCTGGTAGAGAGAGTGAAGTGCCAACACAACATTTTGGCTTGGGTTCGCAGACGGAAGCCGACCGTCGTACGTCACGAGGATACACCTCTAGACAATACGACATCAGGCAACCCGAGGCTAATACAACCGAACGCCAATTTGTTGATGATAGGAATGGACATGACCTTCCTAATGACGTCAGTGTTCAATCTTACGAAAAACCGAGGTTTGAACAGAGACGTCGTGAGACCTCTTCTAAGACTTGTGAAGGACAAGATAGAAGAGTGAGGCGTGAATACACGACTCCAAACAGAAAGTCACGATACCATCGTTCTGTGAGTAGAGCCTCAAGCGACGATGAACGTCGTGACAGCTGTATGGAGAGACGTACTCATAAACGTCAGTCCAACCGTAAACTCGACGACCGAGCACAGCCGGAAATTCCGGAGCAAGATCACAGAGAGAGGTCGGACAGACGTAGAGAAACGCCTCGAGAGAAACGTGCGGTGGCCACTTGCGATCAGAGTACTCAGACGGATTCGTCCGATGGGTATCAGTCTGATCGCGAACCTGCTCGTGGGAGATCCGATTCTCGTAGGGCGGCTGAAGGCCGCAAGAGAATAGGAATCCCTCTACCAGCAGGCGTAGCAGTTCCCGGACGGATAATAGAGATGACCGTCGGGAAAGAGAATCCTACGAGGCCAAGCCAAGGTATCGTGAAGACGATAACCGAACGCACGATCGGACAGGGTGCGCACGAGAGCTGCGTATCTGGAACATGTCCTTTGATGGTGAGACCAAAAAGGACGCGGAAGAGTTTCTGAACCGTTTACACGATTTCAGAAATGACAACGAGTTCTCAGATCGCAGGATGTTCAGTGCCCTGCCCAATGTGTTCTCAAAATCAGCACTGTTCTGGTATAGAACAGTTCAGCCATCTCTCCGAGATTGGCGTGATTTTGAGATCGAGTTCCTAAATGAGTATGGCCGTATCATAAATGACGAAGATTTACTCATGGAACTTCGATCAAGAACACAAAATGAGGGAGAAAAGGCTACGACGTTCTTGAACTGTTTCAGAGCGATCGTAAATAAGTTTAAATGCCCTCCCTCATTAGAACAACAGGTGAAGATGGCCTACTCGCAGATGAGGCCAGATTACCGTAGGTACATACCAGTACGACAATTCAGGAATTTCTCTGATTTGACAAGCTACGGTAAAGAGTACGAGCAGCATTTAACATGGGACACGAAATTCTCCAGTTCCAACGTTAAGCGCGAGAAGCTCGTACCAGAAGCTTTTCCGAAACAGAGTGGTGCAGCACGAGTTTCGGGTAAAGTGGCGACTGTTACCGAAAAGAGTAAGGATGAGTCTTCTCATTCGGATAAACAGTCGTCTAAGAAAACTATTAAGAAGAAGAGCAAGAAAAGTGCGAAAAACTCGCCAAACTCTTCTTCAAGCGAATACGAAGCAGCCGCTGTGTACGGTACTTCCAACGTCGCTAATAGTTTTCAGAAACGATACGGCAAGTCGAATAATGGAGTGTGTGCCCCCAATTCGAAATCCGTATCGTACATGCCTGTTTCTCAACAGTCACCTGGGCAACAAAAACAGAGCTCGGGCAAAAGAGAAAGACGTGTTTTGACGAATTCTCAACTGCCCCAGCAAAATGCTTTTGTCCCACAAATGGCACAAAACCTGGTGAGGTATGTGCAACACATAGGCGACGGCAGTAAACCCAACGAACCTGAGTACCAACTTTGTCGGCGTGTGTTTCACATGCCAAAAAGTCGGTCATAGGTCGTCGGATTGCCCGAGCCGATCATGCTACCGATGCGGAAACATTGGGCACTCCGCTGAGCAGTGCTCTACCGAATTGGTAGCAAAGGAGTGCCAGCTGTGTGGAACTAGTAGCGTTACACTCCAAACATGTCCTAACTGCGTCAGGTTCCTTCAAAACGTGGGAAACCTGAACGCAGGGCACCCGAGCTGCCCCGGGCGCCCTGCACTGCAGTAAGTAAACCGCATGGTTTACAAGGGCAAGAGTTTAAGGTTGGAGAACCCTCTAAACTCTTTAAGAAGTCTAGCAAATCATTTGCTGACTTCTCTAAAGTCCTTAACGGAGATCAAATTCCCTCTCAGACCGAAGTTGGTGTTGAAAGTAAGTCTGAGTGTAAGGATCCTAAACGTTCTGGGGATTCGACAGATGGAAAAGTTCTTAGAACACAACCTGTCAATCCCACCCGAGCTTTGCAAGGTAAAACAGAACAAGGAACCTTATTAGACCAACAAAAGCGTGAGGCTAAAGATTGGTCTAAGGAACTCCAAAGGCAAATATACTCTGATAGCAGAGATATTATTGGTGAAGAAAGGGTAAAGAGATCGTTATCTCATCCGCTTAGCACCATCGGAGTGAACGACCTTGGTTGTTGCTCATCGTCACCCCGTTGTGACACACCTAGTAAAGAGGACAAGAGCCCTTGGTGGAGAAGGAAATTGTCCTCAACAACGAGCCCTTGGTGGAGAAGGTAGTTGTCGATGGTGTGCATAACATGAACCGTACAAGCTCGTTGCCGAGAAGTACAGTTCAGGGGGGGGCAGATGCCGTACCAAGTACGTCTAAAATGACGCACACGGCATCGACTCCTAACGACGATAGTCAAACCGATCAGATAATTGCTGGAATCCAATCGGATAACCGGCTATTCTTTTTGGTACGACTCGGTGGAAAGGACTTTAAAGCACTTTTCGATCCTGGCGCCATGGTCTCTCTTGTACGATCAGATGTTGTCGAACAGTACAAGTTTAAATGGAGACCTGTCAAGGTTATCGTGAAAAGAGTAAGGATGAGTCTTCTCATTCGGATAAACAGTCGTCTAAGAAAACTATTAAGAAGAAGAGCAAGAAAAGTGCGAAAAACTCGCCAAACTCTTCTTCAAGCGAATACGAAGCAGCCGCTGTGTACGGTACTTCCAACGTCGCTAATAGTTTTCAGAAACGATACGGCAAGTCGAATAATGGAGTGTGTGCCCCCAATTCGAAATCCGTATCGTACATGCCTGTTTCTCAACAGTCACCTGGGCAACAAAAACAGAGCTCGGGCAAAAGAGAAAGACGTGTTTTGACGAATTCTCAACTGCCCCAGCAAAATGCTTTTGTCCCACAAATGGCACAAAACCTGGTGAGGTATGTGCAACACATAGGCGACGGCAGTAAACCCAACGAACCTGAGTACCAACTTTGTCGGCGTGTGTTTCACATGCCAAAAAGTCGGTCATAGGTCGTCGGATTGCCCGAGCCGATCATGCTACCGATGCGGAAACATTGGGCACTCCGCTGAGCAGTGCTCTACCGAATTGGTAGCAAAGGAGTGCCAGCTGTGTGGAACTAGTAGCGTTACACTCCAAACATGTCCTAACTGCGTCAGGTTCCTTCAAAACGTGGGAAACCTGAACGCAGGGCACCCGAGCTGCCCCGGGCGCCCTGCACTGCAGTAAGTAAACCGCATGGTTTACAAGGGCAAGAGTTTAAGGTTGGAGAACCCTCTAAACTCTTTAAGAAGTCTAGCAAATCATTTGCTGACTTCTCTAAAGTCCTTAACGGAGATCAAATTCCCTCTCAGACCGAAGTTGGTGTTGAAAGTAAGTCTGAGTGTAAGGATCCTAAACGTTCTGGGGATTCGACAGATGGAAAAGTTCTTAGAACACAACCTGTCAATCCCACCCGAGCTTTGCAAGGTAAAACAGAACAAGGAACCTTATTAGACCAACAAAAGCGTGAGGCTAAAGATTGGTCTAAGGAACTCCAAAGGCAAATATACTCTGATAGCAGAGATATTATTGGTGAAGAAAGGGTAAAGAGATCGTTATCTCATCCGCTTAGCACCATCGGAGTGAACGACCTTGGTTGTTGCTCATCGTCACCCCGTTGTGACACACCTAGTAAAGAGGACAAGAAGCCCTTGGTGGAGAAGGAAATTGTCCTCATCAACGAGCCCTTGGTGGAGAAGGTAGTTGTCGATGGTGTGCATAACATGAACCGTACAGACTCGTTGCCGAGAAGTACAGTTCAGGGGGGGCAGATACCTTACCAAGTACGTCTAAAATGACGCACACGGCATCGACTCCTAACGACGATAGTCAAACCGATCAGATAATTGCTGAAATCCAATCGGATAACCGGCTATTCTTTTTGGTACGACTCGGTGGAAAGGACTTTAAAGCACTTTTCGATCCTGGCGCCATGGTCTCTCTTGTACGATCAGATGTTGTCGAACAGTACAAGTTTAAATGGAGACCTGTCAAGGTTATCGTGAAAGGTGTGGCTGGACCAGCACTTAAAGTCCTTGGCCTAATCGACATTCTATTCTGTGTAGAAGGCCTTGATGGCAATATCCAACTGAGAATTGTAGAGAATATTGAGCATTCCATCATTCTCGGTATGGATTTTCTACAACATTGGAATATGGAAGTCAAATTAGGCGAAGCTATTTGGCGTATTGGCGAGAGTGATTGGAGACACTTCGTCAGAGATACAGCTCATGACATTGTTTCGAGGATTTCCGCTGAATGTGCTGGTATAATTGAGATACAGGACGACCAGCGGAAACAAGTAAAAGAGTTAGTTGAAAGCCTACTCTTGCCCTCGGGAGACGTCCATGGCTTTACGACGTTAACGGAGCACCATATAGAGGTTGAGCCTGGTGCAAGACCGGTTCGTCATAAGCCAAGACGTATGTCTCCCAAGGTCCTCGAATTTGCCCAGAGTGAGGTCAAAAAGATGTTTGACAAGGGCATTATTGAACCGAGTGCGAGTGATTGGTCAGCTGCTCCGGTCATCGTCCGCAAGGACGAAGGAAGTTATCGCTTCTGTATCGATTTTCGAGACCTTAATGCAGTCACAAAACGTGATTCTTATCCAATTCCTAATATGGATACCATATTGGATAAGCTGCATAATGCAAGGTACATATCGAAAATTGATCTTAAGAAAGCGTACTTTCAAATATTAATGGCCGAGGCGAGCCGGCATTATACTGCATTTGCTGTACCAGGGTCGGGGCTGTGGCAGTTCACGAGAATGCCTTTTGGCCTCATGAATGCTCCTATGACCTTTGCACGGCTTATAGATGCAATTTTCGGGCCTAAGGTGGAACCTCATGTGTTTGGTTATCTAGACGACTTGATCGTCATTACCGAAACTTTTGAGGACCATCTAAAATGGCTCGAATACGTACTAAGGACGTTGAATGACGCTGGACTCGAAGTGAATCGGGAGAAGTGTGAGTTTTGTTGCTCCAGCGTAACGTTCCTTGGGTACAAATTGGACGCGAACGGCTTGAGGCCTGACGAGGAACGAGTCGCTCCAGTCCTTAATTACCCTACTCCTCGTAATGTCAAACAGCTGAGATCCTTTCTCGGGATGGTAGGCTGGTACTCTCGATTCATTAATCAAGAAGCTGACATTAAAGCTCCCCTTACCAAGTTGCTGCGTAAAGACCAGGCTTGGGATTGGGGCGAGGAGCAGGAGGAGGCGTTCTGTCAGCTTAGAGTTGCGTTAGCTGAAGCGCCTGTACTAGCCGGCCAGACTTTTCTAAGCCATTTACCGTCCAAAGTGACGCTAGTGACTTAGCAATAGGTGCGGTGTTGACGCAACTGGACGACGAGGGTTTCGAGCATCCGATTGTCTACGTCAGCCGATTATTAAATCGCGCTGAACGTAATTACATGACAACGGAAAAAGAATGCTTGGCTCTCATATGGGCTATTAAGAGATTGAGACCATACATTGAGGCCTATCGATTTACGGCTGTGACCGACCATAGTGCTCTCATATGGCTCAAAAATCTCAAGGAGCCGTCGGGTAGGTTGGCACGATGGATACTTGAAATGCAGCAATGGGACTTTGAAATAGTGCATAAGAGAGGAGCCTTGCACTATGTCCCGGACGCGCTTTCTCGTGCCATCAACCCAGACCCCGACGAAGAAGAGATTGCCTCGTTCGAAGTAATTACAGACCCATGGTATATTGCTAGATTAAACGATGTACGCTCATGCTCTCGAAGATTTCCGGAGTGGAAAATTGAGGATGATATGCTATATCGTTTTACAAGCGGTAAAGTCCTGGACTCTGTAACAGAACGAGAGGAAGGCTGGCGTCTTGTGCTACCCTTAGAGCAGAGGAACCGAGTTCTAGTAGATTCTCATTTCCACCCAGCCATGGGTCACATGGGAATTGAAAAAACTTATGAACGCGTTGCAAGAGACTATTATTGGCCAAGTATCTACCACGATACCCACCAATTTGTCTTAGGGTGTCTGATATGTCAGAACTATAAGATGTCTCAAGCAGGTCCTCAAGGCTTCTGATTTAAATTGGCCGTACACTTTCCTAAGGTGCGTAAGGCATGTCTGCTAAACTGGCACCAAAGTATGACAGACCCTTTGATGTTAAAGAAGTACTATCTCCAGTAGTTCTGAGACTAGAAGAGTCTGGTCGGAAACGGACCGTGGTACACATACCCGATGTGAAGAGATATGTACCACCTCGGGTTGCCATGTAAAGCGGTAGGAAAAACGTATCGGCGTACATGAGAACAGTCAGTGAAGGCTAGGCCTGGTGACTGTATGCCACGTCAATATCATCCGAAGCACGAAGAATCATTGAAGCAGCCTCCAATTGAAGAAAAGAAGAAAAGCGTACAGCGCGCAGTCGTGGATAGATTGTGCCTTTCTTTCGACTCGGCCTTCCCGAGGGAAGTGGAGACTAGGGGGGGCTTTGTGACGGAAATCGTCACACAATCTATTCACGACGAATAGAATATTTAAAATCCTGTTAAATGTAAGTCTTCGGAGCCTTTGGTATGTCAAGGCCAACCGACGACATTTGTTTACAGAATCAAGTGTACAATTACACGCGCAATAGTACGTATGGATGAGAGCGCGAGAGTGTGTGTGTGTTTCCCACTCTCATCCCTTTTTCGAAAATTAGGCGATTGCCTAATTAGTACGTCCCGATCCGCCGCTCGAGGCGGACAAACTTATCCGGACCGATCGAAAGTTTTTCGGCTAAGAAAAGGCGCGTGAGGCGCAAAGCCGTCGGACCCCGGAACATCCTCGTGAGTGAGCCGCGAGTGAATCGGTGTGTGTTAACGACGGGAAGTGTTGGTGTGAGTGCGGACGCGGATCGCGAGGCACTCGCAGCGGCACAGGGCCGCCTTCCACCACCGCAGCCGACGTCGTTCTCCGTTGCCCAGGAGGACAAAAGGGACACGGATCGGCTGGGCCATCCACGGGGCGCACCCCCGGTAAGTTGTGCTTATATTACCGTGCGTTCCCCCCTTTCCCCCGAGTGTATGAGAGTGTGCACATTGGGAGTGTATTCGGGTACGCCGGTACCCGAATAGCGGAGATCGGAAGAGTCAACCGCAGGCGAGGATCTCGATCCGGTTGGCTCCCGATACTTCCGCCCGCGCGAAACAACCTTTGTCGCGGCACACGGCCCGGATGGCCAATTGTTAAATTATAGAAAATAAATGTTTCATTCATTTTATTTTAACTGAGTGTGTTTATTGTGTTCTCCCCGCTCCCGCCGACTTCCTTTAATTTTTTATAAATCGTGTCGAGGCAAGGAGGATTGCCCGAATCCTCCACACCGATCGTCCCAGCGAACTCGCGTTACTGGCGACAGCCCGCAGTTCGAATAAATAAATAAATAATTGTGTGCGCGGTATTGGGCAACGCGGCCCAACGGTTTTTATTAATTACATTAATGAATTAATTGAATCGGGTACGCGAATACCACGTCACATCACATAAAACCGGCCAAAACGTCGACTTTTTCAATATTTTCAGTTTCGTTCCCCGGCCGGGTTGATCGAGTTCAAATGCATTTATATGTGTGAAAATACACAGAATACGGACCAAAACATCTATGTTTAAATAATTTTCAATTTTGATCCCCGGCCGGGCCGATTTCATTCATATGCATTTTTAAGCGTAAAGACACACATAAACGGTAAAAACATCGATATTTTCAATATTTTCAGTTTCGTTCCCCGGCCTCGTTGATCAAATTCAAATGCATTTATATGTGTCAAAATACACATAAAACCGGTCAAAACGTCCACTTTTTCACTATTTTCAGTTTCGTTACCCGGCCGGATTGATAAAATTCAAATGCATTTTTAAGCGTAACGACACACACATAAACGGTAAAAACATCGATTTTTTCAATATTTTCAGTTTCGTTCGCCGGCCTGGTTAATCAAATTCAAATGCATTTATATGTGTGAAAATACACATAAAACCGGCCAAAACGTCGACTTTTTCAATATTTTCAGTTTCGTTCCCCGGCCGGGTTGATCGAGTTCAAATGCATTTTTAAGCGTAAAGACACACATAAACGGTAAAAACATCGATATTTTCAATATTTTCAGTTTCGTTCCCCGGCCTCGTTGATCAAATTCAAATGCATTTATATGTGTCAAAATACACATAAAACCGGTCAAAACGTCCACTTTTTCATTATTTTCAGTTTCGTTCCCCGACCTGGTTGATCAAATTTAAATGCATTTATATGTGTCAAAATACACATAAAACCGGCCAAATCGTCGACATTTCAATATTTTCAGTTTCGTTCCCCGGTTAGATTGATCTTATTCAAATGCATTTTTAAGCGTAAAGACGCACACATAAACGGTAAATACATCGAGTTTTTCAATATTTTCAGTTTCGTTCCCCGGCCTCGTTGATCAAATTCAAATGCATTTATATGTGTCAAAATACACATAAAACCGGTCAAAACGTCCACTGTTTCATTATTTCCAGTTTCGTTCCCCGACCTGGTTGATCAAATTTAAATGCATTTATATGTGTCAGAATACACATAAAACCGGCCAAAACGTCGACTTTTTCAATATTTTCAGTTTCGTGCCCCGGTTAGGTTGATCTTATTCAAATGCATTTTTAAGCGTAAAGACGCACACATAAACGGTAAATACATCGAGTTTTTCAATATTTTCAGTTTCGTTCCCCGGGCGGGTTGCTCAAATTCAAATGCATTTTTTTGTGTCAAAATACACATAAAACCGGCCAAAACGTCGACTTTTTCAATATTTTCAGTGTCGTTCCCCGGCCGGGCCGATTTCATTCATATGCATTTTTAAGCGTAAAGACACACATAAACGGTAACTTCATCGATATTTTCAATATTTCCAGTTTCGTTCCCCGGCCAGGTTGATCAAATTCAAATGCATTTATATTGTCAAAATACACATAAAACCGGCCAAATCGTCGACATTTCAATATTTTCAGTTTCGTGCCCCGGTTAGGTTGATCTTATTCAAATGCATTTTTAAGCGTAAAGACGCACACATAAACGGTAAATACATCGAGTTTTTCAATATTTTCAGTTTCGTTCCCCGGGCGGGTTGCTCAAATTCAAATGCATTTTTTTGTGTCAAAATACACATAAAACCGGCCAAAACGTCGACTTTTTCAATATTTTCAGTGTCGTTCCCCGGCCGGGCCGATTTCATTCATATGCATTTTTAAGCGTAAAGACACACATAAACGGTAACTTCATCGATATTTTCAATATTTCCAGTTTCGTTCCCCGGCCAGGTTGATCAAATTCAAATGCATTTATATTTGTCAAAATACACATAAAACCGGCCAAATCGTCGACATTTCAATATTTTCAGTTTCGTTCCCCGGTTAGATTGATCTTATTCAAATGCATTTTTAAGCGTAAAGACGCACACATAAACGGTAAATACATCGAGTTTTTCAATATTTTCAATTTCGTTCCCCGGCCGGGTTGATCAAGTTCAAATGCATTTTTAAGCATAAACACACACATATAAACGGCAATAACGACGATTTTTTCAATTTTTTCAATTTCGTTCGCCGGCCAGGTTGATCATATTCTAATGCATTTTTATGTGTTAAAATACACATAAAACCGGACAAAACGTCAATTTTTCAATATTTTTAAATTCCCTCCCCGGCCGGGCAGATCAAGTTCAAATGCATTTTTAAGCGTAAACACATACATGTAAACGGCCAAAACGTCGATTTTTCAATATTGTCAGTTTCTTACCCGGCCTTGTAGATGAAATTCAAATGCATTATTAAGCGTAAACACACACATATAAACGGCCAAAACGTCGATATTTTCAATATTTTCAGTTTCGTTCCCCGGCCTCGTTGATCAAGTTAAAATGCATTTATATGTGTGCAAAAACACATCAAACCGGCCAAAACGTCAATTTTTTAATATTTTTAATTTCGTTCTCCGGCCGGGTAGATCAAGTTCAAATGCATTATTAAGCGTAAACACACACATGTAAACGGCCAAAACGTCGATTTTTTCAATATTTTCAGTTACGTTCCCCGGCTGGGTTGCTCAATTTTAAATGCATTTATATGTGTGAAAATACACATCAAACCTGCCAAAACGTCAGTTTTTCAATATTTTCAGTTTCGTTCCCCGGCCGTGTAGATGAAATTCAAATGCATTATTAAGCGTAAACACACACATATAAACGGCCAAAACGTCGATTTTTTCAATATTTTCAGTTTCGTTCCCCGGCCTCGATGATCAAGTTCAAATGCATTTATATGTGTCAAAATACACAAAAGACCGGCCAAAACGTCAATTTTTCAATATTTTTAATTTCGCTCCCCGGTCGGGTAGATTAAGATCAAATGCATTTTTAAGCGTAAACACACACATGTAAACGGCCAAAACGTCGATTTTTTCAATATTTTCAGTTACGTTCCCCGGCTGGGTTGCTCAATTTTAAATGCATTTATATGTGTGAAAATACACATCAAACCTGCCAAAACGTCAGTTTTTCAATATTTTCAGTTTCGTTCCCCGGCCGTGTAGATGAAATTCAAATGCATTATTAAGCGTAAACACACACATATAAACGGCCAAAACGTCGATTTTTTCAATATTTTCAGTTTCGTTCCCCGGCCTCGATGATCAAGTTCAAATGCATTTATATGTGTCAAAATACACAAAAGACCGGCCAAAACGTCAATTTTTCAATATTTTTAATTTCGCTCCCCGGTCGGGTAGATCAAGTTCAAATGCACTTTTAAGCGTAAATACACACATATAAACGGCCAAAACATCGATTTTTTCAATATTTTGAGTTTCGTTCCCCGGCCGGTTTGATCAATTTAAAATGCATTTATACGTGTGAAAATACACATAAAATAAGACAAAACGTCAATTTTTCGATATTTTCAATCTCGTTGTACGGCCAGGTAGATCAAATTCAAATGCATTATTAAGCGTAAACACAGATATAAACGGTCAAAACGACGATTTTTTCAATATTTTCAATTTCGTTCGCCGGCCAGGTTGATTATATTCTAATGCCATTTTTTGCGTGATAATACACATAAAACCGGCCGAAACGTCGATTTTTTCAATATTTTCAGTTTCGTTCCCCGGCCTCGTTGATCAAATTCAAATGCATTTATATGTGTCAAAATACACATAAAACCGGTCAAAACGTCCACTTTTTCATTATTTCCAGTTTCGTTCCCCGACCTGGTTGATCAAATTTAAATGCATTTATATGTGTCAGAATACACATAAAACCGGCCAAAACGTCGACTTTTTCAATATTTGAAGTTTCGTGCCCCGGTTAGGTTGATCTTATTCAAATGCATTTTTAAGCGTAAAGACGCACACATGAACGGTAAATACATCGAGTTTTTCAATATTTTCAGTTTCGTTCCCCGGGCGGGTTGCTCAAATTCAAATGCATTTTTTTGTGTCAAAATACACATAAAACCGGCCAAAACGTCGACTTTTTCAATATTTTCAGTGTCGTTCCCCGGCCGGGCCGATTTCATTCATATGCATTTTTAAGCGTAAAGACACACATAAACGGTAAAAACATCGATATTTTCAATATTTCCAGTTTCGTTCCCCGGCCAGGTTGACCAAATTCAAATGCATTTATATGTGTCAAAATACACATAAAACCGGCCTAAATGTCGAAATTTTCAATATTTTCAGTTTCGTTCCCCGGCCTCGTTGATCAAATTCAAATGCATTTATATGTGTCAAAATACACATAAAACCGGTCAAAACGTCCACTTTTTCAATATTGTCAGTTTCGTGCCCCGTTAGGTGATCTTATTCAAATGCATTTTTAAGCGTAAGGAAACACACATAAACGTAAAAACAATCGATTTCTTCAAAATTCTCAGTTTCCGTCCCCGACACTGGGTGATCAAATTCAAATGCATTATATGTGTCAAAATACACATATAAACGGCCAAAAAAACGTCGACTTTTTCAATATTTTCAGTTTCGTTCCCCGGCCGGGTCGATCTCATTCAAATGCATTTTTAAGCGTACAGACACACACATAAACGGTAGCATTTATATGTGTCAAAATACACATAAAACCGGTCAAAACGTCCACTTTTTCAATATTGTCAGTTTCGTGCCCCGGTTAGGTTGATCTTATTCAAATGCATTTTTAAGCGTAAGGACACACACATAAACGGTAAAAACATCGATTTCTTCAAAATTCTCAGTTTCGTCCCCGACCTGGTTGATCAAATTCAAATGCATTTATATGTGTCAAAATACACATATAAACGGCCAAAACGTCGACTTTTTCAATATTTTCAGTTTCGTTCCCCGGCCGGGTCGATCTCATTCAAATGCATTTTTAAGCGTACAGACACACACATAAACGGTAAAAACATCGATATTTTCAATATTTTCAGTTTCGTTCCCCGGCCTGGTTGATCAAATTCAAATGCATCTATATGTGTGAAAATACACATAATACCGGCCAAAACGTCGACTTTTTCAATATTTTCAGTTTTGTTCCCCGGCCTGGTTGATCAAATTCAAATGCATTTTTTTGTGTCAAAACACACATAAAACCGGCCAAAACGTCGACTTTTTCAATATTTTCAGTTTCGTTCCCCGGCCGGGTCGATCTCATTCAAATGCAATTTTAAGCGTAAAGACAACACACATAAAACGGTAAAAAGATCGATATTTTCAATATTTTCAGTTTCGTTCCCCGGCCTGGTTGATCAAATTCAAATGCATCTATATGTGTGAAAATACACATAATACGGCCAAAACGTCGACTTTTTCAATATTTTTCAGTTTGTTCCACCGGCCTGGTTGATCAAATTCAAATGAATTTTTTGTGTCAAAACACACATAAAACCGGCCAAAAACCGTCGACTTTTTCAAATATTTTCAGTTTCGTTCCCCGGCCGGGTCCGATCTTCATTCAAATGCATTTTTAAGGCGTTACAGACACACACATAAACGGTAAAACATCGATATTTCAATATTTGCAGTTTCGTGTGCCGCCGGCCTGGTTGATCAAATTCAATGCATTAGATGAGTGAAAATATACATAAAACCGGCCAAACGTCGACTTTTTCAATATTTTCAGTTTCGTTCCCTGCCGGGTTGATCAAATTCAAATGCATTTTTAAGCGTAAAGAAACACTAATAAACGGTATAAACATGGATTTATTCAATATTTTCAATTCCGTTCCCCAGCCGGGTAGAACAAATTCAAATGCATTTATATGTGTGAAAATATACATAAAACCGGCCAAAACGTCGATTTTTAAAAATTTTCAATTTCGTTCTCAGGCCGGGTTGATCAAATTCAAATGCATTTATATGTGTGAAAATACACATTAATCCGGCCAAAACGTCCACTTTTTCATTATTTTCAGTTTCAATCCCCGGCCAGGTTGATCAAATTCAAATGCATCTTTAAGCGTAAAGACACATACATAAACGGTAAAAACATTGAGTTTTTCAATATTTTCAGTTCGTTACCCGGCCTGCTAGATCAATTCAAATGCATTTATATGTGTCAAAATACACATATAATCGGCCAAAACGTCGACTTTTCGATATTTCAGTTTCGTTCCCCGGCTGGGTCGATCTCATTCCAAAGCATTTTAAGCGTAAAGACACACACATAAACGGTAAAAAACATCGATTTTTCAATATTTTTAGTTTCGTTCTCCGGCCTGGTTGATCAAATCAAATGCATTTATATGTGTCAAAATACATCTATGTTGAAAGAATTTTCAATTTTGTTCCCCGGCCGGTCGATCTCATTCAAAATGCATTTTTAAGCGTAAAGACACACATATAACCGGCCAAAACATCGATTTTTTCAATATTTTCAGTTTCGTTCCCCGGCCGGTTGATCAAATTCATAATGCATTTTTAAGCGTAAAGACACACACATAAACGGTAAAAACATCGATTTTTTCAATATTTTCAGTTTCGTTCCCAGGTCCGGGTAGATCAAATTCAAATGCATTTATAACGTTCGAAAATACACATATAAACCGGCCAAAAGCGTCGTTTTTTAAAAATTTTCAATTTCGTTCTCAGGCCGGGTTGATCAATTCAAATGCATTTATGTGTGAAAATACACATTAATCCGGCCAAAACGTCCACTTTTTCATTATTTTCAGTTTCAATCCCCGGCCAGGTTGATCAAATTCAAATGCATCTTTAAGCGTAAAGACACATACATAAACGGTAAAAACATTGATTTTTTCAATATTTTCAGTTTCGTTACCCGGCCTGCTAGATCAAATTCAAATGCATTTATATGTGTCAAAATACACATATAATCGGCCAAAACGTCGACTTTTTCGATATTTTCAGTTTCGTTCCCCGGCTGGGTCGATCTCATTCCAAAGCATTTTTAAGCGTAAAGACACACACATAAACGGTAAAAACATCGATTTTTTCAATATTTTTAGTTTCGTTCTCCGGCCTGGTTGATCAAATTCAAATGCATTTATATGTGTCAAAATACATCTATGTTGAAAGAATTTTCAATTTTGTTCCCCGGCCGGGTCGATCTCATTCAAATGCATTTTTAAGCGTAAAGACACACATATAACCGGCCAAAACATCGATTTTTCAATATTTTCAGTTTCGTTCCCCGGCCGGGTTGATCAAATTCTAATGCATTTTTAAGCGTAAAGACACACACATAAACGGTAAAAACATCGATTTTTTCAATATTTTCAGTTTCGTTCCCAGGCCGGGTAGATCAAATTCAAATGCATTTATACGTGTCGAAATACACATATAAACGGCCAAAGCGTCGTTTTTTCAATAGTTTCAGTTTCGTTCCCCGGCCTGGTTGATCAAATTTAAATGCATTTATATGTATCAAAATACACATAAAACCGGCCAAAACGTCGACTTTTTCAATATTTTCAGTTCCGTTCCCCGGCCGGGTAGATCAAATTCAATGCATTTATATGTGTGAAAATATACATAAAACCGGCCAAAACGTCGATTTTTTAAAAATTTTCAATTTCGTTCTCAGGCCGGGTTGATCAAATTCAAATGCATTTATATGTGTGAAAATACACATAATACCGGCCAAAACGTCGACTTTTTCAATATTTTCAGTTTCGTTCCCCGGCCGGGTTGATCAATTCAAATGCATTTTTAAGCGTAAAGACACATACATAAACGGTAAAAACATTGATTTTTCAATATTTTCAGTTTCGTTACCCGGCCTGCTAGATCAAATTCAAATGCATTTATATGTGTCAAAATACACATATAATCGGCCAAAACGTCGAATTTTTCGACATTTTCAGTTTCGTTCCCCGGCTGGGTCGATCTCATTCCAAAGCATTTTTAAGCGTAAAGACACACACATAAACGGTAAAAACATCGATTTTTTCAATATTTTTAGTTTCGTTCTCCGGCCTGGTTGATCAAATTCAAATGCATTTATATGTGTCAAAATACATCTATGTTTAAAGAATTTTCAATTTTGTTCCCCGGCCGGATCGATCTCATTCAAATGCATTTTTAAGCGTAAAGACACACATATAACCGGCCAAAACATCGATTTTTCAATATTTTCAGTTTCGTTCCCCGGCCGGGTTGATCAAATTCTAATGCATTTTTAAGCGTAAAGACACACACATAAACGGTAAAAACATCGATTTTTTCAATATTTTCAGTTTCGTTCCCCGGCCGGGTAGATCAAATTCAAATGCATTTATATGTGTGAAAATATACATAAAACCGGCCAAAACGTCGATTTTTTAAAAATTTTCAATTTCGTTCTCAGGCCGGGTTGATCAAATTCAATGCATTTATATGTGTGAAAATACACATTAATCCGGCCAAAACGTCCACTTTTTCATTATTTTCAGTTTCAATCCCCGGCCAGGTTGATCAAATTCAAATGCATTTTTAAGCGTAAAGACACATACATAAACGGTAAAAACATTGATTTTTCAATATTTTCAGTTTCGTTACCCGGCCTGCTAGATCAATTCAAATGCATTATATGTGTCAAAATACATCTATGTTTAAAGAATTTTCAATTTTGTTCCCCGGCCGGATCGATCTCATTCAAATGCATTTTTAAGCGTAAAGACACACATATAACCGGCCAAAACATCTATTTTTAAAAATTTTCAATTTCGTTCTCAGGCCGGGTTGATCAAATTCTAATGCATTTTTAAGCGTAAAGACACACACATAAACGGTAAAAACATCGATTTTTTCAATATTTTCAGTTTCGTTCCCCGGCCGGGTAGATCAAATTCAAATGCATTTATATGTGTCGAAATACACATATAAACGGCCAAAGCGTCGTTTTTTCAATAGTTTCAGTTTCGTTCCCCGGCCTGGTTGATCAAATTTAAATGCATTTATATGTATCAAAATACACATAAAACCGGCCAAAACGTCGACTTTTTCAATATTTTCAGTTCCGTTCCCCGGCCGGGTTCATCAAATTCTAATGCATTTTTAAGTGTATACACACACATATAGACGGTCAAAACGCCGATTTTTTCAATATTTTCAGTTGCGTGCCCCGGTTAGGTTGATCTCATTCAAATGCATTTTTAAGCGTAAAGACACACATATAACCGGCCAAAACATCGATTTTTCAATATTTTCAGTTTCGTTCCCCGGCCGGGTTGATCAAATTCTAATGCATTTTTAAGCGTAAAGACACACACATAAACGGTAAAAACATCGATTTTTTCAATATTTTCAGTTGCGTGCCCCGGTTAGGTTGATCTCATTCAAATGCATTTTTAAGCGTAAAGACACACACATAAACGGTAAAAACATCGATTTTTTCAATATTTTCAGTTTCGTTCCCAGGCCGGGTAGATCAAATTCAAATGCATTTATACGTGTCGAAATACACATATAAACGGCCAAAGCGTCGTTTTTTCAATAGTTTCAGTTTCGTTCCCCGGCCTGGTTGATCAAATTTAAATGCATTTATATGTATCAAAATACACATAAAACCGGCCAAAACGTCGACTTTTTCAATATTTTCAGTTCCGTTCCCCGGCCGGGTTCATCAAATTCTAATGCATTTTTAAGTGTATACACACACATATAGACGGTCAAAACGCCGATTTTTTCAATATTTTCAGTTTCGTTCCCCGGCCGGGTTGATCTTATTCAAATGCATTTTTAAGCGTAAAGACACACACATAAACGGTCAAAACATCGATTTCTTCAAAATTTTCAGTTTCGTCCCCGGCCTGGATGATCAAATTCAAATGCATTTATATGTGTCAAAATACACATAAAACCGGCCTAAACGTCGATTATTTCAATATTTTCAGTTTCGTTCCCCGGCCGGGTTGATAATATTCAAATGCATTTATATGTGTGAAAATACACAGAATACTGACTAAAACATCTATTTTTAAAAAATTTTCATTTTCGTTCCCCGTCCGCGTTGATCAAATTCAAATGCATTTTCAAGTGTAAACAGACACATAAGAACGGCCAAAACATCGGTTTTTTGAATATTTTCAGTTACATTCCCCGGCCGGATTGATCAAATTCAAATGCATTTATATGTGTGAAAATACACAGAATACTGACTAAAACATCTATTTTTAAAAAATTTTCAGTTTCGATCCCTGGCCCAGTCGATCTTATTCAAATGCATTTTTAAGCGTAAAGACACACACATAAACGGTAAAAACATCGATTTTTTCAATATTTTCAGTATTGTTCCCCGGCAGGGTTAATCAAATTCAAATGCATTTATATGTGTGAAAATATACATAAAACCGGCCAAAACGTTGATTTTTTAAAAATTTTCAGTTTCGTTCCCCGGCCGGGTTAATCAAATTCAAATGCATTTATATGTGTGAAAATACACAAAATACCGACCAAAACCTCTATTTCTTCAATATTTTCAGTTTTGTTCCCCGGCCGGGTTGATCAAATTCAAATGCATTTATATGTGTGAAAATATACATAAAACCGGCCAAAACGTTGATTTTTTAAAAATTTTCAGTTTCGTTCCCCGGCCGGGTTGATCAAATTCAAATGCATTTATATGTGCGAAATACACATATAACCGGCCAATACCTCGACTTTTTCAATATTTTAGTTTCGTTCCCCGGCCGGATTGATCAAATTCAAATGCATTTATATGTGTGAAAATACACAGAATACTGACTAAAACATCTATTTTTAAAAAATTTTCAGTTTCGTTCCCCGTCCGCGTTGATCAAATTCAAATGCATTTTCAAGTGTAAACAGACACATAAGAACGGCCAAAACATCGGTTTTTTGAATATTTTCAGTTACATTCCCCGGCCGGATTGATCAAATTCAAATGCATTTATATGTGTGAAAATACACAGAATACTGACTAAAACATCTATTTTTAAAAAATTTTCAGTTTCGATCCCTGGCCCAGTCGATCTTATTCAAATGCATTTTTAAGCGTAAAGACACACACATAAACGGTAAAAACATCGATTTTTTCAATATTTTCAGTATTGTTCCCCGGCAGGGTTAATCAAATTCAAATGCATTTATATGTGTGAAAATATACATAAAACCGGCCAAAACGTTGATTTTTTAAAAATTTTCAGTTTCGTTCCCCGGCCGGGTTAATCAAATTCAAATGCATTTATATGTGTGAAAATACACAAAATACCGACCAAAACCTCTATTTCTTCAATATTTTCAGTTTCGTTCCCCGGCCGGGTTAATCAAATTCAAATGCATTTATATGTGTGAAAATACACAAAATACCGACCAAAACCTCTATTTCTTCAATATTTTCAGTTTTGTTCCCCGGCCGGGTTGATCAAATTCAAATACATTTATGTGTGAAAATATACATAAAACCGGCAAAACCGTCGATTTTTTCAATATTTTCAATTTCGTGCCCCGGCCGGGTTGATCAAATTCAAATGCATTTATATGTGCGAAATACACATATAACCGGCCAATACCTCGACTTTTTCAATATTTTAGTTTCGTTCCCCGTCCGCGTTGATCAAATTCAAATGCATTTTCAAGTGTAAACACACACATAAAAACGGCCAAAACATCGGTTTTTTGAATATTTTCAGTTACATTCCCCGGCCGGATTGATCTAATTCAAATGCATTTATATGTGTGAAAATATACAAAATAATGACTAAAACATCTATTTTTAAAAAATTTTCAGTTTCGATCCCTGGCCCAGTCGATCTTATTCAAATGCATTTTTAAGCGTAAAGACACACACATAAACGGTAAAAACATCGATTTTTTTAATATTTTCAGTATTGTTCCCCGGCCGGGTTGATCAAATTCAAATGCATTTATATGTGTGAAAATATACATAAAACCGGCCAAAACGTTAATTTTTTCAATATTTTCAGTTTCGTTCCCCGTTGCCGGGTTGATCAAATTCAAATGCATTTATATGTGTGAAAATACACAGAATACTGACCAAAACATCTATTTTTTAAAAATGTTCAGTTTCGTTCCCCGGTCGGGTTAATCAAATTCAAATGCATTTATATGTGTGAAAATACACAGAATACCGACCAAAACCTCTATTTCTTCAATATTTTCAGTTTTGTTCCCCGGCCGGGTTGATCAAATTCAAATACATTTATGTGTGAAAATATACATAAAACCGGCAAAAACGTCGATTTTTTAAAAATTTTCAATTTCGTTCCGCGGCCGGGTTGATCAAATTCGAATGCATTTATATGTGTGAAAATACACATAAAACCGGCCAAAACGTCCACTTTTTCATTTTTGATGATAATACACGTGTGCGCGTACGGGTTAATTTATACGTACGCGCATCTTTGGCAACCGGGACATACAGACGCACATACACATATTCTAAGATAAACCCGAACGCGAGAAAACAGGTGATCGCGGTGACAACGTACACCGGGTATTATCGTCACGTGGGGAGGGGTGAGCGGAGTAACGCACGCAATCGCTCTCTCCCGAATAATGAGTACGCGCAACATGCTCGCGTCGCTATCAGAGTGGAGAGCATGATATAGCCGAGAGAGAGATTTTATCGAGGTATATTAAATATATAAGCATGTCTATATATATAAGGCGTTCTCTCTCTCTCACTCATTGTATCATATGGGTAATTGGTATTGCGATTTATAGTTGGATTTTCTCGAGTATTTAAATTAATGTTTACATGTTGCATGAGTTATATGTTGATTTTATATGTTACTGATGATATCTATTAGTTTATTATGTATTTTTGGTGTTATTTTGGTGACATTTTTGGTGTTATAATTGGGTGTTTTTCGAGTATGATGAAATTAAGATATTTCGAATCCGGCAATTTGATTTCGAGTGTCGCGCCATATGAGTGATTTTTTATGAGGACAATTATCCTCGCGCAGGTTCGCGCATCCTGGAATAAAACCAATCAAATTGTCGAGAGAATTTTCCACGAATAATATCGAGTTTCAGCCAACATATCCAAAGATCTATAATCAGGTGATCTCAGAAAATTTCGTTACGGGGGGCGGATCATCCCTCGATCGCGTCCTTCCGTTCTCCTTGTCCTAGCCTTGATTGAGTACAGCGGTGTTTTTGAGAAAGCGTAAGAGAGATCATTGTGAGAATACAGAGATATTGAGAAAAAGGAGTCTCCATTTTGAAAAATTATCAGTTAATATTAAATTGAGCATTGTGAGTCCAGGACAATAATGACATAATTATTTTATTGTGGACAACTAAAAGAAAGGATAATAATTAATATTGAGAGTGTATTCAAGGTGGAATGTTGGTGAGATCGTTTAATATTTAATTTAATTTACAGCTTCGGGAATCATGAATAGCTGATATAAATGTAATTGTGTATTTTTCGAGTTATATTTTTTATTTACAGGTGTAGTTTTGATAAATTGAGTAAGGTAGCAGATCCGATAGTTTTAGAGTATCGGCAACAAACTTTTCTTTCAGCTCGAGTCTAAATTAATATTTTTATCGAGAATCGAGTTAATGTCGATTTCTGGCGCGAAATTTACCCTATTTAGGTGTGTGTGAGTGAGATTGTGTGTGATCGCGTCGCGTTTTCTTTTCTTTTATTTATTAAATAATTGTTTATTAAATGAGATTGTTTAAGAAATTCGTATTGCGTTTCATGTTTTAGATCGATGCAGCGATCAATGATCATTAGGATGTAATTATCGTTAATTTGCTAATAAATTTAATTGTTCATTATAATTATAAATTGTTCATTTATTGGTAGTTGCTCCTCGTATTGTCCGTGTTGTTTGTGTTGTCGAGAAAAATTAATAAACTATCATTGCTGATTCGACGTGGGTTTCGCCATTTTTTTTCTGACCCCCCTTTACAGAGTGCGGAAATCTCAAGCCGAGGTGAGACTTTTAATTATAGTCAATTGAGGTAAACGGAACTGATTAAAAGTATTAGCGTGCGGTTAGATTTTATAATTTTGATAGTATATATAAAATCGACTCGTCATAAATGGTGCCCAACGTTTTAAATTATACAAAAATTTATGTTAATAGATTTCGTGTAGAGAGACCGACGCTAAGTCGACAAAATGGCGTAGGGAGTTCTTTTCGAGAGTTGAGTAGCAGTTTATGGATTTGTCGAGTCAGCCGAGTTAGAATTATTGTGTAAAGACACACTAGGAGCAATTTTGAAAATTATTTATTTGATCTAATGGTTATTGATTTTAGAGTATGTGTATGAGTGTGAGAGATGATTAGTTAGCAAAGTGTCCCTTAGTTAATATTTAAAACCTTACTCAATTCAGGACTGCACTTGGATAAACCAACATTTCATCTGCGTCGAAGTAGGTGACGTATTATCTAATAATAATTATTATTTATTACAATGTTGAATTTTGTTGTATGTTTTTTGTAAAGGAGATTTTAGCGAGATTTATGGTATATATTGTGTTGTACCTTAGTGCAATTTTCATCAACACCGTCGTTCCTTTAGGGTGGGCCCAAATTATTTTTTTTTCCTTACCCTGGGTTTCGCGTAAGTTGATGAAAAACTTGTTATAGAGTGTGTATATGAATATTGTTTTTGTTTTTCTACACTTTTCCTTCCTAAGCCTACACTTACACGAAAGAATTTTTCGAGTTTTGTTTGCGGAAAATTCAATCATCTTGTGAATTTAAAAGATATTGGTGGTATACCCGTTAATTTAGGGAGAATAGCACATAATACATGTGTATTGAGCATTTAGAGAATTAGGCATATATATATTTCCACATTATATATATATATATATATATATATATATGGGGTATTCCACGTAAACTGGTCCGATCAAAATTTTAATATGCACCAAATTTTGGGTACACATTGCAAATATTTCTCAGAATACAGAAAATAATTTTTAGATACTAGAATTTATTTGCTCATAAGTTATTCTTACCTCAAAAAGTTAATTTTTCCAAGTTTTTTTCAACATCAGCTGGGTTTACCACTATTTAACTCAAAATCTATCAGCTTTTACTATAGAACATTATATGTAACATTCGTTGCTAATTGTGTCTGGAATTTATTCTTCTGGGTTAGAATTTCTAATTCCAAGGTGAATGTTATATAAACTACATGTCAATATTCAACTCAAAAAAAGTGCAAGTTCGCCACAATTGATTTTTTTATCCCAAAGTCTAAAAAAATTGGAGCAATACCTTTCAAACGGTCTGTAGCATTTTTATGGCCTTCAATTCTGTAAAAAGTTATGATAATTTAAAGAAAGAGAAAAAATTCACAAAAATTAACATGGTAATTCCCATTTAAATTTTTAAAAAAATTTCGTGTTTTTTTAAATTATCATAACTTTTTACAGCATTGGAGGCCATAAAAATGCTACAGACCGTTTGAAAGGTATTGCTCCAAGCTTTCTTTTAGACTTCTGGATAAAAAAATCAATTGTGGCGAACTTGCACTTTTTTGAGTTGAATATTGACATGTAGTTTATATTACATTCACCTTGGAATTAGAAATTCTAACCCAGAAGAATAAATTCCAGACACAATTAGCAACGAATGTTACATATAATGTTCTATAGTAAAAGTTGATAGATTTTGAGTTAAATAGTTGTAAACCCAGCTGGTGTTGAAAAAAAATTGGAAAAATCCATTTTTTGAGGTTAGAATAACTTATGAGCAAATAAATTCTAGTATCTAAAAATTTTTTTCTGTATTCTGAAAAACATTTGCAATGTGTACCCAAAATTTGGAGCATTTTAAAATTTTGATCGGACCACTTCGTGTGGAATATCCTATATATATTTGTACATTGTTTATTACAGCTGGAGTATATCGAGTTTAATTTATTTTAGCTTTACAGAAAAATTTGGAGATTAGAAAAATCCGAGTAACATTGGAAGAAACTCGTGATTTACTTGAAAACATTTCGAGTGATAAGAAGAGTTTCGAGTTACTTGAAGAGATATTGAGTCTTATTGAAGATATTAAGCTTTAGTGAGGAAATTGAGTCTGTATTGAAGAAATTGAGTCTTATTGAAGAAATTGAGTCTGTATAGAAGAAATCGAGGTTTATTGAAGAAATTGAGTCTTGATAGAAGAAATCGAGCCTTTCTTGAAAAATTTATAGGTTTGAAGGAAGATATCGAGTTTTATTTAGGCTACATCCAATTTAACCAACATAGGACTCGAGTCAATTTTTGTTTTTCAGTTGGATTCAAGAATTTCGCAAGGAAATCTTATAATAAACTCATATATAATTTTCTGATAAAATAATCGAGTTTTAGGGGCAAAGGAACTACAATATACAGTGGGTATATTTTAGTATATTTTATTATGCAATTTTTTGTTAATATTTAGTTAGGAATTTATTTATTGCTCAGTCACATTGTAATTTTTTTTGCTTTTTGTTTCCATTAATTATTACCCAGCGAGAATACCAAGTCTCTTAAATTACAATATAATAGGTGTTTTGACTAAGTGTTCTAACTAATAAACACTAACAATCAACGAGTACAAATAACCTGTGTGGAGTCGAGTTGTTTCGAGTTTTTGCGTTGATTCGTGTAATTTTTTTTTCTTACTTTTACTTCGTGGTTCAAATTTAAATCGTGAAAATGTCGATGACATCGGATACTGGTAATGCGGAGTACACGGAGAGTATGAATCGTATTTTATCGGATCCAATGGAATGTGACCGCTTAGATCGAATACTAGCTTGGACAGATTTACGAAATTACGCGTCAATTAAATGCGCAAAGACTAAGTCACATCGGTACTCATCGTGCTAAAGGAGAGCGTATTTTTCGCGCCGCGCTACGAACAATGGGTCGTGTATTGGATGTACCGTGGTTCGCGGCGTTTGATGAAGAGAATTTAGGAAATAGATCGAGATCGTACGTAGAAATGGAAGATGATAATGTTAGGATAGCTAATTTTGAAACAAAGAATAGTGAGGGAGCCGTAGGAGGTGCTAGGGTACCAAATGTAACGGAATCGGATACGATAGAAGGAAATATTGGAGTTAATATGAGGACTGCACAGAAAGCGAATTTTATGTCGAATTGGGCGGTTTTATGGAAGTCAGCGGGTGAAACAATTATTACACCGTCTCGCGCAACTTGCGTATCTCGAGGTAATAATGGGGCAATTCCGCGCGTTCCAACGGTTCAATCGCAGAATAGAACTTTAAATGCGCCGACGGGTAATAAACATTTATTAAATTTACCGACGGTTATGTCAACACGAGCGAATCCACCGTTATCACAGTTCAATCCGCAGTTATGTCCAGTGAGTACAGCTATTTCGTCAGTAACGAATAGTGTAACTACGACGGGTTCGACATATGTATTTCCGAGTATTTCAGTACCGCAGGTTTCGAGTCATAATATTCCGTTTACATCGAGTTATCCAATAGAGAGTACACCGCGTAGACGTCGTATTGTACCAAATGAGCAATCATTGCCGGATTTTGAAAACAATACGATGTATCCGCCACACTTAGGGTTGCCACCACCGATTGTTCGAGACGATGTACAGTATTTTCCACTTGAGGTATCGGGTTGGAGGTCGAATCCAGTGGCAAATGAGGCACGGAATGAGACAAGATATCCACCCGTTTCTCAAATGTGGACGGGTCAAACAGCGAATAATGCGTATCCGGTTGTATCACAAATCAATAATGTGAGAAAAGAACATTATGGACTTAGAAATCAACAAGAGGAAGAGCCTCGAGTTGACAATAGGTCAAATCGTTCGGGAAATTCGATTCCAGACCGCAGAGACTATGCGAATGCGAGGATTCGGCGTTTGTCAACGCATAGGAATCCTGATTGTCTCGAGGTGGATTTTCGCGAATTAGTTCGTGACGACGTAGATACAGATGACGAAGATATGGGTGGTCGAGTAAATCGAGCCAATAATATTAGTCAAATTATTCGTACTTTACGTGAATGGCACTTAAAGTTTAGTGGAGGTGATAAAGAAAATCCGGAAGAATTTTTGAGAAGGTTAAATCAATGCAGGTTAGCTGCATGTATTCCAGATAACGAGTTAATTTGGTCGGTGCCAGCTGTATTAGCTGGTAATGCTAGCTTATGGTTCGAGGTTAGAAGAGATGAAATTGAGTCGTGAAAGGAATTTAAAATCGCCTTTCGGAAACAATTTGTAGGAGAAATAAACAGAGAAGATTTGATGGAAGAGTTGCGATCGACATCTCAAGGTTCGGGAGAAAAGATAGTACCGTATTTAGCTACAATTAAACAAATAATAAGCTACTTCAGACAACCTCCGTCGTTATATGAACAGATTAGCATAGTGTTTAGCAGACTGTTACCAGCTTACCAAGAATATATGTGGAGCAAAGAAATTACAAGTTTAGAGTCGATAGAGCACTATGGTCGAGAGTTCGAGAAACAGATGGAGATGAAGAAACGCTATCAACCTCCACCACCGAAAGATAAGTCGAGATTGCCGCATTTGGCGTATAAAGCCACAGGCAAATCGGCTAAAATGGCAGCTGTGTGTGCGAAAATTGAGAGCGTGGATGAACAAATTAAGAGTAGAGAAGAAGCAAAGAAACCGAAAAATTCCAAGAAGGGCGGACAGAAGAACAATTTGCAGGATAATGTGAAACCAGAGAAGAGAATCGAAACAGAGAGGGTTGCAGCATTACAGGTAGATGCGCCTGTTAGTGCTATCATGCAGCCACAAAACACGAATGTGAGTAACAACCAGAATCAGTATAATCGAGGAGTTGTTTCGAGTAATAATACATCGAGACAAAATCCAAGACAAGCTGGAGTTGTACAAAATACAATGAAAATCGAGCCTAAAACAAATCAATTTCCCAACAATAGTTACGGGCAGAGAACAACAAATTGGAACAATCAAGGCGGAAATTATCCACAGGCTAACAAGCCTCAAGGGTTCGTGGGTACGTGCTTTGTGTGCCAAGCTGTTGGACATCGGGCATCCGAATGTGCGAAGCGAACATGCTTCAGATGCAGGTAACAGGGACACAGCGCGAATCAGTGCCCGAACCCGGGAATTAACCAAACACCGAAAGTCGATACAGCACCGGTGCAGTGTCAAGGGTGCGGTCAGCTGGGCTATATGTTGAGAAATTGCCCGAATTGCCGTAACATTGTTAAGATGTTGGGAAACGAATTGGTAGGGGCTCAGGCGAGTTCTCTGAACCCTGCAGACAAGTAGGAACTCAAGCAGTAAATATAGAGTGTGTGAATACGAGTTTTCAAGCGGGTAACGTAGATAGTTTGCGAGGAGAGAAGAGTACAGGCGTTTCGTCGAGTCAAGTCGTCAAGCCTATTCCTCGAGTAATTAGTGTTCAGAGTGTGAATTATGATTTTCCTAAGCCGGTACAGAGTGTGAAGACTGTTGTGAGTCGTAAGATACCGGAGGAGAATATATCGCGTGGGGCGATTAAAAAGAGAGTAACTAATGAGAGTAGTAAGCGAACAAACAATACGTTACCGAGGATTGCTGAGGACATTAGAAGAGGCAGAGTTGTCTACCTCTGAATTAATTTCCTGGGCACAAGGACTTAACAAGTTCACGAGTAAAATGAATAAGGCAAATAGTAATGAGAATGAACTGGCAGTTTAGTCGTATCGAGTCGTGGTTGTGATCTACGGAGTGTGTCCGTACGTTCAAACCAGGATGGGGGTGAAACCGTATCTAATACGGTTGAACCTCGAGATACGGTGAACTTAAGTCAAAAATTTGAGAATGTCGAGAAATCCACTATGGAAAATAAAAATTTTCTTCGAGTATCGCTTGGGGGCGAATCATACATGGCGTTGTTCGATCCAGGGGCGACTATCTCATTAGTGGGACTTCGCATTGCGAAGAAATTTAAGAGTCGTTTGAAAGAAACATCGGCGATGATCAACAGTGTTACTGGGGAAGCTATGAGAGTTCTCGGGACGCTAAAGATTAACCTGGATGTGGATGGTGAGGTAAAATCGTTAACAGCTCGTGCCGTCGAAGGCATCAGCCATGATATGGTGTTAGGAATGGATTTCGGGTTGAATTGGGACATCAAAGTACAGCTGAAAGCGAGACTTTGGAGATCAACAGATAATGGAGTCTGGCATCAGTTTGGACAGACTCAACAAAATGACAGTTTCCAGATCTATGGTGAGTGTGCGGGTATAGTCGAGTTGGCAGCCCCACAATTGAGACAGATCGAGGATTTAGTGTCGAGGTTGATTCCAGAGGAACAAGAGATTTTTGGTATGACCAATTTAACCGAACATCATATCGAGGTTGACGATAAAACACCTATAAAACATAATCCAAGGAGAATGTCGCCAATGATGTGGAAAGTTGCGGAAGATGAGGTGGAGAAAATGTATCGAGAACAGGTTATCGAAAGATCTGCGAGTGATTGGTGTAGTGCACCAGTAATCGTAAAGAAACAGAACGGTAGCTATAGGTTCTGTATCGATTATCGAGATCTCAATAAACGAACGACCAAAGATGCATATCCCATACCGAGTATCGACGGAATACTTGACAAATTGCGTAATGCGAAATATATATCGAAAATAGATTTGAAACAAGCATATTTCCAAATTCCCATGGAAGAATCGAGTAAAAAGTATACGGCGTTCGCGGTACCAGGTTCGGGTTTATGGCAGTTCAGAAGAATGCCATTTGGGCTAACGAATGCCCCAATGACGTTTCAACGATTAATTGATGCGTTGTTCGGACCTGAGTACGAACCGTATGTCTTTGGTTATTTGGATGACATAATTATCACTACAGATAATTTTGAGGATCACTTAAAATGGCTGGAATTGGTTCTGAAACGCTTGAAAGAGGCAGGACTCACGGTGAATCGAGACAAATGTGAGTTTGGATGTTCGAGAGTACGTTACCTGGGGTATTTATTGGATCGAGACGGGTTGAGACCTGATCCAGAAAGAATACAACCGGTGTTAGACTACCCAGCACCAAGGAACAAGAAAGAATTGAGAAGATTCTTGGGAATGGTTGGGTGATACGCGAGATTTATCGACAAACACTCAGAGAAGAAACTGCCATTATTTAAGCTTATCAGAAATGACCAACCATGGGAATGGAGTAAAGAACAGCAAGAGGCGTTTGAGACACTGAAAAAGGCGGTGACTCAAGCTCCGGTTTTAGCTAGGCCAGACTTTTCGAGGCCTTTTACAGTGCAATGTGATGCGAGTAATTATGCGATTGGAGCCGTTCTAACACAGGAGTTCGAGGACGGAGAACATCCAATCGTATTTGTGAGTAGAACACTACAAGCTGCGGAGAAAAATTATAGTACGACGGAAAAAGAATGCTTAGCGCTGCTGTGGTCAATCAAGAAATTGCGTCCGTATCTAGAAGGTTATCACTTTCGAGCTATAACGGACCACATCGCGTTGAAGTGGTTGCAAAAATTGAGAGAACCAACGGGCAGATTGGCGAGTTGGGCTCTGGAAATGCAACAATGGAGTTTTGACATTGTGCATCGTAAAGGGGCAATTCATCATGTACCAGACGCGCTATCACGAGCATTCGAGTTCGAGGATGAGATTGCTGCTTTCGAGGAGATAACCGATGAATGGTATCTTCAACGCCGACGTGACGTAATCGAGAACCCAGTTAAATTCAGACAATGGAGAGTCGAGAATAACCTATTGTACAGGTTTAGAAACGATCTATTGTTGGACCCGATCACAAACAGAGAATTCTCATGGAAACTGGTAGTTCCAGTCGAACATCGTAAGCGGGTGATGTCCGATGCTCATCGAGAAGTATCATCGGGACATCTAGGAATCGAGAAAACGTATGATCGAGTGGTTCGAGAGTATTACTGGCCTGGAGTATGGCATGATGTTCATGAGTATGTTCAGTCGTGTCCAGAATGCCAGTATTACAAGACAGCTTAGACTCGACCCCAAGGATTAATGGGACATCGAATTGTGGAACGTCCATGGTCGGTAGTAGCAGTGGATTTGATGGAGTTCCCTAATAGCAAAAGCCAGTATAAATACCTGATCGTATTTCAGGATTTGTTTACCAAGTGGGTACAATTAAAACCTGTGAGAACGGCGGATGGTAAAAATGTGGCTAAAGCTTTTGAAGAATTAATCTTATTCCGCTGGGAAACTCCGGATTATATGTTGACAGATAATGGGAAAGAGTTTGATAATAAGTTTCTGGCGGAGATATTGGAAGAATATGGAGTTGTGCGAGTTACTACTCCTCCATACCATCCTCAAACCAATCCAATGGAAAGAGCGAATCGTACATTAAAGACAATGATAGCGATGTATGTGGAGTCTGATCATTGTGCTTGGGGTCAACATCTGCATGAACTGCGTCACGCGATGAACACGGCTACCCAATCGAGTACTCGAGTTTCTCCGGCGTTTCTAAATTTCGGTAGGCAACCATTACCGGTAAAAAGTTTACGGCGGGAAGTTGAACCTCGAGGCCCAAAGTTGAAGTTAGACCCTGAAGTGTGGAAAGATCGTATGAAACGATTAGATGCGTTGAGAGATTTAGTTTTGAAACACGTCGATGAGGCAAGGGCGAAACAAGCGCGAAATTACGATAAAGGTAGGTCGAGTTTTCAATATCAAGTAGGTGAGTTAGTCTTACGGAAGGTTCATACATTATCGAACGCGGCTCAAAATTTTTCGGCTTAATTACGTTCTAAATACGACGGTCCATTCGCGATAGTCGAAGTAAGATCTCCGTCGGTGTATATCGTCGAGACTAATGATGCGCGACAGAATCCGAAAGTACATATCCGCGAATTAAAACGATACCGACCGCGCCGTAATTGTGTTCCAGTTAGTGATGGAGTCTAAATGTTGTAATCATCTGATGTCACGGTAAAAGGGAAGTATCTAGTTGTGTTGTCAGTGAATATCTGAATCGAGTTGTGAGTAAAAGAGAGTTAAATTTGTTTAGATGTCAAGAGTTAATGGAATCAATCCCACCAACCGTCCCTGGTGCTTCATATGCGGACGAGTTGGAAGCGATCCAGACGGAGGAGATGGCTCGATCCAACACCGAGCAGAGCCTGAGTGCGGATAAACGGTGGGCAGCTGGAGTGGGAAGGGGAGCCATTCCCCGAATTCCTCGACGCTCCAGACCATCCAGAAATACCGAGGACGATCGAGTTACACCCTCTGGTAGGAATAACCATGTCCTAATATCGAGTCCGTACGGTACCGACGAGGATATGGAGGTGGAGCTTCTCCGCACGGAGGCGCTTAGCTCTATGCGGCGTCCACGTGCGGAGGGGCGTAGACGCCCTAGATCACCGTCGAGACCGTCCAATACCTTCGAGTGTCAATGGGGGATGGGGGCTAGTGCAGCTGCTGTAAACGACGTACACCGGGTATTGTCGACACGAGGGGTAGGGTGGGGGAGCGGAGTAACGCACGCGATCGCTCTCTCCCGAATAATGAGTACGCGCAACATGCTCGCGCCGCTATCAGAGTGGGGAGCATGATATAGCCGAGAGAGAGAGAGAGTATCGAGGTATATTAAATATATAAGCATGCCTATATATATATAAGGCGTTCTCTCTCTCTCACTCATTGTATTATATGGGTAATTGATATTGCGATTTATATTAATATTGAATTTTGTCGTTCTTGCTGAGCTAACGACTCTAAGAACTCCAAGTTGCTCGCTCGAAAAGGCACGACGAGGACAACATTATGAAGGCCACAAGCCTTCAGAAATTTAGCTTAACAAATCGCAGTGCTTAATTTTCGTCAAAATTTCTACAAATTTTTATTTCTGCTATAACTTTGCTCCATTGCAACGGATTTGAGCTTATATTTTTTTAAACTGTATCTATTTTATCTCAGCTTTTAAATGAATTTATATTTGAGGGCTGATAGTTTATTGTTTAAAAGTTATAAGCATTTGAAGAAGAGGTTCTTTTTTTTTAAAAAATAGCATTAACAGTGTATAACTTCCGTAATATCGAGCGTTAGGGTCTATAACTCTGGCTTTCTTCATATTTTTATATAACAAAACTTATCCTAGAGTTAGGACAAGATCCGTAATCCGGACCTGGGATACTCTCCTTGTAAGTAATAAAATTGAAAAGATTTTAATAAGAAAGAAAAAAATTTTAAGTCTATGTGTTTCGTCTTGGGACCGTCTGCCAGAACTCATCAGTGGAGCGCAAACGGTCCCTGCCCCAGACACACAAGACAATATTATTGAATCAAAATAATGATAAACTTAAATTTTTGGTATCGTAAGAACAAATAAACGGAGCCTATATAAGTACACATAAGGTGGAAAATCTGATTGTGGATGGAAAAGTGCCCCCTAACATCAGAGTATGTACTATGGACGTGGTGTTATAATTGGGTGTTTTTCGAGTATGATGAAATTAAGATATTTCGAGTCCGGCAATTTGATTTCGAGTGTCGCGCCATATGAGTGATTTTTCATGAGGACAATTATCCTCGCGCAGGTTCGCGCATCCTGGAATAAAACCAATCAAATTGTCGAGAGAATTTTCCACGAATAATATCGAGTTTCAGCCAACATATCCAATGATCTATAATCAGGTGATCTCAGAAAAGCTCGTTACGGGGGGCGGATCATCCCTCGATCGCGTCCTTCCGTTCTTCTTGTCCTAGCCTTGATTGAGTACAGAGGTGTTTTTGAGAAAGCGTAAGAGAGATCATTGTGAGAATACAGAGATATTGAGAAAAGGGAGTCTCCATTTTGAAAAATTATCAGTTAATATTAAATTGAGCATTGTGAGTCCAGGACAATAAGGACATAATTATTTTATTGTGGACAACTAAAAGAAAGGATAATTATTAATATTGAGAGTGTATTCAAGGTGGAATGTTGGTGAGATCGTTTAATATTTAATTTAATTTACAGCTTCGAGAATCATGGATAGCTGATATAAATGTAATTGTGTATTTTTCGAGTTATATTTTTTATTTACAGGTGTAGTTTTGATAAATTGAGTAAGGTAGCAGATCCGATAGTTTTAGAGTATCGGCAACAAACTTTTCTTTCAGCTCGAGTCTAAATTAATATTTTTATCGAGAATCGAGTTAATGTCGATTTCTGGCGCGAAATTTACCCTATTTAGGTGTGTGTGAGTGAGATTGTGTGTGTGATCGCGTCGCGTTTTCTTTTCTTTTATTTATTAAATAATTGTTTATTAAATGAGATTGTTTAAGAAATTCGTATTGCGTTTCATGTTTTAGATCGATGCAGCGCTCAATGACCATTAGGATGTAATTATCGTTAATTTGCTAATAAATTTAATTGTTCATTATAATTATAAATTGTTCATTTATTGGTAGTTGATCCTCGTGTTATCCGTGTTGTTTGTGTTGTCGAGAAAAATTAATAAACTATCATTGTTGATTCGACGTGGGTTTCGCCATTTTTTTTCTGACCCCCCTTTACAGAGTGCGGAAATCTCAAGCCGAGGTGAGACTTTTAATTATAGTCAATTGAGGTAAACGGAACTGATTAAAAGTATTAGCGTGCGGTTAGATTTTATAATTTTGATAGTTTAAATAAAATCGACTCATCATACAATATAAAACATTGTTGTATTTACTATTAGCGATATAGGTTTTGTTCGAACTGTCACAGTTTTTATCTGCAAGATCATCGTTTGTTTTGCCTCCATCTCTATAATCAGTATCCTCCTTAAGATTTATTTTTTCTTCCTTTTTACTTTTCGTTTCATTACTTCCAACCATATGTTTTACGGCATCAGAATAACTAATTTTTTCATTTTCGACTGTATTTGCTACAATGTCAGTATTTCCTTCGTTACTTCTTTTCTTTATAACTTGCCAATGTCCATGTCGTTCCTCACCGGTAAATAATAGATGTAAGACTCCATTTTTATTTTCATTTTCTAAATTTTGCACTTTGCAAATGTTACCATCTGCATATTTTCGAAAAATTATAATCGATATGTTAGATATTTGCACTGCTACACCTACTTCATAATCTGTACCAAATGTTCCATTTGTACTCATACTTTCTTTGTAATGAGTTTCATTTTGATATTTTACTTCATCGCATGTACTTAGCAATAAGCTAACTTGCTCCTGCCAATTCTTTACTACAAATTCTACGATTTCCTGCCTAACAGTCAGGTGTAAATTTTCATCATTATATAGATGATATGTGATATATCTGAATAAGCAATTACCATCGCCAACTACATCTATTATTTCATACGCATCCGTATCCAGTATCACAATTTCAGTTTCCTTCTTATAATTAATAATCAAATTATAATCATTTATTTTTTCAGCGCTGGTTACACTTACCTCCGAATAACTTCCACCTGACGGACTATTATTGCTTAATTTATTTTTTTTCCTCAATAGATGTTCAACCTCACATTTTAATTCTGAATTTGGCTTATTCCAGGCACCCATCAATATAGTTCGCAGCGTTCGATCGCTCTTACGTTTTAACAATTGGGCAAACTATACAAATACATAAATTTACAAACATTTATCATAAATTAAGTATGATACTTATTAATTTTGAGTACTATTTATGTATAAAGTTACTAGAGAATATATTTATAGGGGTGTAGTGGAAATAATTCAAGTAAATATTTATCAACGTTGTGAAAAAAGTTACAAAAAATTCAGCGAAAAATAATTTTTAATATTAACCTGCGTACACTGTGGATTTATTTCTAAATATATAATAAATACGTAAAAATATAAAATTAGTTGACATTAATAAATGTGGAACGACTAATGATGAATAACCTTCAATTTTGTATCAATTTACCACCGACCGAGAAGAGTACCTTTACATTTTCAACATTACCTGTCAATAATCATATTAGAGAAAAAGATACCATTAATTTATACAGCAGCACAGTACATTAATGTTATATAAAACTAACGAAACTTTATTTAGTATTGAATAATAAAAGTTAAGCCACCATTTTACATGTTTCCATCACTATTTTCATAATTACAAAAATAAAGACATATTAAAGATCAAGCTCCGAAGACGCGATTTCCTTACTCCAAATATAGATTCTAAAATATTTTCAATATAAATAAACCAAATGAAGAAAAAAAACTCTATCTAATCTTGGAAACATTCCACATCGTTTTTCCAAATTTAACATAGTAGCCTCCAATATGGCACCGGAAAGTGAAAAATTCTCTCTTATTTGTGGTATCGTCTCAAAAAAAATGTTTCTTTTCCAATCTTCATCAAAATTCAGGTATGATCATTTGATGGGTCGATGAATCTGACATCATCGAATTGGATCCGCCATCTCGAATTCGGAAAATTTGATATCACATTCGTAATCAGCGACCGTAGAAATCCCCATACACGAAATATCCCCAATTACGAGAATCCCCATATAAAAATCCTCATAATGAAAATTATATATATTATCGATTTTTTGACAGCCATATTGGATCCGCCATCTTCAATTCGGAAAATTTGATGCGTCCACTTGAGACATAATGGGTTTAAGTCCTATTAGTTTCATTATACAATATCTATTTTTTAGTTTTTTATTAGAAGTTAAAAACAAAAAAATTACTAAATTTTTAATTATATTTAATAAGACGCCAGTTTTAAAGATAATTTTTTTTGAATGTAAACTTGTAGTTTTAAATGCCGTTGGGTTTATCTACCTATGATTTTTTGTTAGTTATAAACATTACTTTAAAAATTTCTATAAAATAATAATGAAAAGTAAAATTTTTTTCAAAGATATAATCTGTCAAATAGCCATTAAACCAGAATATTTGATAAATTTTATGAAAAACTTTATTTGACAGATTACAGTAATTTCCAGATTGAGGAAAAACATTTATGTAGTGTCTATGTACAAGAGTTATAGCAGTAAAGATATAAAATTTACTAGCTTAATTCAAGACTGCTAAATAGTTTAACATATTTTCAATCATTTTTGTATATATTTCTTTAATTAGTTGAATTCTGCATCATTAACGACATCAAAATTATCTTTTGTAAATATTTGATTGCATGAAATTTTGGAAATGTATGATCAAGCGTGCCATACAACATTTTCACCACCTCAATTTTAAATTAGACTGTGAATATAATATTAATTAATATTAATCAATGAGGTTGTGCAAATGTTATAAGGCACGTGTTTGCGCCAATATGCGCTTCAAATCGCGGGAAATATTATCTTGATTTTCAATATCATCTATAGTTTCGCGCGTCGCGTATTTTTGAACGCAATAACGATATTTTCATTAAATGTACAAGGTTTTGATCAGTTCGAGTTTAGGACATGCTTAAACATGCAGGTACTAGCGGGCTCCGGGATTTTCCAACTGGTGAACAATTAATGTCTCTCGTTATATTTCGATATTCTTGCACGGATGATTTTATTACCGCTAATAAACATCAGTGGCGCGTCACCCGGGAAACCCCGTTCGAGTGTTGACCATAGTGGCATCATGAGTTCCGAGGTATGAAAGGTCGTCGGTATACTTCGTATATTAGTACGTACGGGGTCCAAAAGGGCATTGCGCCTCCACCCTCCTTTCTGGTACAGTTAGGACGATCGAGTTGCGACTTGAACATCATTCGGCAATTACGCTCGTGCATTCGAGGTGATCGGTTCGTGCGTCGGAGGAAGCTTCGGGTGATACCTGCGGGAGTCGACGGACGTTTGTGGCCGGGCGTCTGAGAATGTCGTACTGAGTGCATCGCGAGTGTTAACGATATCGTGTGGGGCCGTTTGTTCTGGTCCTTGTGCCTGTGAGCGGGTGGTTCGGTATTGGTGGCGAAGCGCAAGTGGCTTCGCCGTTTTCACGGGTTCGGTGATTGTTGTATAACTGCCAGCCCCGGGTTGAGAGATAGAACATACTGGTGGCCTATGCTAGTCCAGGACGTAATCCATGGTGAAGTGAAGGATCTCCTGGGCGACGGACCACCTTAACACAGCGAGGACTAGCAGCGCACGTATTTTCGAGTATATATATATATATATATATAGGTATAACGATGCAATGTATTATTAAGTTTCCGCGGTTAAGTATTATTTCTTAGCAACTTTAATTAATAATTTACATGTTTGCCTTACTTGTATTTTAATCTTTTTTTTTTTTTTGATAATTGTAATGTTAACAATACCAAGGCTTTTTCCCTACTTAATCTAGGGTTTTTAATGCCGGTATTTTGCCTTTCTAATAAATATTCTATTTTATTTGATTTACTTTAATTGCTGTGTTTTATTTTGAATATAAGTTGCACGATACCTCGTTATATCGTTGTAGCACCTTATTAATTGCTTTATATTAAGTAAAATTACACTCATAATACTAGCTATGGCGTATACAGTGACTCGGCATTATAATAAATTCCATTGCTTATCTGTCATAAAACTTGTAAATAAATTTTAAAATATATTTTCTGTATTATTTGTATTTGACAGAGAATCAAATGCACAGATAAGAAAAGCATTGTTACATACTCTCTGAGTACATAATAACTACTATTTTGATTACAATTTTAATTAATATAAAATAATTAATGAAAAGGTGCAAATGTTGTATGGCACGCTTAAATATATAGTTCCTCATTTTCATGCATTTAAATTATAAGAGATAATTTCAATAATTAGTATATTACACACCTAGGGAGGTAAAGTATTGGTCAGTCCATAGCACATGTAAATTGGCACCTGAGCCGAAGGCGAGGGTGGCAAACATGTGCTATGGGGTGACCATTTTACCTCCCGTGGGATGTATACTATTTTTCACCACCAGTAGGCCGAAAATAACACATTCCTTTTTCGGTGCCGGGAGGGAATGTGGTACTTTCGGTCTACGTGTGGTGAAAATATAATTTTAATGATAAGATAATTATATCTAAATTTAAAAAACTGCTATACCTATCAGATACTGTATAATAGTTACAGTAACCCAGACAATTATCTATTAAATAATTTTATATTTGCATTTCCAAAACATATGATGGAAATTTAGATTTTTCAATTATTTAAATAAAGTATTGATAATTAACTACTTTATTATAAAAATCTTTTTCTTTAAAATGATAATTTTTATTTTTTAAATTAATATAGAATTTTGTCGGTCTTGCTGAGCTAACGTCTAATGACTCTGAGAACTCCAAGTTGCTCGCTCGAAAAGGCACGACAATTCGCCGCGTATCAATCCCGAGGACAACATTATGAAGGCCACAAGCCGCCAGACATAAACCAAAAGAAGAAGCAAATAAAATACTAAGTTATAAAATTGAAAATATTTTAATAAGAAAGAAAGAAATTTTAAGTCTATGTGTTTCGTCTAGTTTCGTAATTTAAAAACTTTTGCCTGGGCGAGAAAAATTATATTTTTAATAATAACAGGACTTTGGTTTAAAATTATGTCCATAGTACATACTCTGATATTAGGGGGCACTTTTCCATCCACAATCAGATTTTCCACCTTATGTGTACTTATATAGGCTCCGTTCATTTGTTCTTACGATACCAAAATTTTAAGTTTATCATTATTTTGATTCAATAATATTGTCTTGTGTGTCTGGGGCAGGGACCGTTTGCGCCCCACTGATGAATTCTGACAGACGGTCCCAAGACGAAACACATAGACTTAAAATTTCTTTCTTTCTTATTAAAATATTTTCAATTTTATAACTTAGTATTTTATTTGCTTCTTCTTTTGGTTTATGTCTGGCGGCTTGTGGCCTTCATAATGTTGTCCTCGGGATTGATACGTGGCGAATTGTCGTGCCTTTTCGAGCGAGCAACTTGGAGTTCTTAGAGTCGTTAGACGTTAGCTCAGCAAGACCGACAAAATTCTATATTAATTTAAAAACTTTTGCCTGGGCGAGAAAAATTATATTTTTAATGATAATTTTTATTGTTATTTTTTAGTAACTTTATATTATGGACAATAATGTTACAAATATTTAACGTACCTTATTAATTAAACTAGAGGTATTAATCGAATTGAAATTAACTTCATCAATTTTATCAATATTATTAGCAATCTGCCGAACCCACGTGCTAATCTGCTTTTTTTTATTCATTTCTCTTTGTATTTATTTGTTTATATTATTATATATTATAAGTATGAAAAAACTTAAAATTTATTAACAAAATTAATAGTATTTGCAACTGTTTATTGTAATATAACTACAATAAATAAAACAAGAGTTAAAGTAAGTATACTTAGTACACTTTAACAATAACAACTGTTTTACAGCTGTAGAATTTCCTGGAAATGCCCCTCCAGTCGTTCAAATCATCGCATTTCGATTTCGATTGCACGTCGGCTCACTCCGCTCATATATTTTTTTCATCAAGTCGTATAATAGTTATGACATCAAGTTGGGTCGACGTATGTAAGTATTTATTATGCTATAATGTTTTTTATTTATTTATACTTAATTTTTTGATATACGTTTTTTTTTCAGTGCATAACATGTTGGGGACTTCAAACGAAGCGCCGCTCAATTTGTCCAAGAAAGACGACCCTTTAGTAACCCTTGCAACACCCAGCACGTCAACTACCCATAAGGATTTGTATAGGCAAGCCACGTACTGGTCGCCTGGAAGAAATATTGAGCCACCAGGGTACAGAGCACCGCATATGCACGGAGCTTTTCAGCCTCCATTTCCGCAACAGGGGTCAGCTACTTGGGGGAGCGGTTACGGAGGACCACCACCATTCATGCAACATCACTACGGTGCACCATCCGTTGCTCAAGGTCCCTATGGACCTCCTATAGACAACCGTGGTGGACACAATCAAGAATATGCACGAGGTGCATATAATAATAACTATGCAGCGGCGCCCTATCAAGGCCCGAGTACATACAACATGCCAGGCCCCCATCAGGACTCAGCCAGGTATGGTGTGCAAAGCACAGGGAAGCCCTATACAGCACCACCACCACCTCCAGAATATGCACCTGCTAGCACAAGTGCAAATCGAGGACCACTTTATCAAATGGAAAACAGGGAGATACCAAAAGAAAACAAAAATGCCGCAGACTAAATATACTTTTAATATCACTAGAATTATGAACGATAAATAGTTCATTTTAGAACATCTATCTATATACTTCATTTATTAGATGTACCAATAACAATACTAAAATTATGCCTTGTAATTACTCTACTAATTTTAAATTACACTGTGAATATAATATTAATTAATATTAATCAATGAGGTTGTGCAAATGTTGTAAGGCACGCTTGTACATATATTTTCGTAATCCTTAGTAAGATATTATTTGCTTTCACTACAAATCATTTTTATTTTCAGAGCACCCAAAATCCAACGTGATTGGAATAAGTAAAAATCTCAGTATGTATAAACTTTCTTAATTTAAAAATTTATATTCACTGTAAATATATATTATATCATTTATTTGTTTTTGTAGGTATTCTTACGAGGAAGTTTACGAGGAATGGGAATATTATGTAAACGACCATGGGCGTCTGCTAAAGGTGATACTATTTTTTTTTTATTTGTTTTGGATGCTCTTCATACATGGATTAGATGCTCTTTGTATTAACAGTTTTTGTACTATTGAAATAATTTTATTTATAGAAATTAAGAGCTAATAGAGCGGATATGAAGAAGCTGGAGGGTGAAAATTTAGTCTTAAAAGAAAAAATTAAAAACCTTGAGGAATTATTGGAGCAGCAGAAAAAACGCTCACAAGGGGAGTACTTGACCTCCGGGAAACGGATCTTATCCTAACATTGGTGTATAATATAAAAATGTGAAGAAAGCCAAGGTATCTCTTGCCAATGGCCACTTTTACGACAGTTATTCGACATCTAATAATTATATTAGTAAAAATTAATTCCAATTTTATCGCTTACAACTCGGAAACAAGTAAAGATAGGCACTCAAACCAAAAACTAGAAGAAAGTTGAGTTCAAATAGATATGGTTTGAAAAAAAAGAAAATAAGAAATTAAAGATTATTAAGCCAAAAAAACAATAAATTTTATATATATATATATATATATATATATATATTGTTTATAATATATATTGTTTGTTTGGTTATTAAATTATATTAATTACGTATATTCTGTTTTCAGGAACACAGGTTTATAATGCTATAATGTTTTAATTTATTTCAAGTATAAATAATATTTTACTATGTTTTTATATTCATTTCTATTTACTGAAGTTCATAATTACTATATATGTAATATTAATAATAAATAAGTATCACAGGTCAAAATACATGTAACATTTTATTATATATATACCTGGCAACGGTGCATAACATCTAAATTTTTCGTTTTTAATTAAATTCAGTCTATAGAGAACTGTTAAAAGTTAAATACATGAAATATCTTCAACATTCCCAAAATTCTCGAAATATCCAGAATTTGATGAAAGTATTCCGAAATTCCCGAAAAATCCCGTATTTAGTCCAAATATCCCGAAATACCTTAAAAATTCCCGAAATTCCTGAAAAATCCTGAAATTGATGCAATTATTCCCGGTAATACAAATATCCCGAATACATTAATTAGTATATATATATATATATATATACACGGAAAAAAAATCTAACCTCTGTGCCCTACTAAAAATTATCACGTGATCATCACGATCCACGTGATAATCACGTGAGATTTTCGACCATTGTTCTACGTAATTATCACGTACATATCCACGTGATAATCACGTGATATATGAAAATTTTTGTTTTTTTTAAAATGTAATCTTAGACACAGAGTTGATGGGATGCAATTTCACAGAAACCGAACTGGCAATTCAGTTTTGATAAAAAAAATCCGTTATATGCCACGTTATTAATATACGAGGCAAAGTAAAGGCATAGTATATGATCAAAGTCGCTTTAACCTTCCTACTTTGCCTCCATATAAGCCCTACGCGCACGCTAATCTATAGCGGGTAACTGGCAGCCACCTATCGGTCGTAACTGGTAATACCGTGAGCAATCAGCAAGTGCAGTAGTCATATTTCAAAATCGTTTCGACCGATAGGTGGCTCCCAGTTACCGGCAGTTCTATCTCGTGCTGGGAGTTCGAGTCTGCGCAGTAGAGCCGCGCTTCGATTGGTTCCTACTCCGGCGGGGAGTATGAACTCGCCTAGCGAAGGAGGGGTAACGAGAACCCGAACAACAAGGGTTCAAATCACCTCACACCCAAAAAAATTTTTTTTTTTGTAAAATAAAATTTGTAATTTATTTTAATAATAAATAAATAAAACAACACAAAATTAATTAATGAACTATTTTGATTTATTACCCTATAATTCTGAGCTCCCCTCGAGGGGGCACAACTTAAATATAAGTTCCGATATAAATATGAGTACAAGTCACGGTAGCCGTGAGCGCTAAGGCGTTATGCATTGTGCAGTAACCATGGGGTCTCAGGTTCAAATCCTGAGACCCAAATTTTTTTTTTTTTTTTTATGTATCTAACACTTTTATTACAATAATTCCATAAATAATAACTATTTTAATAATTAATTATGTAAAAAATTTTACACTATTAATTATTAAAATAATTATTATTTATTGAATTTATGTATATATATATTTTATGTATTATGTTTATATTTATGTTTTGTAACGGTGCGTATCGGGTTTTGTGGGATAATGCGCGGAGATAACGTGAGTAGGGGTAACTCTGAGATCGCGCGTAACGAACTTACCTTCGCGCGCGATCGGACCTCTCGTGCACTCCGTCAACGGCTCGCCGATACCTCAACAGCTACCGTGTACGTTGATGTGGGCTCCAGAAAGAGCCCACTTCCGGAAGTATGAATCAGGATTGGCAGACGAGTACCGCGGGCTCGTCTGCTTATCGAACTAAGGATCGGGATTCCTGGGTGGATACGGGATGACGAAATAACACGACTCGTAAGATAAAATGAAATCAGGTTTATTTATTACTCTGTAGTCCGATACAATAATTAGATCGCGAACACGTAAAGTACTACAATCATTAGGGTGACCCGGGCGCAATCGCGGGAGACCATAATCCGGACGCGGGATCGCGACGCGAAGAGAGTCCGCGAGGATTGCTCGAGTACGCTATACTCGTCGGGAGGGTAAAAGATCTGACCTTGTCTTATTACCGGTGAACCTCCTCACGTCTAGAATGCAATGATGTGTAGTTGACGGCGGCGTCACTCCAATGAACTCGAGGACTTTCTCGCTCGGCGGCTCACGTGAGAATGTCTCTCCTCGATTCTCCCTCATTCCCCCTCCCTTCCGTATTACGCGCGGTCTTACCCGACGGCTGTACAAGCCTCGCGATAGAGAACGTTGACGAGTAGCTCGCGCTATCGTTACTCGTCACAGTTTATATTTATGTTTATATTTACAGAAGTGTTAAATATTGTTATATTAAACATTTTTTTAATTTATAATAAAAAATATATATTAAAATTTATAAATTATTTAAATTTATATAAATAATTAATTGAATAAAAAAGTATATTTCACACGACCTTTCGAATGTTTATTAAAATATTTAAATATGTTTTTATTTATACTTGTTATTTATAAACTTATTTATTTTTATGAGTAACAAAATAAATTTTTAAATTAAATTATTTTTAAATTATTTTTAATTTTCATTTATAAATTTAATTATTTTTATAAATTTATATATTTTTAATATAAAAATTTTTATTGTTTTTTAATATATATTTTTTATTATAAATTAAAAAAATGTTTAACACAAAAATATTTAACACTTCTGTTACATAAATTCAATAAATAATAATTATTTTAATAATTAATAGTGTAAAATTTTTTACATAATTAATTATTAAAATAGTTATTATTTATGGAATTATTGTAATAAAAGTGTTAAATACATAAAAAAAAAAAAAAAAAAAAAAATTTGGGTCTCAGGATTTGAACCTGAGACCCCATTGGTACTGCACAATGCATACGCCTTAGCGCTCACGGCTACCGTGACTTGTGCTTGTCCCGAGTAGAAATTCTAGCCAGGCCGCCTGAACTAGAAAACAGGGCCTGAAAAGGCCGCCTGTCAAGGGCCGGGATACGAATGTAATGGAATTTAAGTCAGGGCCTAATTTTGTTAGTTCGGATGTGACGTTATAGTAAAAGTCAATTTTGTTAGTTCGAATGTGAGGTTAGTAATAGTATCTACAAATTATATAGTATTGTATATAAATTTTCAGGTTAGAATTTTATCAAGAGTTTTTTATAAATATAAAATGAGTAAAAAAATTGATTATAAGTACTCAGAAGCTTAATTTACTAAGAGTTCGAAGGTACCGATTGAAAAGGAAAATACAATATATAAATAGTGAAAGTTTAAAAAAACACTTTAATAATATAAAAGTTTATGCAGTATTATATTGCTTTAAATATGTGAAAAGATTTAATTTTGTATTGTATAAAAAAAGTGCAAAGTTATTAATATTATATTATATTAAGATTGTTGTAATTATTTGGAAATTATATTAAACCATATATTTTAATTATATTATATATAATATTTATGTTTAATAAATATTTATGTATTAAAATGCATTTTATTTTATTTACAAAACCTATACGCACACACACGCACACACACATACACGCATGTACGCACGCCTAATTAACCTTATATTTATAACTTTATATTAGTATATTTTGTGGTTTTTAAGATTACAAAGCTGTTACACATGTAAGATAACGTTTTTTTAACCTATTAACCTATACGGGCCATGCCCATGATCGACCTTTTACATGTGTTAGTTTTGAGATGTGAGACATCACATAAACTCGATTTCTATAGAAAAGTGAGAGAAAACAGTAAACCCAAATCCCCGTCCTGTAAAGGTTAAAAGTGATTCGATGTTTTTAGACATTAATTTTATTGAAAAAAAAGCTTTTTTGAACCAGAAAATTCCTGTCCTCTAAAGGTTAACAATTAAAAACAATTGTAAAATAACAAATACATTCAGATTTAGTTTTTACTACTAATTAAGTGCCTTAATATCACCTGAACATACCCACAAAATAGTATTACATAAAACAGGCCCTGATCTCCACCCCATTACATTTTTTAAAGGCCCTTTACAGGCACCTGTTCAGGGCCTTTTAATATTCGTCAGGTACCTGAACAGGGCCTTCTTTTTGCCTGGAATTCATTTCTACTCGGGTATCTATATCGGAACTTATATTTAAGTTGTGCCCCCTGGAGGGGAGCTCAGAATTATAGGGTAATAAATCATTATTTAATTATTTTTTTATTAATTTGTTTACAATGAAAATAATTTAATAATTTTATTTTACAAAAAAAAAAAAAATTTTTTGGGAGTGAGGTGATTTGAACCCTTGTTACCCCTCCTTCGCTAGGCGAGTTCATACTCCCCGCCGGAGTAGGAACCAATCGGAGCGCGGCTCTACTGCGCAGACTCGAACTCCCAGCACGAGATAGAAACACTGCCTCGTCTCCCGCTGAGATATAGGTCGCTTACAACGGACTCACTACTTCAATTGCATAATTCGTATACCTATGGAGTATAGGTCCTTTACAATTGAAGGTACAGCTAATGTTTACTTTGCAAGTGCAGCGTTTCTCCAACCGCGGTAACGATTTTATACACGGACGGTAAACAAAATAATATACTTTTAACATCACAGATTCATACGCGCACGGTTTAAATTGACGAACTGCGAAAGTAATAGCATACCTACACTGGACGAGGAATATGCTACGTATAGCAGATATTGTATTTTTTTCCGTATACTAATTATACTAGTGTATATATACTAATACGGCGGCGGTGGTGACGACGGCAGCGTAGAAGTTTTTTTTAATAATATAGAGAGATACACATTATGAATTTTTGTTCACCTTATCTTGCACTTATTTATCGTGCACGCGCAGGCCAGAGCGCATGCGTGAAAATCCGCACCGTGATAATTTTTTAAATGGTTTCTTCACTTTCTGCTTCGGATCGATCAGAATTACTCTCTAATACACTCGTACTGAATTCCAGAGGGTATTTTTGATAGAAAAAAATAAGCAGTAATTTGAAAACTTCCATCCCCTATTAGTATAATTATATGTACTTATTAGAATTTTTGATTATTTTAAGGGGTCAAGCCTGGGTTAAATGTTTTCAATAAATAAATAATTATTATTAGAATAATTTTTTTTTTTTAATTCTTCTCACATATTAATTTTTTTTACATAATATATATGTATTATACATTATATTTATCAATATAAAAAATGTTTATAATGCATTTTTAATCCTGGTTATTAAACTTATAATGATATTAAAAAATTGATTAATTTTTGCAGTTGCCGTAGGATATTGAAGCACTAAATGCATCTTTTAATGTCTAATAAGTCTTAAAATGTTCATGGAACATATGTTTACAGACTTATGTTTTTCCTTTTCTGAAAAAAAATTAATAACAATGTATTAAATAAAAAGTTGATAAAAATAAGAAAAATAGTGAATGTTATGTACGTATACGTACATAACATTCACCTAAAACTTATCTTTTTGAAAATTGGGCAACATAAGTCCGTAGAAATATATATTTTAAAAGCTTCCCCAAAATTTCAAAGTGATTCATCAACCTGGCTCTGAAATATCCTGCGGCAAGTAAGCTAAAATCATTAAAAAACCATTAATGAG